>ONZH01008000.1:0-348971 GCA_900303285.1 Rhinella marina | reverse complement strand
ATACAGGACTATACATGGGTAATATACAGGACTATACGGTGTAATATACAGGACTATACATGGGATGGTATAATATACAGGCATGGGGTACGGTGTATAATATACAGGACTATACATGGGGTACGGTGTAATATACAGGACTATACATGGGGTGCAGTATAATATACAGGACTATACATGGGGTACGGTGTAATATACAGGACTATACATGGGGTACGGTGTAATATACAGGACTATACATGGGGGATATATAATATACAGGTTGTAATATACAGGACTATACATGGGGTACGGTGTAATATACAGGACTATACATGGGGTACGGTGTAATATACAGGACTATACATGGGGTGCAGTGTAATATACAGGAGTATACAGTCATGGCCAAAAGTTTTGAGAATGACACAAATATTATATTTTCACATGATCTGCTGCCCTCTGGTTTTTATGTGTGTTTGTCAGATGTTTTTGTCAGTTACAGAAATATAATTGCAATCATATTATGAGTAACAAAAGCTTATATTGACAGTTAGAATGAGTTAATGCAGCAAGTCAATATTTGCAGTGTTGACCCTTCTTCTTCAGGACCTCTGCAATTCTCACGGGCATGCTCTCAATCAACTTCTGGACCAAATCCTGACTGATAGCCGTCCATTCTTGCACAATCAATGCTTGCATTTTGTCAGAATTTGTAGGTTTTTGTTTGTCCACCCGTCTCTTGATGATTGACCACAAGTTCTCAATGGGATTAAGATCTGGGGAGTTTCCAGGCAATGGACCCAAAATCTCTATGTTTTGTTCCCTGAGCCATTTAGTTATCACCTTTGCTTTATGGCAAGGTGCTCCATCATGCTGGAAAAGGCATTGTTGATCACCAAACTGCTCTTGGACGGTTGGGAGAAGTTGCTCTCGGAGGACATTCTGGTACCATTCTTTATTCATGGCTGTGTTTTTAGGCAAGACTGTGAGAGAGCCGATTCCCTTGGCTGAGAAGCAAATTGCCATTATAAAAACTGAAGCAGTAGACTTTGTAAAAATTAATATTTGTATCATTCTCAAAACTTTAGGCAATGACTGTACATGGGGTGCAGTGTATAGTCCTGTATATTACACCATACTCCATGTATATTCCTGTATATTACACTGCACCCCATGTATAGTCCTGTATATTGTACTGCAACCCATGTATAGTACTGTATATTACACCGTACCCCATGTATAGTCCTGTATATTACACCGTACCCCATGTATAGTCCTGTATATTACACTGCACCCTATGTATAGTCCTGTATATTACACTGCCCCCATGTATATTCCTGTATATTACACTGCACCCCATGTATAGTCCTGTATATTACACTGCACCCCATGTATAGTCCTGTATATTGTACTGCACCCCATGTATAGTCCTGTATATTGTACTGCAACCCATGTATAGTCCTGTATATTACACTGCACCCCATGTATAGTCCTGTATATTACACTGTACCTCATGTATAGTCCTGTATATTACACTGCCCCCCATGTATAGTCCTGTATATTACACTGCACCCCATGTATAGTCCTGTATATTACACTGCACCCCATGTATAGTCCTGTATACTGTACTGCAACCCATGTATATTCCTGTATATTACACTGCCCCCCATGTATAGTCCTGTATATTACACTGCCCCCTATGTATAGTCCTGTATATTACACTGCACCCCATGTATAGTCCTGTATATTACACTGCACCCCATGTATAGTCCTGTGTATTACACTGCACCCCATATATAGTTCTGTATATTACACTGCGCCCCATGTATAGTCCTGTATTTTACACTGCACCCCATGTATAGTCCTGTATTTTACACTGCACCCCATGTATAGTCCTGTATATTACACTGCACCCCATGTATAGTCCTGTATATTACACTGCGCCCCATGTATAGTCCTGTATATTACACTGCAACCCATGTATAGTCCTGTATATTACACTGCTTCCCATGTATAGTCCTGTATATTACACAGTGTAATATACAGGACTATACATGGGTGCAGTGTAATATACAGGACTATACATGGGTTGCAGTGTAATATACAGGATTATACATGGGGCAGTATAATATACAGGAGTATACATGGAGTGCAGTGTATAGTCCTGTATATTACACCGTACTCCATGTATGGCCCTGTATATTACACCATACTCCATGTATATTCCTGTATATTACACTGCACTGCACCCCATGTATAGTCCTGTATATTACACTGCACCCCATGTATATTCCTGTATATTACACCGTACCCATGTATAGTTCTGTATATTACACTGCCCCCCATGTATATTCCTGTATATTACACCGTACCCATGTATAGTTCTGTATATTACACTGCCCCCCATGTATAGTCCTGTATATTACACTGCCCCCCATGTATATTCCTGTATATTATACTGCACCTCATGTATAGTCCTGTATAATACACTGCCTTCCATTTATGGTCCTGTATATTACACTGCACCTCATGTATAGTCCTGTATATTACACTGCATCCCATGTATAGTCCTGTATATTACACTGCACCCCATGTATAGTCCTGTATATTACACTGCATCCCATGTATAGTCCTGTATATTACACTGCACCCCATGTATAGTCCTGTATATTACACTGCACCCCATGTATAGTCCTGTATATTACACTGCACCCCATGTATAGTCCTGTATATTACACAGTGTAATATACAGGACTATACATGGGGTGCAGTGTAATATACAGGACTATACATGGGGTGCAGTGTAATATACAGGACTATACATGGGATGCAGTGTAACATACAGGACATTATTACAATAAAAAATTTAAATGATCCAATAAATTTCGTTCCACTTCACAATTGTGACCCACTTGTTCTTCACCAAAAATTTAAAATGTTATATCTTTTTGTTTGAAGCTTAAAATGCGGCAAAAGGTTGAAAAGTTCCAGGGGGCCGAATACTTTCGCAAGGCGCTGTATGTCTTTGGGTTTATTGAGGTGCTTCAGTTTGCACTGTCCTCACCATGTCTTGCCTAATAGATGGCAATAATGATATTATATTATCAGATTTCATCAGTCAGTTAACAATCACTTACTGTTCACAGAATTCATATACCGTATTTTTCGCCCTATAAGACGCACCTAAGTTTTAGAGGAGGACAATAAGAAAATTTTTTTTTCATTAGACCTCAGGTCAGACCAGAAATCAGACCCCCAATGTTAATCAGACCTCAGCTAACAGCTCCAATAAGACCCCCAATGTTAATAAGACCCCAACAAGACCTCAAATCAGACCCCAATGTGAACAACCCCCATAGGCCTCTCATCAGCTCCCAGCGTTCTCATATGAGCCCCCATTGCCTCATATTTGCCCACAACAGTCCACATTGCCACTCATGTTAGCCCCCCATTGCTTCAGATAAGCCCCCAGTGCCTTGGATCTCCCCCCAGCACCTCATATTGCCTTAATATCACCTCCCAGTAGCCCCAATATTGCCTCAGATTTTCCCCATATTGCCTCAAGTGTTAAAACATAAAAAAACACTTACCTCTCCAGCTACTGGACGCCGCCGCTCACCGCCCGCGCTCTGCTGCGAACTGGCGCGCACAGCATGAGGTCACAGAGCGCCCTCATACTGTGCGCAGCCCTGCACAGGACCAGGAAGCGGTGAGTATAGAGTCTTCACCGCTTCCTGGTCCTCATTAGCATTCGCCCCATAAGACGCAGGGACATTTTCCCCCCACTTTTGGGGGGAAAAAAGTGCGTCTTGTGGGGCGAAAAATACGGTAACTGATGTGATTTTACAGCAGATAAGTTAACATTCCTTGCTTTACAGGTTGTGCAGCGTTACAGGAGTTCACGGGAATTTTACTCAAAAAGGCAATGAAAATGTTCGATTTCTTCAGTTTTTTTCATATTTGTTAGACTTGTTTCAGATCTTCAAATAAAATCATACATGGCACTTATCTCTAACATGAGGCATCTTATATAGCGTCCTTTACGTACTGTACACTGTTAGGCCTCTTTCACATGAGTGAGTTTTCCGCGCGGGTGCAAAGCGTGATGTGAACGCATAGCACCCGCACTGAATCCTGACCCATTCATTTTAATGGGTCTGTGCACAACGCAGCATGTTCTATATACTGAGTTTTTCACACAACCCTGACTCCATAGAAGTAAATGGGGCTTCAGTAAAAAAACGCATTGCATCCGCAATGGTTGCTAAGAGATATTATTTGTAAACCTTCAGTTTTTTTTCATGCGCATGAAAAACACATTGCACCCACTTGGAAAAAACTGAAAGCAATCGCAAAACTGACTGAACTTGATTGCGAAATGGTGCACGTTTCACTGAACGCATCTGGAGCCAATCTGTATCGTTTCTGTGAAAGGGGCCTTATTTTTCTTAGTAATTCTCCCACTAGGGGGCCTCAGATAAGTGGCCTACTGGTTCACAAGATGCTTATTATGCATATTATTATAATGACCATGTTCCTAATGAGGCCTAGACTCTACATACAAGGCAGCTGTAGGCAACCTGCAGCTGTTGTGTAACTACAACTCCCAGCATGCATACTTGCTCTTGTCTTTTCAGAACTCCCACAACAATGAATGGAACACGCTGGGATTGTAGTCTCACAGCAGCCGGAGTGCGAAAAGATGCTGACCCCTAACAAAAGGGCGTGGTTGTAATCCCTAGTACTACACTCAGATTTCCGAAGAAAACCCACCCATATACGCCTAACTGCACGCCTCTACCAACATGGCCGCCTCAAGTTTCCATTTTTATACGTAGCCACGCTGTCAGCGAGGGTTTGACTGTTCTCCTCTCTCATTGGTTGTAGAAACACAAATCTACCAGCCGAGAACGTCCATTGGTTCTTACGCGGAAGCTTAAAACGCTCGCTCTGACTGGCTATCAGGACACCTGGTCTAGTCGCTCTGGATGACAGATAGGCATCACCCGGAACGCTGATTGGATGCGACTGATCAGCGCCTCGGCAGCTGATTGGACGTGGTGACAGTTCCGCCGTGCGCTGCACCGTGTCCTGGTTGGGAGGGAGAATGTAATGTTGGCAACCGGAGGCAGAGCACCTTGTGCGGGAGGAGAGAGGCGGAGGAGGGACTGCGGCTATGGAGTAGTGTGAACAGGTAAGAGAAGTCCATAGGTTTCTGTATGAGGTGTATGCCTCCCTGTATGGTGTAACTGGGGGGAGGCTGAGCTGTGCAGGGTCTTGTTATTGTAATGAGAGCCTCAGGCAAAGGCTTGACCAGCAATTCCCCAAAGTAGTGTCCATATGGGTGCAAGTGGCAGCAGTGTGCAGGGAGTCACAGGGGGCTTCCAGCTTTATGGAATTGTTATTTATGTACTTTCCTCCTGTTTGTGTAGATTTCTTGCATCGGGAAACCTTGGCCTGTAAAGCTGCAGCCAGGTACGTGGCGGCGGTGCGGCTCCTGCAGCTCAGCCACGAACATGTCATGTCACACAGATACTGCGATTACACACGCGTGTTTTCTGCATCAGTATCTGTAAGCCAAACCCAGCAGTGGTCCCTATATAGAGAAAACCTATGGGGGCACGGCCACACGTGGTGCAGAAGCTGTGGACCCTCTGCCGAGGCATTACACGCGGAATATCTGCATGTTTACAGTGCCAGAGAAGCGGATTAAATTTTTACAGATTCACACATGGCTTGTGGTTTACATTTTCAATCTGCAGTGTGCACCGAAATAAACCCCAAATCTGCTCCGTATTTTGTGTGGATATTGCTGCTGCAGATTTTCCTCCTGTGGCCGTCCCCTAAAGATTACATACCCTCGGCAGTATAATTCATGTAGACTTCCGGCACCAGAATCGGCTGGCTCTGCCCCTTTGAGTAGCAACAGATGAAACCCTCGCAAGCCTTTCACATGCTGCAGATTTCCGGAATCCGCACTGCGGATTTCCAACCGGAAAGTTTCCTCTCTGCAATTTTGAAACTCTTATCTACTTAGCTGGTGCTGTATCACACTGCGGATATATTACACGTAATATGCAGTGTGTGCATGCGGCCTAATGGGAGGGTTCGCACCTCTTCTGTGCTTTGGACCTGGTTCTGGTTTTAGCTTGCAGATACTGAGTCAAATCCGGTGGCCTGAGGCAGAGGATTTTTGGGTCCGAGCATGATTCAGTATATGGGAGTATATATGACATTAAAGGGGTTGTTCAGGCAGTATGTATTGATGACCTATCCTCAAGATAGGTCACCAATATCGGATCAGTGGGGGGGGTCTGACCTGGGACCCCCACTGATCAGCTGTTTAAAGAGGAGGCGGCGCTACTTCCTCTTCGTTACACTGCCCGTCGTCTCAGAAGGAAGTGTAATCACAAGTACTCTCTTTGTTCACTTGAAGGGAGCGAGTACTTCTAATTACACTGTGCCGCCGCTGCAAGCGAGAAGACGTGCAGTGTAAGAGGAAGCGGCGCTCGCATGGAGCAGTAGCTGTTTGGCAGGGGGGCCGGTTGTCGGACCCCCGCAAATCACATATTGATTACCTATCCTGAGCAAATATTCAGCCTGCAAAACTCTGTACTGCAGAGAGAATGCTTTGGGGGAAAAATGCCATATTTATGAAGCACTGGTGCCTCTTTTTACAGCACCATGAAAGTGGGCGGGGCTTGAGGCGTGCGGATCGGGTCTCCTCGACTAGAAAAGTGTTAGCGAAGAACTGGAGGTCAGACTCCGTATTGATCTGTCTACAAGGCTTGTGTCCTGCATGCATCATTCATACAGCATGCCAGTAATGAGAAAACCCCCCCCCCCCCCCCCCCAGTGTATTCACATCATCCAGTCCTCCAGCGGAGCGTGCCTTCTACAGCGGTGGTCTCCAGCCAGAGACCGTCCACCTACTGCAAAACTACAACCCCCATTATTATATAGTAATACAAAAGTCTCAAACAAGGCCTAAAATCAAAGGTCTCCTGACTAAAGAAAGCTGGAACAAAATGATAGTTTATGGTCATTGCCCTAGGAGAAGTCCATGCCTCCGGTGATTCCCAGCGTCCCCGCCGATCAGCTGTTTGAAGAAGCCATGGCGCCCGCAGCTTGGTAGTGATCACGTGTCCCATGCACAGCTCAGTCCTATTCATGGGAATGGGCCTGGACTGCAATACCAAACACAGCCACTATATAATGTATGGCGCTGTGCTTGGAGGGCTACATGGGTCCAGAGTATCATCCGCCGTGGCCTCCATGGTGGAGGTTTTGAGCAGGCTCTGCTACGCCATTTCCGTAACGCCCATAGACATATTCTAGAGGTACAGTAAGATGTTAATGTATAGTCCTCTGATGAAAGCCCTTCCCAAGTCCTGCCATTCTTGGCCCTAACAATATGAAGAATGGAACCTAAGTCTCCTCAAAGCCTTCCTGCGTCTTCTTATCTGTGACCTGCTCTCCAATATGTACAGTGACTCATACTGTCAGATGGAGGAAGAATGAGGAAAAGAACTTCACCTATTTACTACACAGATGTCTATAGGACGTTGACGTAAAGGAATTTGCTATAGGGCTCTGCAGTTCACATTTCTGTCCCTACATGCAGGTATTGCCCTGGAAGGGGACTGAACTCGTAACCTCAGCCGTGCACAGCTTAGTGCTCTATAGGTGGATGAGGCCTATAGAAATGCAGGATGTGATATAATGGGACATTACCATACGGTTAAGAGCTGAAAGAGACTGACCCGTCAGGGGAAGCCCTTTTCATACACCCTACATTAGGGTATGTGGATGTCATAGGTGGGGTCTCACACTTAAAGGGGTTGTCTCATCACAACCGCTGGGACCCGCACTTATATTGGGAACGGAGCCCCGCAAGGTCCAGCCACCACCAAGTGCTCTCCCCATAAAACTTAATGGGAGCGCACCAGTGCTTCGCTATTTTTGGCGGCCCCATAGAAATTAAATGGAGTTTGGCTGCGCATGTGCAGTACGTTGTTCACCACTTTTAGCTCTCCGTTCTCGGTATAGGTGCGAGTCCCAGCGGTGGGACCCACACCTATAAGACAATGGGGACATATCCTAGCAATATGCCCCCATCGCCTGTGATGAGACGACCGCACTTGGTCTGGGAAACTTGCACGATCAGATAGGAACTGACTGCATCATAAATTACTATGATCAGTTTGGGTCAAGGGAGCCGCGGTCGGTCGGAGAGGTGCGGCCAACACACGGACCCTGTTTTCTGGACTGAGCATAGTCATGTGACTCAGCCCTTAGGACCCATTTCTAGTGGAGCTGCTGCTTGTGGTGTCTGGAGGAGGACTGATCACGGCCAAAGGGGCAGACCGCTTAGCTCAATGCTTTTGGCTCTTCTTTTCGGCACCAAAAGCTTAACCGATAAAATATTCTCACGTGTCAGTATGATCTATTGAGGGTTTTCAGAAACAATAGATACTCGTAAATTTTGGAAAAAGGAAAATTTGAAAAGGAAAGTTTGCCTATAATTAGTTGCCTAAACAAAAGACAACAATTGATAAGTCTTCTAATGCCGAGGTGTAGACCTGGTGGTAGCCGATCACTTCCTGCAGATGCTTCAGTCACAAGTCTTCCTCTTCCCATAGGTTCCCCCGAGGATCCCGCACAGTGATGTCCTGTATCCTCAGCTCCTGCCAGTGTTAGCCCACACCTTTGGGTCACCATGAAGCTGAAGCAACGAGTTGTGGTCCTGGCTCTGCTGCTGGTCATTTTAGTCCTTACTAAACTTCTACTGCTGGACAGACTGGAGACCTCTGCGGCCCAAAGACAAGACCAGCTGTCTTTCCAGCGCATGATGTCTGGCCTGCGGCTCACCATGGACTCGCGCCTTGAGCACACTTTACAGTCTCCTTGGGAAATTGCATCGCAGTGGGTTGTCCCAAGAGAAGTGTATCCAGAAGACACTCCAGAAATGGGGGCTGTGCTGCACGCCATGGCCACGAAGAAAATCGTTAGGGCGGACGTGGGGTACAAAGGAACGCAGCTCAAAGCCTTGTTAGTCCTGGATGGTGGACAAAAGGTGGTCTTCAAACCAAAAAGGTAAGTGTTTAGTGTGGATTACCCTCCTTGGACCTTGCTTCTGGCAATTGTTAAAGAGGCTCTGTCACTAGGTTTTAACCTATGTATTTAAATACATAGGTTAAAACCCCTTAACTTGTACATTTATAACATACCTTTATTGCAGAGTACAGCGCAGCGGTTGTGCTGGAAAACGAACTTAAAACTGTATGTTAATGAGCCTTCGGAGCACCGGGGGGCGGGCTCTTTCTTCCTGAGCACCACTTCTTCACCGCCCCCCGGGGCCCGAGGCTCTCCCCCAGTCCGACGTCCACGCCCCTCTGGAAATAGATTGACAGCGCTAGACCGTTCGGCCTAGTGCTGAAATCCCGCGCCTGCGCAGTTCGATCGCGCCGGCGCATGCGCAGAAGCGCTTGCAGTGCCGAACACTGCAAGCGCTTCTATCCTTGTGCACACGCGCCGGCGCGATCGAACTGTGCAGGCGCGGGATTTCAGCGCTAGGCCGAACGGTCTAGCGCTGTCAATCTATTTCCAGAGGGGCGTGGACTTCGGCATGGGGGAGAGCCTCGGGCCCCGGGGGGCGGTGAAGAAGCGGTGCTCAGGAAGAAAGAGCCCGCCCCCCCGCTGCGCTGTACTCTGCAATAAAGGTATGTTATAAATGTACAAGTTAAGGGGTTTTAACCTATGTATTTAAATACATAGTTTAAAACCTAGTGACAGAGCCTCTTTAAGGGGGGTTCAAGGGGTCCTCAAGAAGTCGGGTCAGTTGTCCAAATTAGGCAGTTTGATTAGTAATTGATTCACTTGCATGCAGAGGTCAAAGAAGTGTATGGATTTTCACTCACAGGCGGGCATGGGTTAAATTTGGCTTCATAAGAAAGGAGAAAAGAACAGGATCCATTTATTTATGCGGAAACCTGTAACTGGATAATAGTTCTTATTTGCTAAAAATGTCTGCTGTAACTTGCACGTATTGGAGGGCAGGGGATAACTGGCTGATACAGCTAGGTTATGATCCACGTATAGATATTGTCTGATTATTATGGACTGGAGACAATGGGAATTACATTTCTGCTTTAAGTGGATCGTTAGAAGTCTCCTACCCGTGGAGCCGGCTAATGTCGGAGCAGAAATCTATGCTCATGTCTGAGGCTACAGAAGGGAGCTTGCTCTATATTTATATAATTGTTATTGCTGCATTTCAGTATCCGATACAGTCTGCTAACATACATTTATTGGATTACAGATACAGGAGAGACCATGTGGTTGAAGGAGAACCCTACGCTGGCTATGATCGCCACAACGCAGAGGTGGCTGCCTTTCATCTAGACAGGTGGGTCTGTTCGACTGTACTATTCTCTACAGCCCCTATGAACACACTGGCACATCCCCCTCACCCAAATGTGCTGGTCTATCATATGTTACACCAGAAGACCTTTTATAAATGACTATCGTCGTTTTCCGTTTTTTTCAAAACAGGATTCTCGGCTTCAGACGAGCGCCATTGGTCGTTGGCCGATACGTGAATCTTATCACAGAGATCAAACCTGTAGCTACTGAGCAGCTGCTTAGTACCTTTTTAAAACAAGGTGAATATGAAGAACGTTATATAGAACACAACTCCCATCATTCCTATCCACGTGTAGAATGTAGGTTTGCTGCGATTGGCGCCGATGGATTCACTCCGTGTTATGAGCAGCTTTTTTCTATTTGGTCTTCCACAGGGAACAACACCTGCTTCTATGGGAAGTGTTACTACTGCCGAGAAACAGAGCCCGCCTGTGCCGAGAGAGAGGTGATGGAGGGTTCTGTTACTCTCTGGCTTCCTGATGTTTGGCCTCTTCAGAAGCACAGACACCCCTGGGGCAGAACGTACCGGGAAGGAAAGTTGGCAAGGTAAGACATAGCTGTACGTCATTCCTTTTCTTACAGTTCTCCAGTCTTCTGTTGCTGACGTACACATTCATGACAGATGGGAATACGATGAAAGTTACTGCGATGCCGTGAAGAAGACTCCTCCTTATGATGCCGGACCCAGACTCCTTGATATTATTGATACGGCCATCTTTGATTACCTGATTGGAAATGCAGATCGGCATCACTACGAGAGTTTCCAGGATGATGAGGGAGCCAGCATGCTTATACTACTGGACAATGCCAAGAGGTCAGTGTGCACCAACAGAAATAATTATCCTCTACAAATACAAGTTGTTGTTTTTTTTTTTTATGACTCTATTGTTCAGGAAATGTAAAGCAGGTCATACACCTCAGGTAGCTGTCGACTGAGTGCTTGTCCTGCTAACAGCTATCGCTCCCAGTCTCAACTACATATGCAATCTGGTTTGCTCAAGGAAATGCCGTATTTTTCACTTTATAAGGCCTCATGCACACGAACGTGGGCCGCATACGGCGGGTCCGCAATAAACGGGCACCGGCCGGGTGCAGCCCACATCACGGATCGCGGACCCATTCACTTCAATGGGTCCGGGAGATGCGGAGCGGAGGCACGGATCGGAACACCACTGAAGCACTACGGTGTGCTTCCGTGGTGTTTCTGGCCGTGCCTCCGCACCGCAAAAAAGTAGCGCAAGCACTACTTTTTTGCGGTACGGACCCTCGGATGCGGATCGCGGACCCCATTCAAGTGAATGGGTCCACGATCCGCATGCGGTGGCCTCACGGTCAGTGCCCGTGCATTGCGGACCGCAGTTTGCGGCCCGCAGCATGGGCACGGCTGGCACACGTTCGTGTGCATGAGCCCTAAGACCCACCCAATGATAAGACGCACCCCAGATTTTAGAGGAGGAAAAGAAGAAAAAAATATTTTTCATCAGACCTCATATCAGATCCTCAGATTAGACCCCCATAATCATCAGGACATCATATTAGACCCCATATCAGCCCTCCATGTCAGACCCCCATCAGACCTCAGATCAGAATAAAATTAAAAAAAACAACTTTTACTTCTCCTGTGCTGTGGCTCCTCTTCCTCTCCAGCAGAAGTCACGCTCCCCTGTCTTCTCTGGCCCTGACAGCGTGCAGCATCAGGTCATAGTGCGCCCAAGGCCATACCCTAAAGGAGTTTTTCCAAGATCAGCCGTGTCAGACCCTCACCAATTAGATATTAATGACCTTTTCTGTCCTGAGGATAGGTCATCAATATCGGGAGCCTGCAAATACCTTTAATGTAATAGTCCTCTAGTTAGATTTGAAATAAATACCTAGAAATGGCATTGCTGCAAACAGCGGGTGTACACTGTGTGTTACTGCATCAGACATGTTGGTACGCTGGAATCCACCAGTGCTCAGTGGATGGGACTTGAGTGAAATTTATGCAAACACAACTGACCAATCAGAGTGCTCGTTGGTGCACTACAAATCAAAGCCGCTTTCACGTGGAGATAGTACAGATGCTTTTTAGGGTGATCTAGGTCAAGTTCTTTAGAAAGGCCACGGGTCTGGATGTTGTACTCCTAAGGGCCCGTATTGTGGCCCGCAGACAGCGGGTCTGAAATATGCGGGCACCTGTCATTTGTTATGCAGACCCATTCACAGCCTTTTTTGGGGTGCAGATCGCAGACCCAATTCAAGTGAATGGGTGCAACTGGGGGACTAAAACAGTGAGACGGTGTTTGATGGTGCTTGTTGTAGGTGAGCCATTACTACCTGAACACATACACTGAGTCTATGGTAAGGTAGCGTACCTAGACATGTTTGTATAATGCTTGTCCATAAAATCATGTAAACCGTGCCGCCGGTCCTCTCAGTTCATGGCAGTATGGTAATGGGCGCCGTTTTCTGCATTAATCTATTTGTTTCCATGGGATGAAAATTGGTTCAGATACAAATAGCATACATAAAGTGTGTGCAACATCATCTACACCAAAAGCTGGCGTCTCTCCCAGTAATAACAGGTCAGACCAGTGAGGCATTGTGGAATAGTTTTTCTAATGGGTAGAGTACGCCAACAACGTGTCTTTTTTGTTTGGCAGCATTTTGGGGGGGTTTTGCAGACAGGTATGTGTGAAGGAAATATGTTCTCCTACACTGCGCCCTACGTCCTAACGCTGTACGGGGTCAGGACAGTGCAGCCCCGGCAGAGGAGACCAGGGCGGGTGAGTACCAGAAGTGCTTGTAGCGCTTCTTCCTGCTCCCGGCACCTAATGCATACTAGTGAGCGCTTCCATAATGGGAGCGCTCACTAGTATTCGCTTTATAAGATGCAGGGCCATTTCCCCCCTACTTTTGGAGGGAAAAGAAGTGCGTCTTATAAAGTGAAAAATATGGTAAATCCCAGCTAAAACATTTGTGTTGTGGACTGCCAGACTCCTCTGGATTATTTTTCTGTGGAAAGGGGCAATTACTCTTCTTTTTTCCATAGAATGGGACATGAGTGATCCTCCTCCATTATACTGTTTTGGAGCAGTAAACTATGATCAAGAACTTAACACGGCTGATCTTAGGAAAACTTCTTTAGGGTATGGCCTTGGGGGAATTTCCAGATTTCGGTACAGTTCTGTAGCAGAAGTTCAGCGGCGGGTTTGCCATTTCATTCTATGCTTTCAGAATCGTGAAAATCTACATAAGGCTACCTGCACACAGCAGCCACATGCAGGTTTACAAACGGAAAATCCGCGTAAAGTTGAGTGCAGATTTCCATTTGTTGCAACACCAAAAACCGCGTGTTTTACGTGAGGTTTTTGATTCGGATTTGATGCGGTTTTGCTGCAGATCTCATCCTTACATTAAAAAGGGTGGAATCCGCACAAGGAATTGTCATGCTGAGGATTTTAAATTCCTCATGGCGGGTCAATTTCCGCACCAAATGAAAAAGTGTACCTGAGATTTCTCACATATTTCACATACTTTTTGCTGTGCTTTTTTCACTTGAGAATCTGCACATAATCTGCAGCGTTTGCAGCGAGCCTTAAATTGACATACTGCAAATTTAAAATCCACCCTGCAGATTAAAGAGGACCTTTCACCACTCCTGACAGGCCTGTTTTAATCGCTTCATACATTCCCCATGTAATAACAATTCTGGAACATCTATTCTTATGGCTCTATGTTGTGCCATTCCTTTATTATTTCTACCAGAAGTTATATATGAATTTGCCTTCAGTAAAGGAACAGAGGGGAGGTAACAAGTTGGGGGTGTGTACCTGCACAGTCTGAACATGGCAGCACTGATTGGATAGTGAGTCTGTGCAGGGACACACCCCCAACTGGTCACCTCCCCTCTGTTCCTTTACTGAAGGCAAATAGCAATTCATTCATAACTTCTAGTGCAAATAATAAAGGAATGGCACAACATACAGACATAAGAATAGATGCTCCAGAATTGTTATTACATGAGGAATGCATGAAGCTATTAAAACAGGCATGTCAGGAGAGGTGAAAGGTCCTCTTTAAGCTTCATGTGGATGAGATTTGTTTCAGTGTCGTCCACTTTGCTGCTACTATGGAACACTGTAGAAAATGCACAATGTCCACACCACTAATGGCTAAAATAACACAGAAGCAAGGGAGGTTTAGAGGAAAAACTTTCTCTCTTTTGTATCCTCAAAAACTGCATGTGTGATTCCAGTCTTAAATTGGCTGTAAACTATAAAACAGCACAACTGTCAGTCAAACAATCATTTGGCTGATACTCCAGTTTCTCCATTAGGCCTCGTTCACATTTCCGTTTTTCACTGACGTGTGCTGTTCGCATTTTCTGCTGACAGCACATGCACCCATTGATTTAAATGTGTCTGTTCACATTTCAGCATTTTTCTACTGAGCATGGGTCAGTAAAAAAAATCACGGGGACATGCACTTCTTTGATCCGTGATGAGGACCAAGCGCGCCCATTGAAGTCTATGGGTCCGTGAAAATCTCTGACACACATCAGTGTTGTGTCCGTTTTTTACTGATGACTAATAGGAGATTCTTTGAAAATTAATTTTCAGCTGAGCAACGTCGGTAAAAATGGACACACGGACCAACCACGGATCCCTCACGGACAGCTTCACGGATGAAACACTTACGCTTTTTTTTTTTTTTTTTTTATAGATGTGACACTGACACGGAAATGTGAACAAGGCCTTAATATGCACGTTCTCTTCAGTCAAACATGTTTGTGTGTTACTGCAGTAGAACAGGAGGGCATAAGCTGCTGCCAGACACCTGGAGCCTCTTATCCCAGAACATACAAAAGGATCAGCCAGGAAATCCAACCTGCACTCGAGCCTTTTGTTGAAAGATTTCCCGACATATCCCTGACCCAAGGCTATTGATGTATAGGCATAATGTGATACATGTGGCCCATTTACTCTAATTGTATGAAAACATACACTCTGCAGTAGGGTTGTCACGATACCAAAAGTTTGATTCGATTTTGATACCATAAAAAAGTATTGCGATACTCGATACCATTCGATACCACGTGAAAAAAATAAAACTCCAAAAAAGCTGCGTGCATTCTCCATTTTATGGAACATCTTACCAATAATAGAACAGTCCTATCCTATTTTTTGGGGGGACAAGGTGACTAATAAATTGCTAATTGCATTTTTTATTTTATGTGTAATTACAAGTATGGCGTCCCCATTCACTTCTACCGGACAGCTTTGTAGTATTCGCTTGTACAGACCATACTTGTAATTACACCTGTTCACTACTGTAATTGCAGGTGAACAGAACAGAGAAGGAAGTTCTCATATGACCGCTGCCTTCTCTTCAAACAGCTAATCGGCGGGGGTGCCAAGAATCAGACCCCCGCTGATCTGATATTGATGACTAGAGATGAGCGAGCGTGCTCGGGAGTAATTTTCGAGTAGTAGCGTACGCATCTTTTAATCTGTACACATCTTGTAATTTGTACGCATTAGTGTACAAATTTATAAGATGCGTACACATTAGTGTACAGATTAGAAGATGCGTATGCATTAGCGTACAGATTATAAAATGCATACGCTACTACTCGAAAATTGCTCCCGAGCCTGCTCGCTCATCTCTATTGATGACCTATCCTGAGGATAAGTCATCAATAGTAAAAAGTGGACATCCCCTTTAATAATTTGGCCGATCAAATGCAAGCACGTGCAGGTACTTTAACATCTGCGTCTATCATAAATATTATTTTTTTTTTTTTTTTTTTTTTTTTGCTCTTTTGCAATTATCTGGCATGGGCAGCTGTTAGATTAATCTAGAGCCAAGAAATCTCTAATGGTTCCATTCTGTTTATTATGTGAAGCCATCAGTGGTCTAGTCATACGAGCGCCTGATCCTACGTAATTGCTGCTTGCGACCTAAGTCCATGGGGTGAGGTGTAGGAAGGAACTTGTGAGTAAAGGTAACGTGGGTGACAATGAGATGATTCATCTGCTGTGTTGCGTCATCCACCCTGTCCATACGCTGCACTGGTCCATGCTGCTATTTCCATTGTCCCTGCTTTTCTTCAGGAAGGTGAGCACATTCCCCTCTGCCGAAAGTAACTAGTATTAGGGTACTTTCACACTAGCGTTTTATAATTCCGGTATTGAGTTCCGTATACCGGAATAAAACGCTTGAGTTTTGTCCCCATTCATTGTCAATGGGGACAAAACTGAACTGAAGACAACAGAATGCTCCTAAAAGCATGCTGCGGTTTGCTCTCCGGTCCAGGCATCCGCACCAAGACGGATCCGTCACGACCCCCAATGAAAGTCAATGGGGACGGATCCGTTTGGTGTGACACAATGGTGAACGGATCCGTCCTCCATTGACTTTCAATGGAGTTCATGACGGATCCGTCACCTGCATACATACAGACATACACAGACATATACACATACATACTTACATGCTCGCGGCAGGTCTCCACAGCGCAGGAGGAGCAGGACGGCGCACAAATAGGACGATTCCACCCGGCGCCCAGCAGAGGGCGTCCTATGTGCGCGCCGTCCTGCTCCTCCTGCGCTGTGGAGACCTGCCGGGAGCATGTATGTATGTGTATTTGTGTGTGTGCCTGTGAGTGCGGTTCCGGCCCCACACATGTCTCTGCGGCAGCACGGATCCGGCGGCATCCTTCACCTGCCGGATCCGTGCTGCCGCTAGTGTGAAAAAGGCCTTAGCCTATTGGCAGGAAGGTCAAGAAAGTGAGCAGCATAGAAAATGTGTAATGTGATTCATACAGTCGGCGTCAATAACCTACGTGTATCACTTTTGTCTTTCAGTTTTGGCAATCCCTCGATGGATGAGCGCAGCATTCTGGCCCCCCTGTACCAGTGCTGCATGTAAGTTTGCTGCATTTATTTGCCTTTCTGCCATGTCGCACCTATACTCTAACATTGTCATCTGTTTGCAGCATTCGTGTTTCCACCTGGAACCGTCTTTCTCACCTGAAACATGGCACCCTGCGCTCTGCCCTGCTTTCTGCCACAAGTCATGACCCAATCTACCCGGTACTGTCTGAAGCTCATTTAGAAGCCTTGGAGCGCCGCCTGCAGGGAATAATAGGAACCGTCCAACAGTGCATAGACCAGTTTGGGACAGACGTGGTGATGGTGGAGGACCGGATGACTCTTTCTCACGTGTAACTGTGGCATTAGAGGAGACTGTGCCACAAAAGCGTCCAGACAGTATGAATATTTTTTTTACTGTACACCTACAAAACTGGTATTAAAACAGCACAGTGCCCCCACAGACTGCAACTAGTATTGGTGGGGGCATGTACAGCGGGGGAGGGCCTCCGACCTTCCCTGCTATGTCTGAATGATGTAGACGTCTATAGACAATGACTTTTACTATAGTTGAGGGATATCCCAAGCCCTTAAGCTTGCGGTGCGAGATGTGTGGAGGAAAACGTTTGCTGAATCTAATTTATTCTGTTGCAAAATTTTGTCTTTTCTTCCCTTGACGATTTCTTGTTTTTTTTTTTTTTTTAACAAAAAAAAAAAAATCTTTTATGGGGTTGGTTTACAACCATACAGTTTGCACGGTGTCCACATGGTGGCGCTGCTACGTTTTAAAGAAGCCATGTGGCGCAAACTGGTTGCAGCAGGCATTCAGTGTCCTGCAGAGCTCCTGCTAATTCCGTCAAATGATTAGACTGTTAATTTATGGAACTGGCATTAAAAATGCAACGGGACAATGTTTTAGCGCCAGTCATTTGGGTTTTTTAAATGGCAGCTGCAGACCAGGTACAATTAACCCTCTTTATTACTTGAGAATCTCCCGACATTTGGATTTGCTGTATTCTGTAAAGCTGCTCCCTTTTTAATTTTGAACGGTTGACAGCAATCACGCAGATCCTTCTAAATGAGACCTCTGTATCTGTACACGGTCCAAATTGTTCTGCCCTTATAAATATAGGATGAGACACACACAGAGCAATATTGTCAGTGCAGACTACGCGACCCCCCCCACCCCCGATTTAAGTTCTGTTATTAGATGGAGGGGAAAATGTCTCCTGTCAGTGCTCCTATGGTAAAAACACCCAGTTGCTAAATACCATACATATGCTGACAGAAATATAAAGTGAGGATGGTTTCACATAATTATTTTTTTTTTTTTTTTTTTTTTTTTCCTCAAAAACTTTTATTTTTTTTGTTGCATTGTCTGGATGAATCATGGTTTTTTCAGGCATTTTCTGATCGACCTTTCTATAGAAAAAAGAAGTCTTGAAACAACTGGAATACCCCTTTCAAGTTATGCCCTTGAAACACACGCAACCACTTCGTTCATTTCTGTGGCAGTTCTGGAGATAGCTGAGCCGAGTGTCCCCTTCTGTTCATTTTATGGGGGCTGCAGGGGGTACAGGGCATCAATATCAGTTCTGCTGGGGTCCAACTCCCATCGCTCCTCCCCTGCTGATCAGTTGGTTTAAAAGGCCACTAGAGCGATGCGTCCTCTTCTGTGTGTACCTGATTGCCATCTAGATGGTAGCGATGTTGGATTGTAATTCCATCTTTCTCCCCAGTCTACCTGAAGGGAAGAGGAAGCTGTAATTATACTGCGTCGCTGCCGCCGCCACAATCCTGACAGCAATCAGGTAAACACTGAAGAGGACAAGCGCTGCATTCTCCTCATCCAGCTGATTTTGGTGTCCTGAGGATACGTCATCAATGTCTTGACACTGCACAATCCCTTTAATTCTCTAGCAAAGGGATCCTCAGATCATTCAGTGATAACTGATATTGATGTCCTATCCTCACGATAGGTCATTAATATCCAGCTGGTGAGGGACCGACACCCAGCACCCCCACAGATCAGCACTGGAACCAGCACTGTGAACGGAACAGTTCTATTCTGTTTCCTGTTCTATTTAAGAGTTAGTTCCAGAACTAGAGGTTGCAGTGGGAGCTTATTTGGGGGTGTGCAAGTTGTCATCCTGAGGATAGGTCATCAATATCAGGAGCCTGCAAACACCTTTAGGCCTCTTTCACACGAACGCTGTTTTTGCGGGCTCCGATCCGCATTTTTCACATGAAAAATGCGGACCCGTTCATTTCTATGGGTCCGCAAAAAATACTGAGAGCATACTGTGTGATATCCGTATGCCCGTTCTGTAGCTCTGCAAAAAAAATAGAACATGTCCTATTCTTGTCTGCAAAACGGACAAGGATAGGCATTGTTACAATGGATCCGCAAAAAAAACGGATGCCATACAGGCGACATCCGTTTTTTTTTTGTTTTTTTTTGCGGATCTACACTGTGTTAGGCCCCTTTCACATAAGCGTCACGGATTAGGTCTGGATGCGTTCAGGGAAACTAGCACCATTTTGCAAGCGAGTTCAGTCAGTTTTGTCTGCATTTGCGTTCAGTTTTTTCCGCACGGGTGCAATGCGTTTTGATGCGTTTTTCACGCGCGTGATAAAAAACTGAAGGTTTACAAACAACATCTCTTAGCAACCATCAGTGAAAAACGCATTGTATCTGCGCTTTCTTCAGGATGCAATGTGTTTTTCACTGAAGCCCCATTCACTTCTATGGGGCCAGGGCTGCGTGAAAAACGCAGAATGTAGAAGATGCTGCGTTTTTCACGCATGCAGAACTGATGGGTGAAAAAAAAACGCTCATGTACACAGACCCATTGAAATGAAAGGGTCAGGATTCAGTGCGGGTGCTGT
The DNA here is from genome assembly GCA_900303285.1 of Rhinella marina. Classification (NCBI taxonomy): domain Eukaryota; kingdom Metazoa; phylum Chordata; class Amphibia; order Anura; family Bufonidae; genus Rhinella; species Rhinella marina. The sequence goes on along the minus strand of ONZH01008000.1, from coordinate 328,824 downwards.
GTGTTCTCTTCATGCTTTGCACCCGCGCGGAAAACTCGCTCGTGTGAAAGGGGCCTTACTGCATCAGACATGTTGGTACGCTGGAATCCACCAGTGCTCAGTGGATGGGACTTGTGAGCGAAATTTAGGACCGTTTATACAAACACAACTGACCAATCAGAATGCTCGTTTGTTTACTACAAACCAAAGCCGCTTTCACATGGTGATAGTACAGATGCTTTTTAGGGTGATCTAGGTCAAGTGTTTTTTTAAAAAGGCCACGGGTCTGGATGTTGTACTCATCAGGGCTCATGCACATGGCCGTGCCCTATTGCGGCCCACGAACAGCGGGTCTGAAATATGTGGGCACCTGTCGTTTGTTATGGATGCGGACCCATTCACAGCCTTTTTGGGGTGCAGATCGCGGACCCAATTCAAGTGAATGGGTGCAACTTGATCTTGGGGACTGCACAGTGTGACGGTGTTTGATGGTGCTTGTTGTAGGTGAGCCATTACTACCTGAACACATACACTGAGTCTATGGGCAGGTAGCCTACCTAGACATGTTTGTATACTGCTTGTCCATAAAATCATGTAAACCGTGCCGCCGGTCCTCTCAGTTCATGGCAGTATGGTAATGGGCGCCGTTTTCTGCATTAATCTATTTGTTTCCATGGGATGAAAATGGGTCGTAGAGATGAGCGAGCGTGCTCGTTACGAGCACTGTAGCGCTCGGCTCCTCTGCGCAATGCCCGCAGGCATTCCGGATCCGTCCTCAGCTGCATGTAAGTCAATGAGGACGGATCCGTTTAGTATGACACTCATACCAAACGGATCCGTCCTCCTCACCCGACTGAAAGTCAGTGGGGACGGATCCGTTTGGTATGAGTGTCATACTAAACGGATCCGTCCCCATTGACTTAGATGCAGCTGAAGACGGATCCGGAATGCCTGCAGGCATTCTTTCGCAGACGAGCCGAGCGCTACAGTGCTCGTAACGAGCACGCTCGCTCATCTCTAGTCGTATACGAATAGCATACAAAAGCTGGCGTCTCTCCCAGTAATAACAGGTCAGACCAGTGAGGCATTGTGGAATAGTTTTTTCTAATGGGTAGAGTACGCCAACAACATGTCTTTGAGGGGTTTTTGCAGACAGGTATGTGTGAAGGAAATATGTGCTCCTACCTGTCCCAGAGCTCAGAGTATGGTCCCTCTGAATATGGGGCACTCTTTCCACCAGCATGTTTTCATTAACGTGCCCTGAGTACGCTTTCCCTAGTTTCTCCACCCTCTATACCAGGGATCCGCAACCTCCATCACTCCAGCCGTTCTGAAACTACAACTCCCAGTATCCTCCATTAACTGCTGTCAGAGGTAATAAGAACAGCCAAGCAATTTTGCATGCTGGGAGTTGTAGTTTCACAGCAGGTGGAGTATACTGAGAGTAATTAATTTTGTTTATTATGCTTTGAAAAATATGCTGATATTTTAGATTTTGTATGCCGTGCGATACAGTGCCACCTGCTACTTTTAGTTCAAGTTTTCTGTCTTACACGTTGGTTTCTATGGTGTCGACATGCTGCTACTGTGACGAAGTAACAGCATGTCGCATTATAATACCATTGAAATCCATTACAGGCCGTGTACCCCTGGCCTAATGGAGGAACAGCACATCAGAGAATAGAGGCCCCGCTTCATTGGTAATACATGAACCAGTTGGTCATATGAGTGGTCGTCCTACAAAACGGCATCCTGATAGACCTATAGACATCACCCCCATCCAGGGCACCTCTTCGCATATTTGCTAAAATTCTAGAAATTGTACTTTTTTTTTTTTTTTTTTTCTCCTTCCCCCCCCTCCCCCCCATTACCCTGTACGTAACAACTCCAACTTGTAGCTGCGCTCTCGCTGTCACTGGCAGCCTCTCCAGACCTGTTCACCTGAGTGTCCACTTTTGCTCCAGCCGTCCCTTCTGTCATATTGCTCTGTGTCGTCTTGCGTGCAGGCGTTTACATGTCACGTGTAGTACAGTCCGTGTAACGGTTTCATTATTGTGAAATAAGCTGCTATGTTCTTACAGATTTCAGTATAAGAGGATTTCTTTGACTGTGCTCCACACCAGACGGAGGCAGCGAGACTGGGATAGACTTTAAAATAAAAGATTATCAACACAATCCTGCAATTTTCTGTCTGTTATGTCTTCTCCAAAGGTGAATGAGCAAAATCCGAATTGTTTCCTCATCAGTGGAGTACATAGAGAAGTAAGGGCCCCATAGAAAGGATCAAACCAGGTCCCCCACACAGGACAGAAGGGTTTCCTCCTAAACACCTTGCACACTGCTTCATTTGCTAAAAGTTGTTCCTTTTAGAGGGTAGAGTCCTGACCAAGTTTTCACCCCCAGTAGAAGGAGAGTATCCCAAATAAGACTGGGCCCCCTCTTGTCCTGGGCCCCATAGCAGTCGCATGGTCTGACCCTATGGTAGTGACGCCCCTGCTCCTCATACAATGATCACATTGGTGACGTCTATGGTGTCACACCAACAGTGATTTTGTTGGCACTGCTAAGAGATTTGTTACCATCTACAGTGCCTTGCAAAAGTATTCGGCCCCCTGAAACTTTTCAACCTTTTGCCACATTTCAGGCTTCAAACAAAAAGATATAACATTTTAAATTTTTGGTGAAGAATCAACAACAAGTGGGTCACAATTGTGAAGTGGAACGAAATTTATTGGATCATTTAAACTTTTTTTGTAATAATAAAACTGAAAAGTTGGGCGTGCAAAATTATTCGGCCCATTTACTTTCAGTTCAGAAAACTCACTCCAGAAGTTCATTGAGGATCTCTGAATGATCCAATGTTGTCCTAAATGACTGATGAAGATAAATAGAATCCACCTGTGTGTAATCAAGTCTCCGTATAAATGCACCTGCTCTGTGATAGTCTCAGGGTTCTGCATCATGAAGACCAAGGAACACACCAGGCAGGTCCGTGATACTGTTGTGGAGAAGTTTAAAGCCGGATTTGGATACCAAAAGATTTCCCAAGCTTTAAACATCCTAAGGAGCACTGTGCAAGCGTCATATTGAAATGAAAAGAGTATCAGACCACTGCAAATCTACCAAGACCCGGCCGTCCCTCTAAACTTTCATCTCAAACAAGGAGAAGACTGATCAGAGATGCAGCCAAGAGGCCCATGATCACTCTGGATGAACTGCAGAGATCTACAGCTGAGGTGGGAGAGTCTGTCCATAGGACAACAATCAGTCCAACACTTCACAAATCTGGCCTTTATGGAAGAGTGTCAAGAAGAAAGCCATTTCTCAAAGATATCCATAAAAAGTCTGGTTTACAGTTTTCCACAAGCCACCTGGGAGACACCAAACATGTGGAAGAAGGGGCTCTGGTCAGATGAAACCAAAATTGAACTTTTTGGAAACAACGCAAAACAATATGTTTGGCGTAAAAGCAACACAGCTCATCACCCTGAACACACCATCCCCACTGTCAGACATGGTGGTGGCAGCATCATGGTTTGGGCCTGCTTTTCATCAGCAGGGACAGGGAAGATGGTTAAAATTAGTGGGAAGATGGATGGAGCCAAATACAGGACCATTCTGGATGAAAACCTGTTGGAGTCTGCAAAAGACCTGAGACTAGGACGAAGATTTATCTTCCAACAAGACAATGATCCCAAACATAAAGCAAAATCTACAATGGAATGGTTAAGAAATAAATGTATCCAGGTCTTAGAATGGCCAAGTCAAAGTCCAGACCTGAATCCAATTGAGAATATGTGGAAAGAGCTGAAAACTGCTGTTCACAAACCCTCTCCATCCAACCTCAAAGAGCTTGAGCTGTTTTGCAAGGAAGAATGGGCAAGAATTTCAGTCTCTAGATGTGCAAAACTGATAGAGACATACCCCAAGAGACCGCAGCTGTAATCGCAGCAAAAGGTGGCGCAACAAAGTATTAATGCAAGGGGGCCGAATAATTTTGCCCGCCCCACTTTTTAGTTTTATTATTACAAAAAAGTTTAAATGATCCAATAAATTTCGTTCCACTTCACAATTGTGACCCACTTGTTGTTGATTCTTCACCAAAAAATTAAAATGTTATATCTTTTTGTTTGAAGCCTGAAATGTGGCAAAAGGTTGAAAAGTTCCAGGGGGCCGAATACTTTCGCAAGGCAGTGTTAGTAAAAGCCCATTCATATCAACACCAGAATTTTGTTAGTTGCCCATTGAAAGAGACGGCTGTTTTATCTACTTTTTGCCAATCATTTTAAGGACCTCCAACTTGTAACTGTGACCAGGGCTCCTGTTATCCACTGCTCTCCAGCTGAATTCTGAAAATGGCTTTGGATGTGAATAGAGAAGAACATATTGTACTCAAAATAAGCAAATCAAAGGGGGGGGGGGGAATTATTAAGACAGTCATTGAGTACCCCTGTCTTAGTTTGCCCTGTGCTGGCATGAGATACACCCAGGATTTTGGAGCGTTTCGGGCCACCCATACACCAGAGCTGAAATCTACTGCCAGTAGCTGGTTTAGATTTCAGATGTAATGAGTGCCAGTTTGGTGGTGCACATACTGTTCAAGGTGTTGTGCCATGGAGGTCCTGCCCGTGGCCCGTCCCCCCCCCCCCCTCCCCCTTTCCTCTTTTTACAAAAGTGGCGATGGTGTCGGAAAGGGGTGGGGGTTGAAAATTACTTTGCTGGAAAAATTTTGAAGATTGGGGGGTTTATACAGCTCGATCGTCGGGCAGATTATTGGCAACCGCCGGTTTAACGGCATAGCCGATCACACAATGAACGAGCAAAGATAATCATTCATGCAGACAAGTAAAAATGATCTTTTCTGGGCAGCAGATCGTGCTGTCTAAACAGCATCCGGCTGCTTGGAAACCATGCAGCCGTAGGAGGACTGCAAGCACTCATTCTCCTCATTCTCCTATAGGTGATTGCTGCATATAAATGTAGCTCTTCAGCCCCACTGAACGAGCAGCCAGTTGTCAGGAAGGAACAGGAAATCACTGACTGAACACTGACAATGTGAAGGCATTATTCTGCCGGCAGTATGTCTCCCTTTAAACAGTTCCTAAAAATCTTTTTCCTCTATCAGGATAAGCACTGACGATGAGTCATTTCTACACAGAACTGACCCGCTGGCACAAGCCACCCATAGGCTCGGCCCCAGACAGGAAAAGAAAAGTGACACTACAAAGGGGAGTGTCACTAACACAGGCAGCAATACAAACTGACGGAGAAGGAAAATGTGACATACTTAATGTGGAGGGAGGAGAAAGTGATGACCTGATGAAAGGGAGGAGAGAGAATGGGAGTGAGAACTGCACATATAATCCAGGGACAGATCTACAGTGAAGATGCAGTCAGACAGAAACATGTCAGCAAGAACAGGAGGTTGTATGTAACTGCAGCACTAAGTGACTGAGGTTCTGATCGACAAATTCCTGCAGAATTCCCAAGGATTTGGTACTACTTGCAGATCAGACGTACCAGGGATGATCAGCTTGGCTCCTCTCTTACTGCTGCTGCTACTGAACACCCCTAAAGTGCATGGCAGTGTGGATGTTTTGGGCCTAGGAGAACTGAAAGGGGAAGATGGGGAGGAGAAGAAAGATAGCCTTTGGCTATCCGGTGCCCAAGAGATGCAAGACTTGGCACAACTTTCCTGGGAGTATGTGCAGGACCTCCAGTGCTGGTTGTGGCCAGAGAAGTGTGAAGATACAAGGAGCCATACAGGTGAGTGCCATGATGCCAGATTGGGTCACCAGTGAGATATCACTTGCTACTTATGGGCTGCTGGTTAAGGGATCAATGCCCAGGGATGTGCAGAATTAATGATTGCCAATGTTCTTAGCCAGGGGTGCAAAGTCTTCTCTGGTTTGAGGGCCATATTGTCAGAATGTACCAAGCCTGGTTGGAGGCCGCACAAAATGCCATTGTGGGCTGTAGGCGGTTCATCCCTGGTCTACGCCGAAGACCTATAGAAGACATTACTATGGCCCTGGCCGCAGTTTTTATGGACTATAAAAACAAGTGCCATTCATTTTCTTGCCCTGGCCTTGGGCGACCAATCTTTAAACCTCATCTGTCAGATGTCTTCTCTTAGAATGATCTCCGTAGTGTCCATATTCATACATACTGTACAATATATTGCAGAATGGAGCTGGAACAGCATTGGTTGGGACTCCCTAAACCTCCTGACGGACTTGTATGCCAAAGTATTGGATAGCACTGATTTTGCACGCGGGTCAATTACTAACAACCTCACAGGTAAGAAGGAGACTGTAGCAGAGCATATTAGCGCCAAAATAAGAAAACCGGTGAAGTCAGATATGTTTGTCCCATATCATAATACAGCTTTTCCCGTCTAGGTCTGCAGTGGGACATGGACAGGAGAGTCTATGGACAGCACCTGGCTGTGAAGCAGATAATAACGTCTCTAACAAGGTTTCTGCAGGAAGATAGCCAGAAGAAGACATTGGTTCTGTCCTTCCATGGTTGGACAGGTACCGGTAAGAACCTGGCTGCCCGGATAATTGCTGAGAATCTATATCGTGATGGGCAGCGGAGCCTGTGTACGAAAGTCTTCATCCCACAGCTGCACTTCCCTCACCTCTCACATGTGGAAGCGTACAAGGTAACCTTCTTTTCTTGCCCATATGGCGCAGTGATTACACTCACTGGAATTGTAGCTTGAAGCTCCTAGGCCATGTGCCAGTAGTTGTACCTGGTCTTGCAACGCCATTGAATTTATAACGGCAGAAGTTCAGTGAATTAAGATGGACTCATGCACACGACCTTATGTATTTTGCGGTCCGCAAAACATGAATCTGCAAAAAATACAGATGACATCTGTCTGCATTCCGTATTTTGCGGAACAGAACAGCTGGCCCCTAATAGAACAGTCCTATCCTTGTCCGTAATGTGGACAATAATAGGACATGTTCTATGTTTTTTTTTACGGAACTGACATATGGAAACAGCACACAGAGTAACTTCCGTTTTTTTTGTGGACCCATTGAAATGAATGGCTCTGCATACGGTCTGCAAAAAACGGAACGGACAAGGAAACAAAATACGTTTGTGCGCATGAGCTCTTCCACAAAGGTCAGCCAAACCTGACAATTTCCGCAGTACCAAGCATGTAACGTGTCTTAAATATTTGGCCACTGGTTGGCCAAAGATGGAATGGGCATGCTGAATTTTAAGTAATGCGATGCTTTGGGAGATAAGATGCCACCAGAGGTGGCCGTCAAAGGTCAGCATTGAGATCACACACGTGGTTCAGTCAAGCCAAGCATGCATGTGTATAGGAACAGCTGTAGGGGGAACATCTAAAATGTCTACCCCTTTGTGCAATTGGCATAATACATCAGTGCCACATTACTGTCCATGGATAGGACCTCTGCTCATATAGGTTGCAAGGACACCCAGTTCTAACGATGCCGGTTCTGCAGTTACACATATAGGTAAAGAACATGTCAGGCGCTGTCAATGTACTAAATTGCTGACGGATTCTACTTATTTCCAGGTTCAGCTGAGGAAGCAGATCCAGGCGGTATCCTCGCACTGTGCGCAGCCCCTGTTTGTGTTTGATGAGACAGACAAGCTGCCGGCGGCGTTTCTCCAGTCCCTTTTCCCTATTTTAAACCCGGACGAGACAAAAGACACCAGAAGAAGCATCTTCATATTCCTCAGGTAAGAAGCTGCCTTCTTACACTAATGTCGTTAAAGGGTTTCTCTCACTGAGACCCGGGAGCCGGCGGAACTCACTGCGCCTGCGCCGCTTTTACTCCACACGGCGCAGGCGCAGTGAGAGAGGCAGGAGCCGGACGGCCGGGTGAACTATCTGCGCCTGCGCAGAATTTAGCCTACACGGCGCAGGCGCGGGATTTCGATCTAGGTCAGGGCCGGCAGCTCATCGAGCAAGCTGCCTGGCCCTGTCAATCAGGAAGAAGGAGGCGGCACTAGAGGTAGGAACACGGCGATTACTAGGTGCAAGGTAAACGCCTCTTGCACCTAGTACGCCTAATTTACATATTATAAAAGTGCTTTTTTTAAGAAAACGGCTCATCTGATTACTGTAAGAAAACCAGATTGGGCATCAGGTGGCATTTGCACATTGCAAATGCCATCCTGTTTAGTATGCCCAAATCTGGTGACAGAAACCCTTTAAGGTACCTTGTCCGCAAAATTAGGGAATTGCATAAGCAGCAATTCCCTGATCCGAATCCTTTAGTTAAATCAGTCCAACTGCAGAAAATGCCAAAGACCAGCAGAGAACTATGATGCAGTTATTCCGGGTGAATGGACCTGTTTCTAGGCCAGGGCTTGTGGCTGTAATATGGACGTGAAAATACAAATTATACATCCTAACAGCGGCATAAGGTGCAAAAAAACAAAACAAAATTAATAATGAAGGAATAAAAACCTGTCCCAAGCACAAAAAAGGGCATCTGTCAGCAGTTTTGTACCTATGACACTGGCTGACCTGTTCCATGTGCGCTTGGCAGCTGAAGGCATCTATCTTGGTCCCATGTTCATATGTGCCTGCATTGCTAAGAAAAATTAGTTTTTTTCATATATGCAATTGAGCCTCTAGGAGCAACGGGGGCATTACCATTACACCTAGAGGCCCTGCTGTCTCTGCAACTGCTGCACTGCACTGAATGATTATAGGAGGCGACAGGACCAGATGTGATCACATTTACACTGCCTGGACCTGTCAAAGTGCACAGGATGCGGTAGTTGCAGAAAAGGCAGAGCCTCTAGGTGTAATGGCAACGCCCCCATTGCTCCTAGAGGCTCATCTGCATATATTAAAACTTAATTTGCGGGCACAAGCGCCAAGATGGTGGTTTCTGTTGTCTGTGGGTCACCATGTCTTTGCTGGGTTGGAATAAGATGTAATCCCTTTCTTATGAATTTATAGCAATCAGTATTGTATCTTTACCTTTTGCTGGGACGTTTATATCGCTTGTATATTACTACTACTACTACTACTACCTACATTTCGGCTTATAACTTTGAATGGGATATCCCTATACCACCACCTGTTTCATATTGTGGGCTTGTGACAGACTTTTTGTGTATATTTTTTATCTATTATTGTCATTATTAAGTTTTGCAACTCATGTTTTGGGCTGAGGGGTGTGTGTATGTGTGTGTGTGTATATTGTGTGTGTATAATGTGTGTGTGTGTATATACATATACACACACATCTAAAATATGATTATATGTGTATTAGTGATAGTATATTGGCACCTATCCTACAGAAGCATGCTGTGTGCTGATGAGCTGTCATAGATTAACATTGTCTGTATTGAGTTATGTGACGCTGTGGTACTGTAGGTCATGCATCCGTTATGACATTTTATAACCGTCATATCTCCTGTACAGTGGAAGTGGAGCTGGCGTGATCAATGAGGTAGCGCTTAACTTCTGGCGAGCCGGGCGTCTTCGTGAAGAGATCACGCTGGATGACTTGGATCGTCCACTGAGAATGGCCATCGACCAGATGAAAGGTACAGATAACGCTCTGCGGTGCAGCACATTACACAAGCAGCTATTTACAGCCCATTCATGATATCTGTGTGTATACGGCGGTGCTGACACCTCTGTGCCTCTTAGTCGTAGGATCACGTGATCTCCTGATCAGAGGTAGAGTACAGACTACTAGAAGGTGAAGGTGCAGGGAACAGCGAGGGAGATAGAAAAGGTTTACAACAGTCCTGAAAACTGAAGCTCCACACGTGTCACACAGCTGCCATATTTGGTATAGCTGCCTGTAAATGTCACCTGCCACTCTAAGTGGTGCAGACATAGCAGTGGCACCCAGAACCCACCCACTGTAGACATTTTACAGGGACACGACCATTATTTTTTATTGCATGGCTATATCTGAATATTGTATTTTTTATTTAAAAAAAAAAATAGGTTGATGGTTTACTGGATATAATTTTTTGAAGTCACTCCAAATATTCTACTTCCTGTCCTGGCTCTTCACTCCCCTCCCCCTCTATGGTGACTAAATTAGAGCATCTGATCAGTACAATGCTCTTCTGTGGACATCTTTATCCATGCCTATAAAGAGAACGATAGAGCTGCCGTACTGTTATCCTAAATACTACATCTACTATTATACTAGCAGATGCCATCTTTCCCTGGCAGCAGCAGTAAAATAACAATGGTATCCTATGTATTAGTTGTATCTCTCTGTGCTGACTGCTCTATTTTATTTTCAACGGCATAATACTAACAAAATATATATTTTTTTTTTTTTTTAAAAAACTTTCTTCCGGAAATGTCACTTTACTAGAGCGCATATGTGTACTGCTGCTACATTCAATCTCTATGGGACTGACAGACATGGCCTTGTACTTGACTATCTCACTCCGTCCTATAGACTTTAAAGTGGCAGAGCACACGCAAAACTACCGCTCCATTCAAATCCAACCAGATTGGAAAGGCCATTCTAGTGATTGGTTGAGGTCCCAGTGGTTGCACCCCCACCCATTATACATTTATCACTTTTCCTGTGCACATGGGATAACCCATTTGTGAACTCTAGACCCATCTTCCTGTCACTGACTGGATACCTTTTCAATTTCCTTGACGTTCTCGATACCCGTTTTTATGCATTAGTTTTCTGACAACTGCCAAGTCTGAATTACTTTGGAACAATATTTTGACATTTACTAGGAGTAAAAAGTAGAGTAAACTCTGATTGGACTCCCAGGAGAGACAGTGAGAGTCCTGCTTAACCAACCCCTACAGGAAGAAGGACAGACTTCTGTGTATACAAACTGATACAGGACTCTCACTGTCTCTCCTAGGAGTCCTGCGAGGATTTACTCTACTTTTAATTAGAAACCCTGCTCTAAATCATATAAAGCTATATATCACAGATCCCACAAACCAGCAGTAAAATACATTGAGGACTCTTCTTTGAGTCCTCTCCATTATGTGAGTGAGCACCGGAGTCCAGTGAGTGCATTTTACTGCAGGTTTGTGGGAGCACAGAGCCAGAATGGAAGTGAGTATGAAGATAAAACTTACATAATCGGATTCAGCATCACTTACACTATATACCGCTTACTCTAGTTCAGGGGGTGTTTCAGAGATGACAGGTTCCCTTTAAGCTTAGTAGCTTTTGAATTCCTTTCCAGGAGCGGGTTCGCATTGCCGTTATTCAATTCTGTTATAACGTTACCTAACGGAATACTAGGACAGAATGCAAAATGGAAGCCTTTAAGAGGCATTCCCTTTTGCTCCGTCCAAATAGATGTCTATGGGGACAAATAATGGTTAGTTTTTTTTCCCGTCAACAGGACTATTTATACATTATTTTGTCCCCATAGAATCTATTTGGACGGAGCAAAAGGGAATGCCTCTTTTGCACTCCATCCTAGAATTCCGTTATGACGGAACCTATAACAATTCAATAATGCCAATGCGAACCTGCCCTAAATTCAGTGTTTTGCTGGCAGAAATGTGCTTTGCTGACAAAATTCTGCCTGTGGCCGCGTGCTGTCTGCCTCCCATTGTTTTCAGTGGGCAGTTGTTTAACCGCTGCAGAAACCACAGTAGTCTCTCCTGTGGTATACGTGTCGGGTTTTGACAGCATTGAAATTTACTGTGGAACAGGCCCTAAAAATTTTAACAAAAGTATGAATAATTCATGTACCTACTACAGTTACCAGTGGTTCATAACATCACTGATTGGTCGTCTTTGCAAGTTAAAGGGGTCGTCTCACCTGGAACACTAGTGGCATATCGCTAGGTCGCCACCCCAACCCTAATCTCAAGAACAAAGCTCCGAAACAGAACAAGAGCTCAGGCGCCCTCCATTCATTTCAATGGGAGCGCCAAAAATAGCTGAGCCAATACTGGGCTATTTTCAGAACTCCCATAGAAATGGTGCTCTCTCCTCTTTGGCAGCTTCTTAGGTGGGACCGGCGCCTATCTGATATTTTATATTATGCCACCAGTGTTCCAGGTGAGACAACCCCTATGATACTTTACTGGCAGCCTAGTCGAGGATCTTTAGACTTTGTGAAACTTTGAGGATACACATAGGATCACACGTTAAGTGGTCTGCTTTTTCTTTCCATAATCACTGCCACATGTCCATGCACTATGTCTGGCATTGCAGCCCAACCACATTCAGGTGAATAGGACAGAAATGCAATACCAGGCACAGCCCATGGACAAGAGAAGCGCTAACTTATCCGGCAATGTATTAAGTCTGTCTCCATTATACACTTATCGGTATCTTCATGGTTGTTCCTCACAGATCAGCTCCTGACCCAGCAGCTGTGGACGCACAATCTCATTGATGAATACGTGCCTTTTCTGCCCTTGGAACGCCATCATGTGAAGCTGTGCGCTCGAGATGCCATAGAAGCCCGAGGCCTCCCCTACAACGAGGGCGCCCTGGACTCCGTTATCCAAGAACTTCTGTTTGTGCCAAAGGAAGAGAAGATCTTCTCAGCTCAAGGATGCAAACAAGTGGCCCAAAGAATCAACTTCAAGAAGCTTTAATTCAGTGGCTAAAGACTCTATGGAGCTTAGTTAAAACCGACCGAAGAAGAAGCCTCAGCCTATGGAGTATCTGAAATGAGAACTGGCGAGGGATACTACTGCCCTCAACATCCACACAGTAGCTGCTATGCACCAGATATGCCAGAACATGTTACATCTATTATATAATAACTCATTATTTATTTTTTGATATTAACATATTTGTAGGAAAAGTTTTACCGGCAATAAATAATTTATCTTAAACCTAGACTGTAGTCAATGAGATTCCTCACGTACTGTCTGCACATAGTCCATTCAGGTAAAACCTCAGTCCTCTGCGCAGCATGTCACAGGGTTCACATGCCAGCCGTCTTCCCAAGCAAGGCCATCCTACAATCGGTGTTATCTCTTTAACCACGATCACTCCTGCTGATGCAAGATATGTGTGTCTGTGTCTAGCGTGTGTAGTGCAAAGACCTCAGTATTTGCTGTCTGTAGCTCGGCAGTGCATGTACTGCACGTGTAACGCTCTCTGTGCCAGAGGTGGGTCATATTGACCCTGATTATACACACAAGAATTACAACATCAATCAAGAGTTCCACATACAATTTCTACGCTAGTGGTCGACGACTTACCTCTCTCTCCGGCTGTTGTGAAACAGTAATCCCCAGCATGTTCTGAAGAGTATAGACCAGGTATCAGCAACCTTCGGCACTCCAGCTGCTGTGAAACTACAACTCCCAGCATGCAAACATGCTTGGCTGTTCTTCTAATGCCCACAGATGTGAAAGGAGGATTGTGGGAGTTGTAGTTTCTGGACAGCTGGAGAGCCAGAGGTTGCTGATCCCTGGTATAGATCTCCACAGGTTGAATATGACCTCTACTGCCGAATATTGCAGGTTCACTTACTTATAATCCTACACACACTAGGGCAGATTTACCCACTTTCATTTTTTTTTAATGTGGCCATTACAGCAACTTTCTTTGATATCTTGAAGATCACTATTACTTTATATGCAATTTACAGAACACGTTATGGGGGAGATTTACTAAGCATATGGGCATGTACTAAACTATTGCAGGTATTACATGTTGCTGACTTTTTTTTTTTTTTTTTTTCCACCTCCTTAAAAAAATAGGCCGTACGTTTTAGACAGCAATCACTAATTCAGCACCTCCACTACCTTTCTTGACCCGTAACATGCCCAAGTGTGCATGTGTTCTAAACGGGGAGACACCTCTGGTGGTGGGTTATCTTGCAAAGAACAAATAGATCTCAACTTGCCCGATCCTTCTCTCCCCCGCCCCCCCCCCAAACGTAACCCCAAGTTAACTTTGGGGTTTTACCAATTACCTAACCCATCACAGTATTGCTAAATCTCCCCTAACGTGGAAAACAAAATTCCTGTAGGCAAGCTCAACAAGTTTGTATACAAGATTTTTTTTTTTCCCTAACGCAGAGGAATTCAGTCCCTAAAAAAAAAAAAAAAGGGTGTCATTTGTGGTGCTGTCATCGGGTGAACCCATGTTAAGGCCCTATTACACCTACAGATACTGCGGGCGATTTTCTGGAGGGACGTGTTCCTTCCGAGCAATTGTCTGCTCGGTGGTGGAGGAGCCTGCTGCTGTAGAGATCTCCTTCTCAGTATAGGGATGAGAGATTGCTATCATCGTTCATCTTCATACTGAATCACCGTTTGCTGGCAGCAGATTGCTGATTACACGGCACGATCTGCTGCCGGCAATTATTTTTAAACATGTTGAAAGACTGATTACCCGATGAACGATCAACAGGTGATCGCAGGGGTGTAGCTAAAGGCCCATTGGCCCTGGTGCAAGAGTTCAGCTTGGCTTCCCCCTTCCCTCAGTGATTTGTGGCCACAGGCAGGGAAGCACATAACCTTCGTTCTGCCCGAGACAAAAATTGAAACTGCACCTCCCATGCCAAATTCTTGACCTAACCCCTTACCTCCAGCCAGAGGTTTAACTTGACCAACATGCACTTTCTATAATACAAGTGTCTTATCTGCAAGTGTAATAGGGCCTTAAGCCTCTGTACTGGACCCCATACAAAGCTCATAGCCCACCCTACACACACACAATGAATTATCAGATGGTAGTCCACCTCTTGCCAATTAATCTAGTCATGAGTCTGGACAATGGTCTCAGAATCCCCAATTTAAATATAAGCACAACTATGAACTATTACACTTTAGAGATTCACTGAAAAAATGCACTAAAACAGTAGATGCAAACAATATATGGACTAAGCCCTCACTCTATAGATAAAATCTGAGACTCTTAGCCAATACATTTTGATCAAAATACATCTGTGCCCACCTACCCAGCGCCACGGTGGTCTCAGTCCAGGCAGGTCCTACGCTAAACCTTCCTATGCGGTTGTGCATCTATGTTTAGGTGCGCAGACCCTGCACATATAGTGTGCTGCTCCTAGTTACCTCTGTGTGCATCAGCAACCAATGAGAGGAGGAGCACACACACCTATATGTACCACCTTAATCAAGGTCGCCTCTTAGATAGGTGGGGCAAAAGTGCACATGAATGCTACTCCCCTGGTTTTAGGAGCGCATTCACACCAGAAGGTGCTACACCTTCCAGAGACAAAAAATATTTACGGAAAACGGATACAAACATCCTGCACCATGTGATAGTAGAATGTGCGGATGTACAAGACTAAATTTAGAGATTCACTGAAAAAATGCACTAAAACAGTAGATGCAAACAATATATGGACTAAGCCCTCACTCTATAGATAAAATCTGAGACTCTTAGCCAATACATTTTGATCAAAATACATCTGTGCCCACCTACCAGCGCCACGGTGGTCTCAGTCCAGGCAGGTCCTACGCTAAACCTTCCTATGCGGTTGTGCATCTATGTTTAGGTGCGCAGACCCTGCACATATAGTGTGCTGCTCCTAGTTACCTCTGTGTGCATCAGCAACCAATGAGAGGAGGAGCACACACACCTATATGTACCACCTTAATCAAGGTCGCCTCTTAGATAGGTGGGGCAAAAGTGCACATGAATGCTACTCCCCTGGTTTTAGGAGCGCATTCACACCAGAAGGTGCTACACCTTCCAGAGACAAAAAATATTTACGGAAAACGGATACAAACATCCTGCACCATGTGATAGTAGAATGTGCGGATGTACAAGACTAAATTTAGAGATTCACTGAAAAAATCCGCACATTCTACTATCACATGGTGCAGGATGTTTGTATCCGTTTTCCGTAAATATTTTTTGTCTCTGGAAGGTGTAGCACCTTCTGGTGTGAATGCGCTCCTAAAACCAGGGGAGTAGCATTCATGTGCACTTTTGCCCCACCTATCTAAGAGGCGACCTTGATTAAGGTGGTACATATAGGTGTGTGTGCTCCTCCTCTCATTGGTTGCTGATGCACACAGAGGTAACTAGGAGCAGCACACTGTATGTGCAGGGTCTGCGCACCTAAACATAGATGCACAACCGCATAGGAAGGTTTAGCGTAGGACCTGCCTGGACTGAGACCACCGTGGCGCTGGGTAGGTGGGCACAGATGTATTTTGATCAAAATGTATTGGCTAAGAGTCTCAGATTTTATCTATAGAGTGAGGGCTTAGTCCATATATTGTTTGCATCTACTGTTTTAGTGCATTTTTTCAGTGAATCTCTAAATTTAGTCTTGTACATCCGCACATTCTACTATCACATGGTGCAGGATGTTTGTATCCGTTTTCCGTAACTATTACACTTTAGCCAAAATCTACCAGTGACCCCTACCTTTGCACTGTCCTACCGGTAAGGGGGAGAGACAGTGTGGAGAACTAGTTGGCTGCCTCTCCACTACCATGTGTACTTAACATTCAGCAAATTTTATTTATAGCCTGAGCTTTACCCAGAAGATTGCATAATACTAGGTACATTTCAAAAGAGGGGGGTAGACTGTGATTAGAGTCAATTAAAGGAAAGTGTTAATTTATAAGGAATGGCTAATGCTGGGACGTGTAGTCACTCGAGCTATGAAGGGATATGTCCATATTTGATAAAAGTTGTGCGAGATTTTTGAAATCTATATTACTTAAAGGGTTACTCCCATCTTAGACAATGGGGACATAGCGCTAGGATATGCCCCCATTGTCTAAGATGGGAATAACCCTTTAACCAAAGCCTTTCTGCCTCAACACAGTAGTGACCTTTTACTAGCAAACAGAAGTCCTCTTTCACATTTGCGTTAGGGCCCATGCACACAAACATTGTTTGGTTCTGCATCCGAGCCGCAGTTTTTTTGCAGCTCGAATGCGGAACCAAATGTCCGTCTGTTCCCTGAACCAGCAAAAATAAAACCCCCAAAAAACACGTCCTATTCTTGTCCATCTTGCAGACAAGAATAGGCATTTCTATAATGGGCGGCCAGTTCTGTTCTGAAAATTGCAGAACACACATGGGTGGCACGTTTGTGTGCATGAACCCTTATGCAGATGCGGAAGGCTGTTCTAGCCGGGAATAGTCTGCCGGATCTGGCCGCGGGTGAGAAACTAGCTTAAAAGTACTGTATTTTTCGCCCTATAAGACGCACCGGCCCATAAGACGCACCTAGGTTTTAGAGTAGGAAAATTAGAAAAAAATATTTTTCATCAGATCCTCTTATCAGACTGCCCATAAATTTCAGGCCATCACATCAGACTCCCATATCAGCCCTCCATGTCAGAACTCCATCAGCCCTCCATGTCAGACCCCCAACACACCTCAGATCAGCCCACTGTGCCCCCATTCCATCTCACTGTGCGCCCACCAGACCTCAGATCAGCAGAATGTGCCCCCATCAGACCTCAGACCAGCCTACTGTGTCCCGATCAAACCTCAGATCAGCAGAATGTGCCTCCATCAGACCTCAGATCAGCAGAATGTGCCCCTATCAGACCTTAGATCAGAAGAATGTGCCCCCATCAGACCTCAGATCAGAAGAATGTGCCCCCATTAGACCTCAGATCAGCCCACCCAGCCACTTATAAAACCCTTACTTACCTGTCCTGCGCTGCCGCTGCCCTCCGGTCCCGCGCTCCACTCTCTTCTCTGCCGGCACGCACTATGACCTGACGCTTAGCGCGGGAACGGAGGGCAGCGGCAGGACAGGTAAGTAAGGTTTTTATAAGTGGCTGGGTGGGCTGATCTGAGGTCTGATGGGGGTCCCTACGTACAAGTGAGCGCACCGCATTTTCCCCCCTACTTTTGGGGGAAAAAAAGTGCATCTTATAGGGCGAAAAATACGGTATAATATTGGCCACATTCTTCAAAAAAAACAACTAAATCTCCTCCATAGGCTACAATAAGTATTACCGGTAAACAAGAAAGAAACAAAAACACGAAAAAGCAGAGGCTTCAAGTTTATTTGCGATAAAATATTGCAACATCCTTTTCTCTTTTTTGTTGTTTTTCTTAAAAAGAACAAAAAAAAATGATATATAACATGGCATCCATTCAAAAGTCACATTCACGTCACATTTAACACTGTTAGCTGTTCACAGTCAGAAAATAAACCAGTGAGAATTAAATAAAAAAAAACACCAACAAAATATATTACAAGAATTAAAAAAAAAAATGGAGGAAAAAAACCACTGGTGGATTGGAGGGAGCAAGGCCAAGGTGTAAACTCTCAAGAACACGTTATCCTGCAATGCTTTAAGGACTGGTAGTGATCGCAGGGGCACAGTCATGATGAACACGTCTGATCTGCAGGCATGTTATAGAGCAGGAGGAGCGGAGCAGACGGATATATAGTTTTATGGGAACGTCTTTTGTACGTTTATATCATCAGTGATGGACAGCTTAGGAGTCACGTGGGCGGTCCTAATCGGTGATAGAAAGTTTAGGAGTCCTGTGGACGGTCCTAATCAATGAGTCCAGTGGGTGGTCTTAATCAGTGATTGACAGTCATCTGTATACGACTGCATACACAGCTGTCATCACACAGGTTAGGCCCACCCACTGGACTCCTAAGCATAGAAAGCAGAGGTATAAAATGTACAAAATGCACAATTTACCATCACGTTTCTGAATCTGCTCGGCCTCTCCTGCGTTAAGGTGAACAGCCGACTGCATGTTCCACGGGACAGCTTCCTTGTAATGCAGGAAGCATCACAAACTCAACTAGCCAAAGCAGCAGGCTTATGGGAAGAAAGACGTAAGCAACCAGGCAAATCTGTCAGGAGGAGCTTAGTTACAGAGATATAGAAAGGAAAGGACATTATAAGGTCTCCAAATCCAGGACAACACATAATCGCTGGGGTCCAGGAAGCTGTCAGAGTGGAAGCTGTACCCATCAGGGTTAATTTATTTATTTTTTTCTGCTCCAAAGCCAATATTTCGTTTGTGACAAACATCCCTGCGGCCTTCACCTCTCCTACAGTAGGATCCCGTCAAACACCCACCCCCAAATCTCTGCCTCGTGAGACCTAAAGGAAGGAGTGGGATCAGATTTTGGAGCTCGTTCAGACTGGGAGTGGCATCTGTCAGCAGTTTTGTACCTATGACACTGGCTGACCTGTTACATGTGCACTTGGCATCTAAAGACATCTGTGTTGGTCTCATGTTCATATGTGTCATATGTGTTTTATTATATGCAAATGAGCCTCTAGGAGCAAAGGGGGCGTCACCATTACACCTAGAGGCTCTGCTCTCTCTGTATATGCCGCGCCCTCTACACTTTGTCAGGGTCAGGCATGATCACTTTGGCACTGTCTAGCCCTGTCAAAGTGCAGAGGGCGTGGCAGTTGCAGAGAGGGCAGAGCCTCTAGGTGTAATGGTAACGCCCCCTTTGCTCCTAGAAGCTCATTTGCATATATTAAAACACCATTTTTTTTCTCAGCAATGCGGGCACATATGAACATGGGACCAACACAGATGTCTTCAGCTGCCAAGCGCACATGTAACAGGTCAGCCAGTACAAAACTGCTGACAGATGCCCTTTAAAAACTGTTCCACTCCTGTCCATGGGATGTGTCTGGTACTGCAGGTCAGACCTATTCACTTAAACGGGAATGAGCTGCAATAACATACCTGCCCATGAGCAGGAGGGGCGCCGTTTCTAAGACACTTTGCTAGTATAATCTAACTCTTTTTTTAGTGTCTTGCATGGCACCTCCACAAGAGTCAGTGTAGCAGCCTTATAGTGCAGAATTGAATTGCAGAAGTGTCTGGAGGGAAATATGGCGGCAGACATTCATGGCTTGCTCTGTGCAG
Organism: Rhinella marina; assembly: GCA_900303285.1. Classification (NCBI taxonomy): domain Eukaryota; kingdom Metazoa; phylum Chordata; class Amphibia; order Anura; family Bufonidae; genus Rhinella; species Rhinella marina. The sequence goes on along the minus strand of ONZH01008000.1, from coordinate 309,046 downwards.
AAAGTACAGCACTGGTGTGCACAAAAACGGGAGGACCCGACAAGGGGTGCAGGGGAAGGACAAACAGCAGACCACTATTAGTACATGCAGCACAGTCTTCAATACCAAAAGATCAAGAACACTACATTCAGGAGGCTAACATGTTACGTGCTGTGCTCGCTGGGTGGACAGGTGCCAAGGCACTGACACTGGACCGATTTATTATATACGTTTTTAGAATAAAAGGTGCATTCACTGTGCTAATCCTGGTGGGAGGGTGAGTGTGATTCAACGTTAGTGTAACTACAACCCTCACCATCCACCTATAACCACATCATTGTCACTGATGTTCTGCATTTATAAAAATGAGAATCTCTTTTTGCTAAAGATGCAAATCGATCCGTGCAATTTAATTTTTTCAGCAGGCCAGACATCCACTTTAGGACTCCATGGATTTGGCGTCTCGACTAAAATAAACGCCCCCCCATCCATCTATGGGCTGCACACTGCCAGGTAAATATAGGGGGTGCGGGGAGAACAACCCAACTTGATAATGTATAATGTAGTAGGATCCATTCCCGCTCCTGGTGACGGGATTACATTCAGAGTCTATACGCCCAGCTCTACAGTATCCGTGATGAGCATGCCTAATGTTTTTGATGAAAAAAACATGGTTAGGTTGTCCCACGAAAAATATTCTACATTTTCCAAAGTAGCACCTGGATCTAAATACTTTTATAATGTCATGTAATTAAAAATTTCATATTCACCGAAATTTATCTGCATAGCACCACCTGCTGTTTGACCTTTTTCTAAATCCTCTGTCCAGCTCATGGAGGTTGATGTACATCAGGGATCTCAAACTCGTGGCCCTCCAGCTGTTGCAAAACTACAACTCCCAGCATGCCCCAATAGCTGTAGGCTCTCCTGTCATGATGGAAGTTGTAGTTTTACAACAGCTGGAGGGCCACAAGTTTGAGATCTCTGATGTACATGCTCAGTTCCATCCTTCAACTGCCGAAAGCTGCAGCAGGAAGGGCACGCCTCAGAGCCGCCAGCTTGATATAAATCTGAATGTGGAGATCTCTGGATCCATGTGAGGTACAGGGCTGGTTCTAGCTTTGTTAGAAATAGATTGTCATGGACTAGATAATGTCTGATTTTCTTTTTTTTTTTACATTACTGGATAACCCCTTTAAGCCAGACGTCTGTCCTAAGTAAATGCACCCTCCATACCTCTAACCAGTGCTCAATGTCTGTGACTAAATGAAACCTGGTGCTCAAGACTCCAGTTATGACCGAATTCCAGTACTGCCCAGAAGCAGCGTTTCAAGACCATCGCATTCATTAACTATGTGTATACAGATCACAAAACTCCCATATAGATATCTTGCAGATTATGCTTTACAGAAAGAGAGGGCGTACCCCCCACGTGAGGTTACAATAGATCATTCTCTGTACAAAATCTGGAAAACAAGAGACATCGTAGTCACTCAAGTGATCAAGTGGCATCGGTCGGGTATGTGTGCCGAGTGGACACGGAGACTGCGTGACGCCGAAGCAGTCAAACTGCGTTGTGGGTCAGAGAATGCATAGAAAACGTGCTGTGATGGCAATGGAAATGTAATGTCCTACTACAAAAAAACAAAAAATCCTAAAATGTCAGATTTATGCCATATACTTACATGGTTACATACAGTGGAGGCAGCAGCCAAATAAATATCCGTGGGATTGGCACCTACCAGTAAATAGGACCTGGGAGACAAAGTGCTTCAGGGACCATGTCATTAGTTCCCAATGAAATCAGTTTGGTGATTGTGATCGGCCTAAAAACGGCCGCACCTCGGCACACAGGCCACAACCTGTCAGGACGGCTGTAGACCCTTCTCTATATCAGAAGTACCTGCCACCACCTACAGTATACAAGGCGTGAAGAACATGACCTCTAATAGTAGAGCTATTTTATTTTTTTTTGGGTGCTGCCAAATTTACCGATCTCCTCTCTCGTCAGCTACTTTCCATGGATGCTCTCGGCACCATCTATATACATAGACTTCACCACTTGGCACAAGGAGGTGCCAAACTAAAACCATGCCATGGTACCCACCGTCTCATTTGAAGATAACCGATAGACCTCAAAAGGGTATTCTGACTTCCCTAAACTGTATTTTGGACCCATGGAGAAAATAAAGCTCCAAAATGGAGAAAAATATATTAAACCTGAGATGTAAAAAGGACAAAAAAAAAAGCAAAGCAAACATGATTTAAAAAAAATGAGAGTAAAATGTCCGGTTTTAGTGTTAAAATGTGTTCTGCTGGATTTTTATTTCTATTTTTTTCGGTCTTGACCAGCATAGTAAAGGGTCTTGCTTCAGCAACAGAGACTAAACCCTTCCACGATCCCCCCCAAAGATGAGTGAGGTTACTACCGTCTGTCCCACACTTGCCAGTGCATCAGATTGGTGACAGTCGTTCAATGTATTATAGAAACATTTGTGTTACATCCAAGACATTGATGGCTACCTCTGCACCACGTCGCTGATCTCCTGTACGCAGGACAGTAAGTTATTAAGTACAGGGTTTGGACCCTGGGAAGCAGAGGAAGCGCCTCCTGCCCCAGAACCTGCGGAAGACACCTGCAGCTCCTGAAGGCTAACCTCTAGTCGACTTACAGCCTCGCGAAAGGCAAATTTGTTTCGTGTTTGGGGTATGGAGTCAACGTATCCAGTGCAATAGTCCAGAAGCTGGTGTCCTGTGTCAACCAGTTGGCTGTTGGGTTGGGGAACTGTCAGTGCACTGGATAGCATGCCAGCACACTGCAGAAGAGCTTCTTTGCTTATTTTTTCTGCAGGAACCTTCTCTGCAGGTTGCTTGGACTTCCTTAACGCTCCCCTACCTCCTCCTGCTGCCCCATTGGAAAGCTTTCCTACTTGGGTAACAGGAGGTGGTGGAGGCAGCAAGGGCCGGGAGGGCTTGTTTGCCCTTTCAGCGACTGGCTGTGTAGGTGTGGGTGAGGCCGTCTCCTCGGTGGATGGCTGCTGCAGGAATCTAACATTTGGAGGAGGAGGGGGAGCACATTTAGGTTTCATCCGGCGATGAGAAGGCCGGTCTTTCTCAGAACCAGCTGGTGACACATGTTCCTGAAGCAATTTGAAGGTGTGACCTAAAGAATCCATGCCAACCAGCTGAGTATCCGTAGATGCATTTCGTGGGGATGGTGAAATGAGAACCGGCACTTTGTGGTTGTGAGTGGCAGAGCCGAAAGACGAAGAGGCACCTCCTACATGCTTGCTGGGCGATGACCTCTCATCTGTGCGCAGACCACCGTTTCGCTCACCTCCTCCAGTCCGCGGAAGCATTTTGGGCTTTCCTCTATCTCTACTTGTCTGTGGGGGTGCTATATCTAATGCAGTTCTTGGAGGTTCCTGCTGGTTCTCATCTGGCTGTGAGGACACTGAGGGCGCACAGTCCAGCTGGACCTTAGTCCGATGGCAGTTTCTGGGTAGTGTCATGGCCATCCTGTCTTGCTCAGGAACAACAGGAGACATGGAAGATGTGGAATTTGACCTAGGGAAAGGTTTGGACTGATCCTCAGTGCTTACTGGTTTTCCGCTCCGCAATCCAAATGTCTTTTTAATGAGCCGGGGTGTGAAGAAGCCAGATATACCAGTCCATCCTCCACTAACTCCCCCTATGGCATCTTCAGCAAAACCACGTTGAGATGGGCCTCCATAGCACTTGTGAGAGCCAGGAGAAGCAGGAGTGTCTAGACCATCAAGTGGCTGGAAAGAAGCAAGTTCTCCAGTTAGTTCTGGCCTTTTGTGAGGCTGGTTTTCCATTTCGCGGAAGGAGCTGCTGCGTTTTGGAGGCTGAGGGGCGCTCTTTTTCTTCATGAAAGAGCTGAAGAATCCTCCCTTTCGGTCACGGGTGAATGTTGTTTCTTTAGAGTCTCCTAGTAAACTGCTGGGAGATTTGTCCCTCTGTTTGCGTGGAAGAGCCGGGGAGCCGCTTGCTACAGGAGATCCACGAAGAGCTCCTAATAAGAAAAATGTCAAATAAAACTTAAGATGCTGCTGTGTGATGTGGAATCAATTAGGTTAACACGGCAGATCCACATACACATGGGATACAGCCGGCAAACCACACAACGTGGTACCTGCATCTCTATTACCTGGCGTTGTGCTTGAGGTTGAGTTATCTGAAGAATCACCGGTGCCTTCAATGTTTTCCTTATTCTCCACTTTCTTCTTCAGGGTACGGGATTTAGAGGGTAGCATGGGAAGACGACTCTGATAAGATGATGTGGAAGAAGCAGTGCGTCCCAGTTCTTCAGCAACCTCTGTCAGTGGAGAAACATGTCAGACCAGGATGCTTAAAACAGTACCTCGTCATTATTCTGTGCCTAATGCTGATTATCTATTAAAAACTGTTTAGCTTCGGCAGTGTGAAAAGTAGCCAACTGGAGGGGGAGGGCTGCTTTAGATGGCGATATCTCCTTAATGGTAGCAGCTAGAAACATGCAGCTTGTCTTGTTTGAAAGCTCGCATTCTTTCATACAAGACCAATATGACAGCTAAAGTCCAAGAAACAGAGGAGAAATCACTGTTAGAAATCAAGTCGAGAATAATCGCAAGTAAAACCTGTTTTTACTTTACTTTCAGCTGCATTCACAGCTTTCCCATTTCTATCAGTGATATCTCCCTCTGTCCTGAACATATCTGCTTTCAAACAAGACCAGTTGCATGTTTCTAGCTGATACCATTCAGGAGGTAGCAGCATCTAAAGCAGCTCTCCCCCTCCAGTTAGCTACTTTTCCCATCCTGGAGCTGGACTCTGGCAAAACAGTTAGAGGGTTAAGCTATCTTAAATAGAAATCTATCAAACTAGAACAAACCACATTATTTAATTCATGACGTACTACCATCTCAGAATGTTAAAGCATGTCACTAGGGCATGCCTTAACATTATGATCAGTGAAGGTCCAGCCTCTGAAACCTCCTGACCTTAATAATGAAAGACCCGAATTGCCTTTGCCATTTCTCCTGCACACTCCTGACTGCTCACTGCACAGGTTCCTGCAAAACAGCGTAATTCATGTAAATGGGGAGGTCTGCTGCGTGTCACTGCATAGTGGCTGGCAGCCCTGCTGTGCAGGGAAAATCTGTAAAGGAGCTGCAGCACTTAAAGGGTTTGTCCAGGATTTCGATATCGATGACCTATCCTATCAGATCGGCTGAGATCCTAGCACTGCAGATCTTTCATTGTGAGCATTGGGATTTATGCAAGAAAGTATCACCAGCTATTGTGGATAGGTGGTCATAAAATAAGGTTCAGCTTTTCACATAAAGGAGTATTTCCATTCTATGGAGTCATCCCCTACCCATAGGATAAATAATAACTAATGGATCAGCGGGTCCAACAGCTTGGACCGCCCAACAATCACAAGAACCAGTGTCCCATACCCCTGAAATGAATGCTGAGCATGCACACAGCCATTCCAGCAATCGTTGTGTTCGGCTAATTTCAGCAGTCTCATATCTCTGCTATCTCTAATCTACCCTGCCAGCTGGCTGGATAGATGCAGCAGTGGTACAGTTGCAGAGGCAACCACCTGGTGCCAAGCAAGTATCATGGTAGTACGGGTACTATTCTAATTCAAAGGACTTGTGCACTATACTCATGCGTCTCTCTGCATCCCCACTGTCAAATCAGCCTGGGTAAGGGGGGGTATGCAATGGCCAGCACCTTCATTATATAGGATCTGGCCCAAATGCACTAACTATAGCAGGTGTTCCTGGTCAGGCCTTTAAAGACCTATTCTTTTTGAGGTTGTTAATAAAAAAATTACCTTCATTTATATTGGAATCATGAAACATGGTTTCAAAGGCTTGGTGTGTCTCAGAGAAGGATGGTCTATCGGCGGGATTCCACTGCCAGCCTAAGGGAGCAAACGGCAAGTAGTAAGGAAATGGTATATATATATATTGTTGTGGTGTGATGTAATACTTTTTGGATAGTGTCCCTCTATATAGGGACAAAAAACACAATGAATCATATTCCAGCCACTTTATGGTTATGTATTCATATGCAGAATTGATACTTATATACTGTCACTATCAGAATCATCACTCTCAGACTACAATGTTACTCACATGCTCTCATTAGTTCATAGACCTTCGGGGGACAACCTTCTGGCTGTTCCATGCGATAGCCTTTCTCCAGTAAGTCGTAAACCTGGGACAAGTCAATGCCAGGGTAGGGGGACATGCCATAGGTAGCAATTTCCCATAGCAGCACACCGAAAGCTATAGAAGAGATATAAGGATCATAGATTAAAAGAAAACCAGCAATATTTCTGTGAAACTGTGTGAACTAATGCAGGGCAAATGAAGCACTACAGGACGGTCATTCAAAGAGGCGGATGTCCAGTCAGACGGATAAGCTGAGTCCACTGGAGTAGTTTCTATTCTGTCCTAAAAGGGTATCTAGTGTCTCCGACCTCCATACGAATGTGAAAAAGGGAGGTGGAAAGTTGTCTGACTGCTACTGTATGTGTATTGCCACTTTAAAGGGGTTGCGTGGTTTCAAGAGAAAACAGGACAACCCCTTTAAGGAAGACTAGGTGGTTTATCTTTGGCTGTGTGTTTAACAACCCCTTTAAAATACATTTAAAGAATATTCGTTATTATTAAACGCTTCCCACACAATTAGACAGTTGCAGCAGAAACATCATGACACAAGTCCTTACCCCAGACATCCGATTTTATGGAGAAAGTGTTGTACGCCAGGCTTTCCGGAGCCGTCCATTTAATAGGGAACTTGGCACCGGCATGAGCTGTGTAGGTGTCTCCAGTCATCAGACGAGATAGACCAAAATCAGCCACTTTCACCACATGATTTTCACCAACCAAACAGTTCCTTGCAGCAAGATCCCTAGGATAAAAGAAGAACATATGACACCCAGAAAAAAAGCAGCTCAAGTGGCCATATGATTGATGCAGCCAGTGACAGAAGCAGGCGGTGCACAAAGCTCACCGGTGGATGAAGTTCTTCCTCTCCAGATACTCCATGGCAGAGGAGATCTGTGTGGCCATATAAAGCAGAACCACAGCAGTCACTTCTTCCCGGTTACATTCCCGGAGATAGTCGAGCAGGTTCCCAAAGTGCATGTATTCAGTTACAATATAAAAGGGGGGCTCCAGTGTGCAGACACCTGGCAGGATAGAACGGGAAATGTCAGGAGGTGCATGGACGCTCAGTACATACAGATCATACACATCATCTCTTTCTGTACTGACCTAAGAGTTGCACAAGGTTGGGGTGCTTGATCTCTTTCATGACTGCAGCCTCCTTCAGAAACTCTTCTACCTCCATAGTGTCTTCCTGTAGGGGATGAAGATGACAGATTAGATGACCAGAAACGCAATCGCCTCACGTACGAAAACGGGAACTTGCACCTGCATGGCAAATCTTTACACAGTGGAAGTCTAAAGCTACTTTCACACTTGCGGTAGCCTTTTCCGGCAGGCTGTTCCAGTGGGGGAAGAGCCTGCCGGATCCGTGCTACCGCAAGTCCAGGAGTCCACTCAGCCCCACTGACTATAATGTGGGCGGGCCAGTGGTTTGGCTGCAACACAGCAAATATGGCAAGAGGCAGCTGGGAAAAAAACTACAGCACGTTGCTGTTTTTGTCCGGCCGCCTTCCAGCATGCTTCCGGCGGCACGGTGGACTTGCGGGAACACGGATCCGTCAGGTTGTTCCCCTGACGAAACAGCCTGCTGGAAAAGGCTACCTAAGCCTACATTCATAAGAAAGTGGAAAACGGCCATTACACGACCGTTTTACACACAATAGCAGTCTATGAGGTTACAAACACTGCTGTTTTCTTTGACCGCCCATGAATAACAAAAAATAGGACATGCTTTATTGGCGTTCCTCAGAAAGGCATGAGAGAAAAAAACAAAAAACAGTTGTTAAAAACTGACCTTTTTCCGTTTTTTTTTTTTTTTTTTACAGCTGTTTTTTTCCATCGAATTCACAGCAAACTTACAGTTCAATACTTTGAAAACCCCATCCACATGCAGCATGAAGAAAAGGCAGATTTTCCAAATCTGCTGTATGTCAATCTGTCACCAATTTCATCCTTTCAAATGTATTAGGAGAAATCCCCCTGTAACACATGCACGCTGTGCCGCGGAATTGACACAGAATGGAAGTGAGATCCACGAGGTAAAACTTCGGCCACGCGTGGACTTATGCGTTTCCCTGCAGATGTTTGCAGATCAGGAACACTTGGAACAAGTCACTGATTTGTAGTCAATGGAAGAACAATTTACTAGTTCTGGTGTTAAAAGGAACCTGTCAGGAGCCGCACACTTGATGAATCCTAACAGGCTCCCTGCTTAAAAACAACTGTTTTACTCTGAAACACTGCAAGACAAACCAAACAGGATCGGGCAGAGGAGTCACAGGGCATCTTCTCCTCCCCTGGCTCGGCTTTACTGACACGTCCCTCCTAGAGTTGAGCGAACATGCTCGTAACGAGCACTGTACTGCTCGGATCCCCCTGCGCAGGCATCCGTATCTGTCGGGTGAGGACGACGGATCCGGATGGCTGCGCCCATGCAAGCACAGGGGATCTGCGTAGTACAGTGCTCGTTACGAGCACGTTCGCTCAACTCTAGTCCCTCCCCATCTGTGTGTAAAACATCACTATTTGCAATGAGGGAGCCTGTAGGTATTGAATCAGTCAGCATGAAGTTCCTGATAGGTTCTTTTTTAAAGGTACGCTGCAGGCAGAATTAACATACTGGGGGACATTTACTAATGCTTTTACACCACTATTGTCAATATCTGCGCCATATTTTTGTTGTAAGAAAAGGTTTGGGACGGATTCACTATAATTTACTCCAGAAACTGGTGTAAATTATAGCTCAAGTCTACGCCTCCTAATGAGGCGCATCTTACTGCAGCGTATATGGGATCAAGGCTGGCGTATGGCAACGCCAGTCTTGATAAACCTCCCCCATTGTGTTATGCCTTGTGCTGTGCCCGAGAGGTATGGGGGGTACGTGGAGCATGACACCACAGATTGAAGAAAAATAAATCTAAGCCACCCATATTCTTACCTTTAGTGTTTTTACAGCAACTGTCAGGCTATATTTTTTCCAGACCCCGACATAGACTTCTCCGTATTGCCCACCTCCCAGTTTGTGCTTCATGGTGATGTCTGTGCGTTCCATCTCCCATTTATCGTGGATGGGGGACACTCCATAGACTGTAGGCTTGTTGCACTTAGGTGCAGGGTAGTGTAATATAGTGACGAGGCCATCAGCCACGGTGGAGTGGTGGTGGACCAGTTCAGCCAGTGTGTTGAAACGGCTCTCCGCGGTGACATAAACCTGGAAGAAAAAGATCTGATTCATTTCAATAATTCTTCATGACATCAGCTCTTTGCCAGTCATCTATGCCAGTCGTAGCTGCCACCCCCCTGCGCTGCTGTAGTACACGGCTAATTTATGATGAGCCATCAATTAGGGGCATACATGGTGGTCCGTGAGTCTGTATTAAAAACTACGCCAGCCTGTGTGCATTTCTGCCACAGCCCCTGGAACACCCCGCCTTCACCATATGTAGTACTTTGTGTAAAAATGCCTGTGCGACAAAATACTGTCGCGCGGGAATTAAAATTGTAGCAAAAATGACTATTTGTATGACAGACAAACTTAAAGAAGAACTCCCGCAAAATGTTTTATTCTCTGACCTGTTAGAAAGGTGCATGATATAATCTGTAGTGATTGTCATTTTATTACCAGAGGCTGAAATTGAGAGTTTCCACTCTCTTCTTATTGTAGCTGGGTCATGTGACCAACACCCTGACCTCCAACTGACCCAGGACAGGAAGCCAGTCACTGCTCTATTCATTCCTGAGACTGAAAGTGAGGCTCCCATAGGAATACATAGAGAATTAGACTTCCTGTCCACACATAAGTCTCTGTGTGAGTTGGTGGGTCTAATTCCTAGTCACATGACACAGATAAGAAACTTCAGGATGATATAACTCAAAAATTCAGCTACTGGTAAGAAAATGACATTCACTACAGATTACATCATGTACATTTCTAGCAGGACATGGAATAAAAAATTTTGCGGGAGTTCTTCTTTAATAAATAACCTCCGATGACTTCCATACTCCAGAAAACCAGTATCTACTTCTATATGTTACAAGCTGTCAGTAGGTCTCACCTTGCCGTCTGAGGCAGTGTTTATACGGTAGTGGTAGACTCGACCCTCGTATCGCAGGGAAATGGAGAGCTGACCCGGGCTGCTCTCGCTCTCTCGCACCAGGAAGCTGCCATTGATGAGACTGCTGAGGAGATATTCTGCCGCGCTCCTGGACACGGGGCCATGGTACCAGGAGTGTTTCTCCAGGCTGTTGACAGGGGTGATGTAATTACTGGGCACCCAGCCCTGGCCATTCTTAGACAGCACCTCACACCATTCTCCATTCTGGTTATAGCACAGCACACGCAACTTCTCTCCTGCAACATGAAAAAAAGCGAATTACAATCACAAGGAAAAAGATCCCATGAATAAAGGGCTTTCCCAACTACAGAGCTTAAGTCCTGTCTACAGGATAGGAATAACTGTATAATCAGTGGGCTTCTGACTACCCACGGTTATCCCGAGAACGGGAATCCTGTGTCCCCCACTTTGAATGGAGCAGTGGTCGTGCATGTCCACTTCTGTTCACTTGAGGGCGCTGTAGCTCCAGCAGTGCCTTAGAGATGAATGGTGCAGCAGTGGACATGCGCGACTACCGCGCCATTCAAAATGGAGGACACGGGAGGCCTGTTCTTATGACTGATTTGGGTCCCTGCGGTCGGACGCCCACTGATCAGACACTTAAGCCCTACCAGGGATAAGTGTTGAATTACATTTCTGTAAATGGAAAAATACCCATTCAGCAAGAGATACATTAGAGAATTGCTGATATTGAAGCGTCACTGGGGGGAGATTTAAGAGTGCTCGTAACGAGCACTGTAGCGCTCGGCTCCCCTGAGCTCGCATGGGTGCAGGCATCCGGATCCGTCGGGTGAGGAGGACGAATCCGGATGCCTGCACCCATGCGAGCGCAGGGGAGCCGAGCGCTACAGTGCTCGTTACGAGCACATTCGCTCATCTCTACTGATGACCTATGCTCAGTCTCCATTATAAACCACACGGTGCCCTGTAGATCACATTTATTGTATTCCAGACATACCTTTATGTTGATATATCGATTTTCGTTCCCTGAATAAGATCTTTATTCAGATATACAAATTAGCTGAAAGGTGCCTGAGGGGCATTATCCTTGGGCATCAGAGCCCAGCCAATCCCTTTACAATCGAGGCCTGCTCCTCCTATCTGCATGTTCACTACACCGCCGCTCCTGAAGTCAGAAACCGAGTGCTTGAAACCTCACGCAGCCGCGTATCCCCTCTGTTTGCACCTGCGCTTTCTGCTCCCTTCTGTGGCACTGGTGTTCGCAACCTATCCAGCACATGCGCGCCACATCAATGCCCACAGAAGGGCGCCGACTGCACAGGTGCAAACAGATAGGTGACGTGCGCGTGCATGAGATTTCAAGCGCTGGATTTCAGACGTCAGGAGTGGAGGGAGCTGTAGAGAAGATGGGAGGAGTAGGCCTTGATTCTAATGGGAATGCCTCGGCTCCAATGCCTACAGGTACCGCCCCTTGGGCTCTTTTCTGCTAATTTGCATTTCGTAATTAAGATCTTAGGCTATTTTCACACTTGCGTTTAGCTTTTCCGGTATTGACATCCGTCATAGGATCTCAATACCGGAGGAAAAACGCTTGTGTTTTGTCCCCATTCATTGTTGGAGTGCTCCAAAATGCATTCCGTTCCGTTGTGTTCCCATACCAGACGAAAAAACTACTGCAAGCTGTGCTTTTCTGTCCGGCATGAGATAGGAGCAAAACGGATCCAACATGACACACAATGCAAGTCAATGGTGCCGGATCCGATTTCTCGGACAGAAAATGGATCTGGCACCCATTGACTTACAATGGAGTTCATGATGGATCCGTCTTGGCAATATTAAAGATAATACAACCAGATCCGCTCATGTATGCAGATGGTTGTATTATCAGTAACAGAAGCGTTTTTGCTGAACCCTGCCAGATCAGGCAAAAATGCAGGTGTGAATCTAGCCTTAGGGGAATCAAAGATCGAAATATCAACAAAAAGATATGTCTGGGATAAAGTCAATGTGATCTACAGGGAACCAGGAACGGTTTATAATGGAAAAGGAGAGAAAGAGTGTACTGGAAAAAGACGCCAAATCTCCAAACCTTTGGTGATGCTCAGGGTGTTGTCTCCACTGGCCACAAAATCATAGAGAGCGAGGAAGACATTGGGGTCGCTCTCAGTGGCTCCCAGCAAATTCTCTTTGGAACTCCAGCGGATGGCGTCATTGAGTGCTTGAGGCTCTGAGTCACTGCCATAGGGACGGTGCAAGGCTTCTGGAAAGAGAAAAGAGCGGAAGAGCTCAAGATAAGATAGTCAGCGGTGTGCTTCAGCATCTGAATGCATAATGCGGTATTACACAAACCACAATACAAAGTAAGCACTAAACCAACACGACACTCCCAGTGACGTCACAGCGAAAACACGGAAAACGTATAAGGATGGGAATGCGAAAGTCTTATCACTATGACATAAGATATCAGGCACGTCAAACTACTGCAGAAAGGAATGAATCAGAATAGATTTATTTCTAGCAAGACTTAACGGCTTAAAGAACTCCCAACAAAAATTTTATTCCATGTCCTGCTAGAAATGTACATGATATAATCTGTAGTGAATGTCATTTTCTTACCAGTGTCTGAATTTTTGACTTATATCATCCTGATGTTTCTTATCTGTGTCATGTGACCAGCAATTAGACCCACCAACTCACACAGAGACTTATGTGTGGACAGGAAGTCTAATTCTCTATGTATTCCTATGAGACTGAAAGTGAGGCTCCCATAGGAATGAATAGAGCAGTTACTGGCTTTCTGTCCTGGGTCAGTTGGAGGTCAGGGAGTTGGTCACATGACCCAGCTACAATAAGAAGAGAGGTTTTTACTCACAGAAACAGTCACTGATAAGAAAATGACATTCACTACAGATTATATCATGCACCTTTCTAAGGCTACTTTCACACTAGCGTTTTATAATTCCGGTACTGAGTTCCGTCATAGGGGCTCAATACCGGAAAAAAACGCTTCAGTTTTGTCCCCATTCATTGTTAATGGGGACAAAACTGAACTGAAGACAACGGAATGCTCCTGAAAGCATTCCGTTCCGTCCTCAGACCGGAGAACAAACCGCAGCATGCTGCGGTTTGCTCTCCGGTCCAGCCATCCGCACCAAGACGGATCCGGAATGACCCGCAATGCAAGTCAATGAGGACGGATCCGTTTGGTGTGACACACCAGTAATCTGGATCTGTCCTCCATTGACTTGCAATGGGGGGTCATTCCGGATCCGGCTACAGAGAAACATACAGACAGACATACATACATACATATACATAATTACATACTCCAGGCACGGACGCCGGCAGCATGTCTTCACGCGCCTCCTGCGCGCAGGTATGACGTTTCCCCACTGCGCCCAGCAGAGGGCGCTGTGGGGAATCGTCATCACTGCGCGCAGGAGGCGCGTGAAGACGTGCTGCCGGCGTCCCGGGCTGGAGTATGTAAGTATGTATGTGTTTGTGTGTATGTGTGTGTATGTGTGTGTATGTATGTTCTTTGTCTATGTGTCATACTCCGGCTCCACACGTGTCAGCGGCAGTACGGATCCGTGCTGCCGCTAGTGTGAAAGTAGCCTAACAGGTCAGAGAATAAACATTTTTGCGGGAGTTCTTCTTTAATGTTAAAATCTAACTTCTATGTTTTGAACATGATTATAGGGGCTGCCATCTTGCCTGAGCTGTTCTTAACAGCAATCAGAGATACGCTTTATGGCAGCCGTCAAGGACCCCAGACCCAACGGACAGGAGGGAACCTCAGTGACTTCTATAGCTTTCCAGGGCATGCTCTGTGACCTGTGCAGAGGTCAGGAGGGAGGAGATAAGCTGTGATATCACCTATTGTGAATGGTGGATGCAGTCTTATCTATACAGAGGTGATATCTGCCATTGTAATCCTGCCTCTGACGATAAGCAGATAACTGCAGTAAAGTGTCTACAGACCAAGAAGTGGCACCTATTATTAGGCTTAGTGGCCAGAGTGAAAACTGCAGGATTTTTATATAGATATGCAAAATTAAAAATATAACCAAAAATTCTTTAAAAATACATATAAAGGAGTTTTCCAGGATTTTACTACTGATGACTAGAGATGAGCGAACGTGCTCGTAATGAGCACTGTAGCGCTTGGCTCCCCTGCGCTCACATGGGTGCAGGCATAAGGAGCGCAGGGGAGCCGAGTGCTACAGTGCTCGTTACGAGCACATTCGCTCATCTCTACTGATGACCTATGCTCAGTATCTGATCGGTGGCGGTCCGAAAACTGGGACTCCTGCCGATCAGCTGTTTGAGAAGGTATCGGCGCTCTAGTGAGCGCCACTACCTTCTGGCAGCTTACCAAATACAGCCCCATACATTGTACAGCGTCTGTGCTTGGTATCGCGCTCAGCCCCATTCACTTGAATGGGGCTGAGCTGCTCCTAGGCCACGTGACTGATGAACGTGACTTCACTGGCCTAGGAAAAGCTGAGAGAAGACCGTGGAGCTCACGGAAATGCCTGTGCCTTCTCAAACAGATACTGATGATCTGTCCTGAGGATTGGTCGTCAGTAGTAAACTCCCGGAAAATCCCTTTAATATAATAACATGATTCCCAGTGTTGCTATCTCCTGAGATCAAGAGGATGGAGCATGCTGAAATCCAAATGCCAAATTCTTACTATTACTATTGCATAGGATTATTATGCTCGTCTCCCTGGAAGAAAGGTGCATTTCTGCATGTTATTCGGGACTGAGCTCTATACAGGCCATTGACATGACATCACAGGTTGTGGTGCTCACTGGAGAGCTGCGGACTCTTCAAACTGGGAATGAGACCCCCGTCAATCTGATACTGAGAACCTATCCTGAATAAATCCAGGAGGACCCCTTTAAAAGTCAGGTAGATAACACTGAAATATGGGATCGGAATAGGCTTACTGTGGTGCTAGCACGCATTTCATACGTAATTTTAGTCTTTAGAATTTCCAGTAACCTGAGGGCACGACCAAAATCCATAATGTTTGAAGATGAAAGGCTCCATGATTCCAAGAGGTCATTTACAGCTCGCGTTTGATCTACACCAGTAAACCTCCTTTGAACACAGGTCGCTTTCATCCACAAGGTATCACTCTGACCCAACGGCCCATCAAAGTTCTCAAGAAAGGGATACCAGCAGACCACGGGCGAGGTGATCTCAGGCGATGCAAGGTCTCCAGCCCTAGTGACTTGATAGGTCTGTCATTTAGGGAATTCCCTTATGTAAACCCAAGTCTGACAGTCTAGATGCTAAAAGAGGGCAGCGATGAGAAGAGCCAGACGCTGGAGAAGCCGGGAGTCAGACACCATGATAAAAATAAATGACATAGAAAGGAAGAAAACAAGAGCGCAGGTTTCCAGGCTCCACCACCGCCGACCGCTAGACATTTCCAATGTGACATCAGCCTCATCATGTGCCAGTTATAGACTGGACGTGTGTCATCTCCTAAAATAATCAGGACCACTTCACCGAGCCAGACCATTCCTTGAATACGGGAATCATTTATGAGCATTCTGGACGACCAAAATAGTTTACGCAAACTCGATATAAAGGGGCTCACAAGATCTGTTACAGGAGGGCGACGCTCCATATAACCAGCGCATGCACGTAATACACTGGAGGAGGTTTATGGTACTGTCCCTATGCCTGGCCATCAATCCAAACTGACTGAAATGAATGGTACCACATATTACGTGTTCTCCGTATGTAATAAACTGTAATAGATGGATGGACGGCACATCAATATCTGCAGGCTATAGTGGAGGGCTGAACGTGAAGGATGCTGCTCGTCCATGTAGTATAGGTATATTGTACTCACGTCCATTCCCATAAATGTCATGATTATAGTTTACAGTTGGGTCATTGACCATCTAGGCAGCAGGGGTTTTCAGGATTTTACTACTGATGAACTATCCTCAGGATGGGTCATCAGTATCTGATCGGTGGGGGTCCGACACCAGGGACTTCCGCCGATCAGCTGTTTGAAAAGGCACTGGTCTTCCCGTGAGCGCCGCTGCCTTCTCTTAGCTTTCCCTAGGCCAGTGACGTCACGTTCATCGGTCACATGGCCTAGGAGCACCTCAGCCCCATTCAAGTGAACGGGGCTGAGCGTGATACCAAGCACAGCCGCTATATAATGTACGGCGCTGTGCTTGGTGGGCGGGGAGAAGGCAGCGGCGCTCACAAGAGCGCAGGTACCTTCTCAAACAGCTGATCTGCAGGGTTCCCGGGTGTTGGACCCCCACTGATCAGATACTGATGACCTATCCCGAGGACAGGACATCAGTAGTAAAATCCTGGAAAACCCCTTTAACGCACCTCAATTGGGTACATCTAGTTTTAGAAAAATACATTACATCTAGCTTGGGGCATGTTCACATCTGTCTTGGAGGCTCCATCGCAGATTCCATTAAAAAAAAAAAAAAAACAGAGGAGAGAAAAGTCTCACTAAAAAAGGGGGACTCCTGAATGGAAACCGAACGGACCTCGATATAGTCAATGGGGCCTGTTGGGCTTTGTTGGTTTCAGATATGTGCCGAATCCGTTATTTAGCTCCTCTAACGGAGCACAAATGTAAGCACGGCCTTAGCGGGAAATGGGGCACGGCCTCAGACACAACAATTTGTGCAAAAATTGCGTCAAATGTTTGACACAAATTAAGGATGAGCGAACTGGTTCTACCGGTTCAGGATTTGATCCGAACTTCTCAAAAAGTTTGGATTCAGACGACACTGATTTTTTTGTAATTCATTTCGGGAGAAGGAGGGAAGGGGAAAGAAAGTTTGACAAAATTGTCACAAAGCAAAACGACCAATCCTTGGTGTAAAGTGAGACTGAGGTGTCTAGCCGCTCACCATATTCATCATCCGGCCTGAGCCGCTAGGGTAAATCTGGTCCGTCTGTAGACCGTGTAGTCTAAGGTTACCCTGCATTTTATACAGGATTAGTAAACCTGCCCCGATGAGCCAGCTTCCTACAAACAGTGATAATGTATATGTACACACAAGGCAAGGAGTTTACCAAGACCAAGGGAATCTTCCAAGTGTTTCATACACTGGTCTTAGTCCAATTTGGTGCATCTTAATTTAATTACGGCAGCTAGGAGCCTGTGTGGATTTGCTCTCTGATGCAAGTGAAAGTAAATCTCAGGCCGGAGGAGTCTGAAATACTGAAAGAAATGTTGCACTCATTTCTTTAAGATGTAAGGGTACGGTCACACAGTCAGATATCCTGATGCCATTTTGGAAACCAAAAACAGGAGTGGATCAGAAAAGGAGAGACAGTATAAAGGACGGATATGACTTTTGAATTCACTCTTGGTTTTGACTTCCAAAGATCCATCAGGAAACCTGACCCTAATACTTCCAGTGACGAAGACAATGAAATACACAGAGGACATAAGGCCCTTTACATGGGACGGTCGATGGGGCAATTATCAGGAGCGAACGTTTGTACAAACCCCTGCCCCCATTAACTAGCCAGTTTGGAGATGACCCACTGAAAGAGCAAACATCACTGCTGCGACACCCCAAATTATCATTTGTGGGCAGTAGATTGTGCTGTGTAAACAGGGGTCTACTGTCCAGAAAGAACCAATCTCTATGGGCACAAGCGATCATTCATCCCCATACAGAGGAGATGATTGCTGCACGTAAATGAAGCTCTCACCTGACAAGCAGGCAATTATCGGTAATGAACGGTCAGCTTCCTATAACATATTACACTCAAGGTCTTCTATTCTGCACATCTACATCAAATCTTTCGCCATCTGCCACATGTGGCACCAGGTTTCCAATATATATACAGAAAGGAATCATAATGTGTGCAGTTCACTTATAGGATTAAAAAAAAAGGTCACAATGACACAAACTATAAAATTACAACAGCACCACCGAGATCAAAACCTCGAGAACCACGAAAACCAGGCAAAAGATGAGGGATCAGCAACTCCAGCTGTGGTGAATCTCCCAACGTGCAGACTCGCTTGGCTGTTCTCAGAACTCCCATACAAGTGAGTATAAGACTAGCTGTATATATAGTATAGTATAGAAGGTCACTAGTATAGTACTAGCTGTATATATAGTATAGCAGGTCACTAGTATAGTACTATCTGTATATATAGTAGGTCTCTAGTATAGTACTATCTGTATATATAGTATAGTATAGCAGGTCACTAGTATAGTACTAGCTGTATATATAGTATAGAAGGTCACTAGTATAGTACTATCTGTATATATAGTATAGTAGGTCACTAGTATAGTACTAGCTGTATATATAGTATAGCAGGTCACTAGTATAGTACTAGCTGTATATATAGTATAGCAGGTCACTAGTATAGTACTAGCTGTATATATAGTATAGCAGGTCACTAGTATAGTACTAGCTGTATATATAGTATAGCAGGTCACTAGTATAGTACTATCTGTATATATAGTATAGTATGTCACTAGTATAGTACTATCTGTATATATAGTATAGTATGTCACTAGTATAGTACTATCTGTATGTATAGTATAGCAGGTCACTAGTATAGTACTATCTGTATATATAGTATAGCAGGTCACTAGTATAGTACTAGCTGTATATATAGTATAGCAGGTCACTAGTATAGTACTAGCTGTATATATAGTATAGCAGGTCACTAGTATAGTACTAGCTGTATATATAGTATAGCAGGTCACTAGTATAGTACTATCTGTATATATAGTATAGCAGGTGACTAGTATAGTACTATCTGTATATATAGTATAGAAGGTCACTAGTATAGTACTAGCTGTATATATAGTATAGTAGGTCACTAGTATAGTACTATCTGTATATATAGTATAGCAGATCACTAGTATAGTACTATCTGTATATATAGTATAGCAGGTGACTAGTATAGTACTAGCTGTATATATAGTATAGCAGGTGACTAGTATAGTACTAGCTGTATATATAGTATAGCAGGTCACTAGTATAGTACTAGCTGTATATATAGTATAGAAGGTCACTAGTATAGTACTATCTGTATATATAGTATAGCAGATCACTAGTATAGTACTAGCTGTATATATAGTATAGCAGATCACTAGTATAGTACTATCTGTATATATAGTATAGCAGATCACTAGTATAGTACTAGCTGTATATATAGTATAGAAGGTCTCTAGTATAGTACTAGCTGTATATATAGTATAGAAGGTCACTAGTATAGTACTAGCTGTATATATAGTATAGAAGGTCACTAGTATAGTACTAGCTGTATATATAGTATAGAAGGTCACTAGTATAGTACTAGCTGTATATATAGTATAGTAGGTCACTAGTATAGTACTAGCTGTATATATAGTATAGCAGGTGACTAGTATAGTACTAGCTGTATATATAGTATAGCAGGTGACTAGTATAGTACTATCTGTATGTATAGTATAAGAGGTCACTAGTATAGTACTAGCTGTATATATAGTATAGCAGGTCACTAGTATAGTACTAGCTGTATATATAGTATAGCAGGTGACTAGTATAGTACTAGCTGTATATATAGTATAGCAGGTGACTAGTATAGTACTAGCTGTATATATAGTATAGCAGGTCACTAGTATAGTACTAGCTGTATATATAGTATAGAAGGTCACTAGTATAGTACTATCTGTATATATAGTATAGCAGATCACTAGTATAGTACTAGCTGTATATATAGTATAGCAGATCACTAGTATAGTACTATCTGTATATATAGTATAGCAGATCACTAGTATAGTACTATCTGTATATATAGTATAGCAGGTCACTAGTATAGTACTAGCTGTATATATAGTATAGCAGGTCACTAGTATAGTACTAGCTGTATATATAGTATAGAAGGTCACTAGTATAGTACTAGCTGTATATATAGTATAGAAGGTCACTAGTATAGTACTAGCTGTATATATAGTATAGTAGGTCACTAGTATAGTACTAGCTGTATATATAGTATAGCAGGTGACTAGTATAGTACTAGCTGTATATATAGTATAGCAGGTGACTAGTATAGTACTATCTGTATGTATAGTATAAGAGGTCACTAGTATAGTACTAGCTGTATATATAGTATAGAAGGTCACTAGTATAGTACTAGCTGTATATATAGTATAGAAGGTCACTAGTATAGTACTAGCTGTATATATAGTATAGAAGGTCACTAGTATAGTATACTATCTGTATTTCATTGATGCTGCTGCAAAACCATCTTACAGTCCTCAAACAGAAGTTGTAAAACTTACCTGAAGTACGGAACCTATTTTGCCGGACGGGCTTTTCTCGAAACGCTGTGCTGACCATGTGCCCCTTTCCATCCAAGACACCAGGGGCGGCCGGGACGGGGCCAAGTATCATGACCGATAGACTCAAGTGGCAGCTAGCAGTGTGACATAGATGCGGTCTGTACCCACTTTGCACGTCGGAGCACACTGGCACAGCAGAGGAATGTGAAGGGCTGGGCGGGGACGGGTGGAGACAGATGGAGGAGGACGGAGTCCGGTTACCAGCCTGCAGCACCAGTTGCTCTGTTTATAGGGAGTGTAGATGGGAAATGGGATGATGGAAAAATGTCTCTGCATTTCTTTAAGTCAGGAGGGATGGACGGGAAGACAACTGGGCGAGACAACAGCATACATATAAAATATCACTGAAGACAAGGGGTTCCCTCAACACAGGATGTTCTACTAAGTACCATATACCACAGTATATATATATACTATGATATGCAACCAGTGTGAGAATATACAGTGATACCAGGACTGACCACTGAGTACATCTAGTACTTCACCACAATAGCGCATCAGTGTGTAGGGACCCTCCATCAACTGGTAACAGTTCTAAGTTTATTTATTACATTTTTAGGAGGAATAAGAGAGGAACAGAACAATGCAGAGTGATAATAAAAGAAGCCGAAGTATTGTTATTTCATTAGTAATACAATTATGTACTAGAATGGTGATGGGTGATAGGTTTTCATATTTAAAGAGTAATTCAACTTTTAATTTCTTATTTTTTTAATGTCCCAAATGCCCTTATAATACTTTTTCTAATGTAATTTATTTATGGATTTTGAATTTTTACTAGAGATATTCGCCCCTAAAGCGCAGATTTCCTGTGCACTTTAAATTCACTATTCTCTACACCACTGAGTCCTCAGCATTGTACAGAGTTTACATATGTGGTTGCAGCGCAGGGAGTATGGGCAGGAGCACACACCGCTCATTGCAGTTTTCAAGATCTCTGCTTGCCATCAGTGAATAGGAACATGCACCATTTACATTACAGGGGTTGGAGCAGACAACTCCTATGGACATAACCTGTGCCTTAGGCCACTTTCACACGAGTGTGATGGATTAGGTCTGGATTAGAGATGAGCGAGCATGCTCGAGTGCCATTTTTGCGTACGCATTTTAAAATTCGTACGCTAATCATACGCATATTTTAATGTATACGCAA
The DNA here is from genome assembly GCA_900303285.1 of Rhinella marina. Taxonomy (NCBI): domain Eukaryota; kingdom Metazoa; phylum Chordata; class Amphibia; order Anura; family Bufonidae; genus Rhinella; species Rhinella marina. The sequence goes on along the minus strand of ONZH01008000.1, from coordinate 287,289 downwards.
ATGCGTACGAATAGTGTACGCATTTGCGTATAGATTAAAATATGCGTATGAATAGCGTACGAATTTTAAAATGCGTACGCAAATACGCAAAAATGGCACTCGAGCATGCTCGCTCATCTCTAATCCAGACCTAATCCATCACACTCGTGTGAAAGTGGCCTAAGGCTCGCTCATCTCTAGTCTGGATGCGTTCAGTGAAACTCACACCATTTTGCAAGCAAGTTCAGTCAGTTTTTCCCGCGTGGGTGCAATGCGCTTTGATGCGTTTTTCACGCACGTGATAAAAAACTGGAGGTTTACAGACAACATCTCTTAGCAACCATCAGTGAAAGACGCATTGCATCCGCGCTTGCTTCAGGATTACAATGCGTTTTTCACTGAAGCCCCATTCACTTCTATGGGATCAGGGCTGCGTGAAAAACGCAGAATATAGAACATGCTGCGATTTTCACCCAACGCAGAACTGATGCGTGAAAAAAACGCTCCTGTACACAGACCCATAGAAATGAACGGGTCAGGATTCAGTGCGGGTGCTGTGTGTTCACGTCACACATTGCACCCGCGCGGAAAACTCGCTCGTGTGAAAGGGGCCTTAAGGTGAAGAAAAAACAAACAAAAAACACCTGAGGCTTGTGATTGTCCGCAGCGGTCACAGAACCAAGACATTCCACGGTCCTGCCGGGAATGAAAAGGCAATAGGACCGGGCACAGGTTAGGACAGTAGGGGTTGTCAGATCCAAGGCTGAACAACTCCTGGTAGAAGGACCCTCCTGTCCGGCTCACATTTTTCACTTGACTTGTGACTATTTCTTAGAGGTTCCTGAGCAGACGGTGAATGCTGAAATACTGAATCAATCAGCTACCGCAGGGCAACATGACTGCAGGACGCTAAAACCTGATATATCTGGTCCTATTTATATGGCACCGGCATATTCCGCCGCGCAGTACAGAGACGTCACCCACATCAGTCCTCGTCCCCAATGGGACTGTATGAGGGCTAAATACATTACCAATCCTGCAGCGTCATCACCAAGGGCTTTTCCTGACACCTACATTAATGGCTATGGATTACAGCCCCAATACTGTGCACTTTAAATTCCCTCCCCTCCTCCGGAGTAAAAGGCCCCATTAGCGCAGGGATCTCAGTGTCTGAAGGCCGGTGTTTGGCCTCCACAGTCGTGACCTCCCGACCATTCACTGTGGCAGATCCTGTCCATTTTCCAGTAAGGCAGCAGCAGCCCACACTTTGGAGAGAAGCAGACGGCAGCTGGGACGGCAGTGTGGAGAAGGACGCTGCGTGTGTGTCGGCCCCGTGCCGTACTGGAGGACTGCTCTGACAGCTGCTGTCCTCATACTCCCATGCAGCAGCTGGCTCACACACAGCCCTATGACCGGCCAAGAGCCACCAGCATTTAAAGGGACATCACACGCCTACATTTTTCCTGGCGCTTTCCGTTTTTGCATTCAGAGCAATTAAAGGGGTGGAGCTTAGCTTGCATAGGACCCTTTGCAGACAAAGAGGGCTGATTCTGATTTTCTTAAAGGGGTTGTTCAGGCATACTCCAAGTCAATGGAACAGGACCTATGCTTAATACTCGCTGAGCAGTAGATGTTTGCACCGCAGGTTTTTCACCCCAAACCAGAAGTGGATGCAAAAGGAAGGGCAAATATAAAAGCAGGACTTGAACTGGACATACACATCAGATAGGGTTTGGCCGACGGACGTCTCTCCTGAGGCTCCCATACATATGTATGACCGGTTCATCTGCTACACAAGCGGGCAATGACTGAGAATGAGAGGTTTGATCCAGATCCTTGCACTGTGTATCAGTCCACGTAAATGGACCCTTATGATCCATAAGGAACAACAGCAGATAAAGAGGAGTCAGTAGAAGTAGCCAGTGACCGAATGGCGGCGATCTCATGGCCGGTGAACGTCAGGCACAGAAAGAGGGGAGGGTGCAGAAGCGAGCAGGAATGTGTTGTGCATGACGGGACCAAATGACAGCTTCGCTCTTTGTGGGACTCTATATGTCCATACTTTACAAGAACAGACTTGAAGATCAGGAAACGTGTAATGCTTCATTCCCCTGTGGTGGCGCTGCAGGCAAACTCAAGACTTGCTTGGTCTAAAATGAAAGGATTGTCTGGCATGCAGTGCTATTCTTCTAGATTACCAAAGGGGTACATTGGGCGCCCATGGCATCTGTCATAAAATGACTCCAGCGCTCTACAATGCAGGTACAAACAGAGCCTCACCATGACATACACCCCAAACCTCTGGCATAGTAAGGAGATGAAACGGATGAAATGGACGTATAGTCTGGATATGCTATGAGACAAAGTATGGTCTAGAGCAGAGATGCTCAACCTCTAGCTGTTGCAAAACTACAACTCCCAGCATGCACTAATAGCTGTAGGTTGTGCAGCTGGAGGGCCGCAGGTTGAGCATCCCTGGTCTGGAGGATATGCTATAAAAGAAAGTATGGTCTGGAATCTGGAGGATAAAGTATAAAAGAATATATGGTCTGTATGATATGGTATAAAACAAGGTATGGTCTGGAGCAGGGATGGCCAACCTGCAGCCCTCCAAAAACTACAACTTCCATCATTGCCGGTTAGCCTACAGCTTTCAGGGGATGCTGGTAGTTGTAGTTCTGCAACAGCTGAAGGGCCGCAGGTTGGGAATCCCTGGTCTGGAGGATATGGTATAAAACAAGGTATGGTCTGGAGGATATGGTATAAAACAAGGTATGGTCTGGAGGATATGGTATAAAACAAGGTATGGTCTGGAGGATATGGTATAAAACAAGGTCTGGTCTGGAGGATATGGTATAAAACAAGGTATGGTCTGGCGGATATGGTATAAAACAAGGTATGGTCTGGCGGATATGGTATAAAACAAGGTATGGTCTGGCGGATATGGTATAAAACAAGGTATGGTTCGGGGTATATGGTATAAAACAAGGTATGGTCCGGGGTATATGGTATAAAACAAGGTATGGTCCGGGGGATATGATATAAAACAAGGTATGGTCCGGGGGATATGGCATAAAACAAGGTATGGTCCGGGGGATATGGCATAAAACAAGGTATGGTCCGGGGGATATGATATAAAACAAGGTATGGTCCGGAGGATATGATATAAAACAAGGTATGGTCTGGAGGATATGGTATAAAACAAGGTATGGTCTGGAGGATATGGTATAAAACAAGGTATGGTCTGGAGGATATGGTTAAAACAAGGTATGGTCTGGAGATATGATAAAACAAGGTATGGTCTGGAGTATATGATATAAAACAAGGTATGGTCTGGAGGATATGGTATAAAACAAGGTATGGTCTGGAGGATTATGGTATAAAACAAGGTATGGTCTGGAGGATATGATATAAAACAAGGTATGGTCTGGAGGATATGATATAAAACAAGGTATGGTCTGGAGGATATGATATAAAACAAGGTATGGTCTGGAGGATATGATATAAAACAAGGTATGGTCTGGAGGATATGATATAAAACAAGGTATGGTCTGGAGGATATGATATAAAACAAGGTATGGTCTGGAGGATATGATATAAAACAAGGTATGGTCTGGAGGATATGGCATAAAACAAGGTATGGTCTGGAGGATATGGCATAAAACAAGGTATGGTCTGGAGGATATGGTATAAAACAAGGTATGGTCTGGAGGATATGGTATAAAACAAGGTATGGTCTGGAGGATATGGTATAAAACAAGGTATGGTCTGGAGGATATGGTATAAAACAAGGTATGGTCTGGAGGATATGGTATAAAACAAGGTATGGTCTGGAGGATGTGGTATAAAACAAGGTATGGTCTGGAGGATGTGGTATAAAACAAGGTATGGTCTGGAGGATATGGTATAAAACAACCTATGGTCTGGATATGGTATAAATTAAAGTAAGGTCAGGTACTGAACATCAGAAAAGCACAGCAGCTAGCCAGTATGACGTGTCTGATAATAAAGCATGATACAAAGTGCGCTCATCCTGCAGTGTACGTCAGGCTACAAATTATAAGCCCGAGGCGCCCACAACCGTGGAGCAGATCCACCACATTGTCATGGTACGTCCTGTACTGCTTATTGTTTTATAGGAATTTCACAATTACATAATACTTGGAAATAAAACCCGACACGTTTTATAAAGCTCGAGCCACATTCATTAAGCAGTTTCAGTAAAAGGCTGAAAAAAAAAGCACAAAAATATCTAAGAAGAAATGCAGTCAACCACCTCGGCCCTTCCACTGATCGAAAGGCTAACCCACCACCCTACCACACTTTCTGTAGGGTCCATTCAAACATCTCACTCGAATATCTGGAGAAAAGCATGTCCATTAAAGGGGCGGTGCAGGGATAAGACATTGATGACCTATCCTCGGGGTGGGTCATCAATATAAGATCGACGAGGGTCAACTACTGGCACCACCACCGACAAAGGAGACGATGTACTGGTAATTTTGAAGAGGAAAGGGCTATGTAAACTGGGGGTATGGCATGACTAGACATGGGACGCTAGTTTCAGACGCATCCATGGCTCCGCTTACAAGCTACAGACCCACTATTGTAAAACATAGATGCCAAGTCTAGATTCTGAGTCTTGAGTGAACAATGCAATAAAAATGTGAATTCACGTCATGTATGTAGAGGAGGGGCATGCCCACTTTCTCCCTGTCATTCTTGCATGGTGAGACGCACACAATGACTCTGGGCTCGAGCGCCGCGTGGAATGTGTGAGCCGAACACGTCCCGAGGAATGAGGCTGGAGCGTGGCCAGCCATAGCTTAGCTGTAACCATGGTAACGACAGATGCAACAGGGGGAAAAATAAATAAAAAATAACCTCGTGACCGTACTAGTGCCCCGGCAGAGGGTGCGGTACTCAGTGCCTGCCCTAAAGACAGCTTCATAACATATGAATCATTGCCAGGGCATCTCTGGAATCTATAGCTCATCTTATAGCTGTAATCATGTAAGGATTAAAGGGACATTTATGACGCAGTATGATCGATGAGACCCCCATTGATCACTACAACGGGGTCCTCCTTACCGCACAAACGTCACACAGGTGTCTATATGGCTGAATATAGGTGATGCTGGTTGGAGCACCAGGGTGCACGCCCGACCACTGCTCCATTAAAAGTCCTGTGAAAGTGCCTGGTAGTAGTGATCAGAGGGGCCCCGGTGACATTGTGGGAGTACCCCTTTAAAGAAAATATCTTCAGAATTTGCTAAATTTCGGATGAGCAGATTATAGAAGCATTTACATGTCCGTATTATGGATGAACATCCTACCCCTATGATGCAGAGTTCAGTTCAGTAGACCCGTGGTCAGGCTGGGACCATGGGTGTTTGAATATATGCAAATGAGCCTCTAGGAGCAACGGGGGCGTTGCCCTTGCCCCTAGAGGCTCTGCTTTATCTGCACCCTCTGCACTTTGATGGACAGGCCCAGCCGTGATGATTTTTTTCACTGGCTGGTCCTGTCATGGGACACGGCAGTTGCAGATAGAGCACAGCCTCTAGGTGTAATGGTAACGCCCCCGTTGCTCCAAGAGGCTAATTTGCATATATTAAAACTTCATTTTTCTTAGCAATGCGGGCACATATGAACATGGGACCAACACAGATGTCTTCAGCTGCCAGGTGCACATGTAACAGGTCAGCCGGTGTCATAGGTACAAAACTGCTGACAGATGCCCTTTAGAGTGAATGGAACCGAGTTGCAGGACTGGGCGCCCCACATTTGTATTTAAAGGGGCCATTTAGCCATACCCGTCCCTGAAGAGAAGCATAATTACTTGCTTCTTACTGCTGGGTCTCGGCTCCGTCGGTCCCGCTGACGCGCTTGGGTCCCCACTGGTAAAATTCCTGTACAATACACTGATATGCTCTGGTGGGAGAAGCTAGAAATCTAATGGGGATCTCCATCTTTTCCTGGAGACACACAGAAGGTTAAAAGCATTCCTCACAGTCCAACAATCCCAACCAAGTTTTTGTGATAGAAAGATTTGCACAACCCACATGCAAAGGCAAAAAAAAAAAAAAAAATTCAGATGTTCGCCTGGGGATCTATCAGCCTTGTAATTAAGAAAACTAATGAAAACCGCCTCACATTTACTCTTATGCTGTACAATGGCTTTTCTTTTTGATGTCTTTCGGTATACGGATAGAGCCCCTGGCAAGAGGAAGATGAGACGCGGCTGCATGAATAGTCTCTCTTACACGGCCACTGAACACGTGAAACACGGAGCCATGTGCTGAGCGACTATGGATATTTTTCGGAGAATTTTACACTGAATCACAAGTTACCTGCTAAATCCTCACCGTTCCAGCTCCATCCCTCAGCCAAGTCTTACTTTCCTTCTGCCCGTCCCCCCAGGTGACAGCTGCAGCCAATCACTGGTGTCAGCAATATATGGCAACATAGCGCTGAGGTCAGTGATTGGCTGCAGCGGTCAGTAGGTACACCAGTATGTTTCTGCTGCAGCCAGGTGACCAAAGACTGGCGGAGTACACCCAGGTAGGACAGGAGGGGACTTATCAGGTACATATTGGATCTTTTATTGATTTGTCATATCCGCCCATTTTTAAAGGGCACTTATCAGCAGGATTAAACCAGACCTGTTGTGTGGTGGGGTTGGTCCTGCTGATTAAAATCATACCTATCCAGTGGCAGCATTCCCAAGAATAGTGATAATATATATATATATATATTAAAAAAAGTATTCTTAATGCACCTGACGGCTACAGTGCATTAAAGGGTGAGGCCAAGACCCTCCGTTTTGCAGAGCTAGTCACGCCCCCTGCACCAAAACCCTCATCTTTGGGGACTATTCAGCCACACCTCCGTCCCATGTCGCTGGAGCTGTTGAGGGAAGCATAATTACGGCTACAGTGCATTAAAGGGGTTATCCAATATCATAAACTGACCCCCCCATGTGTCGGGCCCCTCACAGGGAATAAACTTATCTGCCCCCCCTGTGCCGCTCCTGGTCCCCGCACCGCCACTGCTGCTTCTCCCCGTGCACCAATTAAAACATCCAGTGTCAGGGGGCGAGCAACTAATGGCAGACGAGGACGTGCCTCCCTAGTGTCACCCGCGATGCTAGGGAGGCTTGCCCCATCTGCCATTGGCTGCTCGCCCCCCGACACCGAAAGTTTCATCGGCGCACAGGAACCAGGTGCGGGAACAAGGAGCGAAGTAGGGTAAGTATAATCACTGTGAGGGGCCAGGAACATGGGGGGGGGGGCAGTTTATGATATTGGATAACCCCTTTTAAAGGGTGGGGCCAAGCACCTCCTTTTTTTGCAAGGCTGGTCACGCCCCCGTGCACTAAAACTGTCATTTGCATGAAGAATATAAAAAAGATATTTTTCTCAGGAACGCTGCAACCGATTTTCACAAGACAGGTATCCATGTAATCAGCAGTATCAACCCTATCGGGTGGTATGCCCGGTTTACTAGCATGGATCTTGCTGACGGGCGCTCTTTAAAGGGGTATTCTCATCTTGGACAATGGGGGCATATCGCTAGGGACCCGCACCTATAACCAGAACGGGGCCCCCAAAGTGAAGAAGTGCGCACCGCGCAAGCGCGGCCCGCTCTCCATTCACTTCTATGGGGCCGCCGGAAATAGCCGAGCGCTGGCTCGGCTATCTCCGTCGGCTCCATAGAAATGAATGGGAGCGGTGGCCGTGCATGCGCAGTGCGCTCCCATTCATTTCTATGGAGCCGACGGAGATAGCCGAGCCAGCGCTTGGCTATTTGCGGCGGCCCCATAGAAGTGAATGGAGAGCGGGCCGCGCTTGCACGGCCACCGCTCCCATTCATTTGCACGGCGGGACCCGCACCTATAGGACAATGGGGGCATATCCTAGCGATATGCCCCCATTGTCCAAGATGAGAATACCCCTTTAAGCTTGAATTGCACATTGATAATAAATGATTATAGTTTCTTAAGAATATGATGTTTCAGCAGGGAAACAAAGACACAGAAATAGCACAATAGCATGTAAAGGCAGCGCATGCGCAGGGTGATAGTTCTAGCTATACTGCTGTGGTCTGCAGCCAGGGCTGCTCTGGGGGATTCACTGTAAACACAGTAAAGAATAAAAGGAAGTCGTTTCCCTGACAGCAGGAAAATCCTAAAGATTCGGAAGGACTTCAATGCAAATGAACCGTTTCCTGAAGACATCCCTGCATTGCAGGCACCAGCAAGACATGAGAGCGGATTACTGAGCGTCCTCCTGATGACTGCTGCAGAGATGACAGCTCAGTGCCAGGCGGCACAGCACGCAGAGGATTCCTGCACGGTGTTATGTAAGGAGGCATGGGATGACTACAGAATCAGGTCACTGAAAAGAGCACAGCAACAGGGACCAAACTTAAAGGGAACCTGTCACCTCCTTTTCTGAAAATGAGCTGTTAACAGTACCTTAAAGTAGAGCAGAGTGTGATCCTAATGCTGTTGTTGAAACTGAGAACTGCCGGATGAAAACGCTGAAAACTGAACTTTTAATCTTGCTGCGCGGGCTTTCCGGTGTGGGCTTGAAGTCAAGGGGGCAGCGGCCTCCTTGCTTCAAGTCAAGAAAGCCACTCCCCACTTGCGCTTGACTGACAGCCCGGGTGCCGGGATCGCGCAGTACTCAGTCGCGCAACACGTATGCGCGAGATTTCTGCGATCCCCGGCACCCGGGCTGTCAGTCAAGTGCAAGTGGGGAGTGGCTTTCTTGACTTGAAGCAAGGAGGCCGCTGCCCCCTTGACTTCAAGCCCACACCGGAAAGCCCGCGCAGCAAGATTAAAAGTTCAGTTTTCAGCGTTTTCATCCGGCAGTTCTCAGTTTCAACAACAGCATTAGGATCACACTCGGCTCTACTTTAAGGTACTGTTAACAGCTCATTTTCAGAAAAGGAGGTGACAGGTTCCCTTTAAAATCCCTAGACAGAGGACCTGTGACCTCTCCTGACATGTCTGTGCAGTCCTCTCCCCCTTGAAAAAAAATGATTCTGGAGCATCTATTCTTATGGCTCTATTATATGCCATTCCTTTATTATTCCTGATAGAATTTAAAGAAGAACTCCCGACAAAAATTTTATTCCATGTCCTGCTAGAAATGTACATGATATAATCTGTAGTGAATGTCATTTTCTTACCAGTGTCTGAATTTTTGACTTATATCATTCTGAAGTTTCTTATCTGTGTCATGTGACCAGCAATTAGACCCACCAACTCACACAGAGACTTATGTGTGGACAGGATGTCTCTATGTATTCCTATGAGACTGAAAGTGAGGCTCCCATAGGAATGAATAGAGCAGTTACTGGCTTCCTGTCCTGGGTCAGTTGGAGGTCAGGGAGGTGGTCACATGACCCAGCTACACTAAGAAGAGAGGTTTTTACTCACAGAAACAGTCACTGATAAGATGACAATCACTACAGATTATATCATGCACCTTTCTAAAGGCCCTTTTAGACGGGCCGATAAGTCTCCCTGAACGAGCGCCGATCAGCGACATCGGCGCTCGTTCAGGGAGCCTTTACACGGCCCGATGAATCGAGCGCCGGGCCGCACGAGTGATCGCTGTATCGCTCGTGCGGCCTGGAAGCTCCATGCTGTCAGGCGCACATCGCCTGTTTACACAGGGCGATGTGCGCCCGACAGATCGGATCTTTTGGTTTTTACAAAAGATCCAATCAGCCGACGAACGAGCGTTTTGCTCGTTCGTCGGCTGATTAGGGCCACTTTTACACGGGCCGATTATCGGCACTAGCGTTCCTAGGAACGAATTTTCGGCCGATAATCGGCCCGTGTAAAAGGACCTTAACAGGTCAGAGAATAAAAAATTTTGCGGGAGTTCTTCTTTAAGTAATGAATTGCTAGCAGTTTGCAATGAAGGTCCAGATGGATGTTACCAGTTGGGGATGTCCCTGCACTGACAGCACTGAGTGGATATTGTCAAGCTGCGCAGAGAAAAACCCAGACTGGTAATGCCCATCTGGTCCTTCATTGCCAACTGTTAGTGACTCATTCATAACTTCTGTCAGGAATAATAGAGGAATGGCATAACACAGAGTCATAAGAATAGATGCTCCAGAATTGTTATTACGCGGGGAATGCAATTAGTTACTAAAATAGGCATGTCAGGTTAGGGAGACAGGTACTCTTTAAAGGGGGTTATCCAAACCTGGAAAACCCACCGACAACGCCCGGGCCCCTCATACAGAGAACACTTACCTGGTCCTTCCGGATCCCTCCACGAGTGTTGCTGCATCTCCCCGGTGTGCAGATCACAACAGCTGTCGACAGGGGGTGCAGCCAATAGCAGGCAGTGCCGCTGACTGGTTCCCTTTGCATCACATGTGACGCAAGGGAGCGGGTCACCATCGTGGCTTGCTATTGGCTGCACCCCCGTCCATTGATGGATGTTGTGATCTGCACACCAGGGTCATGCAGCGACGCCCGTGGAGGGATCTGGAAGGACAAAGGCGCCAGGGACTAGGTAAGTATTCTCTGTATTAGGAGCCCGGGCACTGTGGGCGGGTTTTTCCAGGTTTAGATAACCTATGCAGGCTTACATGTTTCCACGGTAACAGACTACAAACAAACCCAATGTGCAGTCAGATCCTGCAGTCATACTCTCTTTCCATCTGCTCATCCTTTCTCATAACCTACCAAATGTAGGCTTGTTACTGACGTACAGAAATCTGTTTCAGGATCAGACTACAGAGTAGGGCTGGGCGATTAATTGAATTAATTCGCCAATTGAAAGCCTCACGATTTTATTTTTTAGGAAAATCGTGAACTCGATTTTCTTAAAGTGGCGCCCGCCAGATAAAATAAAAAAAATATCTCACCTGTCCTGCGCCGCGGCTCCTCTTCTTCTCCGGTGCCGCGCTGCACTGTCCTGACCGCGTACAGCGTCAGGACGTAGTGCGCACACTCTGAGCTGACGCTGCACGCAGTCAGGTGACAGTGCAGCACCGGGAGAAGACGACTGAGGAGCGCCGGACCTGGAGCGGAGCCGCGGCGCAGGACAGGTAAGGGATTTTTTTATTTTATTCTTATGGTGGCCTAGTGGGCTGTTCTGAGAGCTGAAGGGGGCACTACTGTGGGCTAATCTAAGGTTTCAAGGGGGCACTACTGTGGGCTGTTCTGAGGTCTGAAGGGGGCACTGCTGTGGGCTAATCTGAGGTCTCAAGGGGGCACTACTGTGGGCTGATCTGAGGTCTGATGGGGGCACTGCTGTGGGCTAATCTGAGGTCTCAAGGGGGCACTGCTGTGGGCTAATCTGAGGTCTCAAGGGGGCACTACTGTGGGCTGATCTGAGGTCTGAAGGGGGCACTGCTGTGGGCTAATCTGAGGTCTCAAGGGGGCACTACTGTGGGCTGATCTGAGGTCTGATGGGGGCACTGCTGTGGGCTAATCTGAGGTCTCAAGGGGGCACTGCTGTGGGCTAATCTGAGGTCTCAAGGGGGCACTACTGTGGGCTGATCTGAGGTCTGATGGGGGCACTGCTGTGGGCTAATCTGAGGTCTCAAGGGGGCACTGCTGTGGGCTAATCTGAGGTCTCAAGGGGGCACTACTGTGGGCTGATCTGAGGTCTGATGGGGCACTGCTGTGGGCTAATCTGAGGTCTCAAGGGGGCACTGCTGTGGGCTAATCTGAGGTCTCAAGGGGGCATTACTGTGGGCTAATTTGAGGTCTGATGGGGGCACTGTGGGCTGATCTGAGGTCTGATGGGGGCACACTGGGCTGATGTGGGGTCTGATGGGGCACAATGGGCTGATGTGGGGTCTGATGGGGCACAATGGGCTGATGTGGGGTCTGATGGGGCACAATGGGCTGATGTGGGGTCTGATGGGGCACAATGGGCTGATGTGGGGTCTGATGGGGCACAATGGGCTGATGTGGGGTCTGATGGGCACAATGGGCTGATGTGAGGTCTGATGGGGCACAATGGGCTGATGTGAGGTCTGATGGGGGCACAGTGGGCTGATGTGAGGTCTGATGGGGGCACAGTGGGCTGATGTGAGGTCTGATGGGGGCACAGTGGGCTGATGTGGGGTCTGATGGGCATAATGGGCTGATGTGGGGTCTGATGGGCACAATGGGCTGATGTGGGGTCTGATGGGCACAATGGGCTGATGTGGGGTCTGATGGGCACAATGGGCTGATGTGGGGTCTGATGGGCACAATGGGCTGATGTGGGGTCTGATGGGGGCACAGTAGGCTTTTTTTTATTTATTTTTTTATATTTTTAATAACATAAGAAAATCGAGATTTAAATCATGAATCGTCCAAAAATTAAAAAAAAAAAAAAAGATTTTTTTTTTTGGCCATATCGCCCAGCTCTACTACAGAGTTTTGCTTTTAGTCATGTCGATGCACAGGAGATGTTGTCACCTTTAAACGGGCAGCAAATGATTAAAAAACATGGCTGCTTTCTTACCGAACCAACAGCATACCTGTCCATAGGTTCTGTCTGATACTGCAGCTCAGCCCCACTGAGGTGAAAGAAGCTGACCTGCAATACCACTCCCAACCTGTGGAGAGGTGTGGTGCTGTGTTTCTAACACTATACCACCCCTTTAATATTTAGTCCAGTCCGCAGAGATCTAAGCGCTGTGTGTGTCGGTATTTAATAAAACAGATAGATTGACAAAGTCTTGGGGTATGTTCGGACGGCAGACTTTTCCAGCAGACATCTGCTCACAAGCTGTCTCCTACTGATTCCAATGAAATCCGTGACGTGGTTGGTACGGCAGTAATTGCTTCTGCTGCAGATTTCAGTAGAAACTGCCATTTAAAGGGCATCTGTCAGCAGTTTTGTACCTATGACACTGTCTGACCCGTTACATGTGCACTTGGCAGCTGAAGACATCTGTGTTGGTCCCATGTTCATATGTGTCCGCATTGCTGAGAAAAATGATGTTTTAATGTATGCAAATGAGCATCTAGGAGCAACGGGGGCGTGGCCATTCTACCTATAGGCTCTGCTCTCTCTACAACTGCCGTGCCCTCTCCACTTTTTTGACAGGGTCAGGCAGCAAACACATAATATCTGGTCTTGTCAATCAAAGTGCAGAAAGTGCGGCAGTTGCAGAGACAGCAGAGCCTCTAGGTGTAATGAGAACGCCCCTGTTGCTCCTAGAGTCTCATTTGCATATATTAAAACATCACTTTTCTCAGCAATGCAGACACATATGAACATGAGACCAACACAGATGTCTTCAGCTGCCAAGTGCACATGTAACAGGTCAACCAGTGTCATAGGTACAAAACTGCTGACAGATGCCCTTTAAACAGGTTTACACCATGTTTGGATCCATGCTATGACAAACTGCAAATCCACAACAGAAATAGCCTTGGATTCCGAGGAGGATTTTTCTGACTGCAACATCTGCAGTGTGAACAGGCTCTTATCCAATCACTGCAGAGACGTATCATCTATACAGTCTGCAGGGCGCTCCCTATGTTGCAGTCAGTGCAGTCTGGAGCAGGAGGCATCTAACGTTACACAGAACGAATCATCTGATCTCTCGAATATTCTTCAAACGAAAAGCCCCTAAGGAAACATGTGACCGTTTTTCAGATTACTTTCCAGGATCACATCTTGCCCCCTGGGCTGTAAGAGGAGCCCATCTTTTATACACGCTGGACCCTCTGCAACAGGAGAAGCCGCTCGGATGATTCAGTCTGAGTGTCTCTGAAATACTCAATGGCAATGCCACAAAAATGTTACCGCAAAACACCTCTAAATGCATGATGTATCACCATGGCACCTCCGGCACTGAGGGAGCTCAGTCTGGAACATCTCCTGGTGACAACAGACCACCTCAGGCCCTGTTCACACTGGCATCATAGCTTGTGCTGACTTTGAAGTGATGATGAAACTAATATGGTCAGTCTTGTTCTGGTATCTTTCATGGTAAGAAGGAAGAGAAATAATGCAATAAGCATAGTTTGGAGCATTTGCACACTGGCCTTTCTGGTTACACTGACTAGATCAGGGAGGTGGTGCAGCACCCCGCACAGCGAGCTGACCAGGGTGCTGCTGTGCAGCGGAAAAGCAGTGCTGAATCAGCTACACGTCCCCTCCATTCTCAGGATATGCTGATATGTGATGCACTATGCCATCACAATATAAGATCCGAATACCCCTTTAAAAGGGTTGTCTCATGATGGACAATGGGGGCATATCACTAGGATATTCCCCTATTGTCTTATAGGTGCAGGTCCCATCGGTGGGACCCGCACCTATATTTAGAACGGAGTCCTGAAACTGAAGGAGCCGCCCTCCATTCATTTTCTATGCTAGCTCGGCTACTTTCATCGGCTCCATAGAAATTAATGGGAGCGAGGGCCGCTCACGCGCGGTACACTCCCATTCATTTCGATGGGGAGGCGGTTTGATGGTGGCCGGACCGGAGTCCTCCAGCCACCAACTTCCGGGGATCCTTTCTGGATATAGGTGCGGGTCCCAGTGATGATCCTAGCGATATGCCCCCATTGTCCATCATGAGACAACCCCTTTAAAGGGGTTTTCCAAGACTTTAGAACTGATGACCTATCCTATCCCCTGGATAGATCATCAGTATCTGATCAGTGGAGGTCCGACACCTGAGATCTCCCCCCACCCCAAGATCAGCTTTTTGAGAAGGCAGTAGTGCTGCCGCCTTCTCGCAGCTTTTCCTATGCCAGTGACTTCTAGTTCATTGGCCATGTAGCCTAGGTGCAGTTCAACCCCATTGAAATGAATAAAAGTTGAGTGCTATACCAAGCACGGCCACTGTACGATACACGGCGCTGTGCTTGGTGAGCTGTGAGAAGGCCGCAGCGCTCACAGCTGATCAGCGGGAGTCCTGGGTGTCGGACTCCCATTGATGAGATACTGATGACCTATCCAGAGTCTTGGAAATCCCTTTTATGGGTACGGCCACACAGTCAGGTTTCTGCCTGCAGTTTAGGAAGCCAAAACCAGGGGGGGGAATTCAAAAAAAGAGGAGAAGTCGTATCTGGTCCTTTATACTTTCTCTCCTTTTACGATCCACTCCTGATTTTAGCTTCCAAAACTGCACCAGAAGGCCTGACTGTGTGGCCGTACCCTAAAAGTCATACAGACGGGTCTAAGAGGACCTGAGGTTCAACGACTGAGGACGTTTGTGAGCGATGAGGCCTGCGATTGGCCACAGTGGTCACGGGACCAGGCCGCTTCCTGGTCCTGTAGGAGTGGAGGGACTGCGGACAGGAGAGTGGGGTTTTTTATGTTCAGGGGGACAGGGATAGCTGGACAACCCCTTTAAATTCCCATGCCGTAAATCTCAGCAAAAGGAAGGTTAGTGAATCACGTGTGAATCATAAAGCAGCACACCTGGTGCGTACAGCTGCTACCCCAGACGCCCACTTTGCTCTTTACATCTAATCGGTCTAAGTGACATTTCTATGCGTGTAGGAGGCTGAGCGTCACGTGAACACGCTTCATGTAATCTCTGTGCAGACATTTGCCTGTAGATAGCTTTCTGCTGCTTCACTGCTAATCGCTGAGATTTCCTGGGGACGGTTAAACAATGTAATAGGAAGTGGATCAAAGGCGGCCAAAACGGATCCCTCTCCATTGCTGCGCGGCCGTACGCTGCGTCTTATCTTCCTGATCCGTGTGCCTTCAGACAACTTCTCTGCGGGGATTAACACTCAGACAATGCATCATTTTAAGACTTTTGCTCGCATCACAATTACGACCTCTGTCTAACGGATATACTGGGATGTATATGTTAAAGGGGTTATCCGAGACTAAAAAATGTCCCCCATATGCCGGGCCCCTCACACGGAATCTACTTACCTGGCTCCCTGTTCCGCTTCTGGTCCCTGTGCCGCCACAGCTGCTTCTCTCTGTGCGCGGATGAAATCATCCAGTGTCTGGCGGGCAGCCAATGGCGGGTGGGAATGTGGACGAGCCTCCCTAGCATCCTGGCCCCATAGAAGTAAATGAGGTTTCTGTGAAAAACCGAAGACATCCGGATGCAGTGCGTTTTTCACTGATGATTGCTGGAATACGTAGATTTTATTCTGCAGTTTTTTTTAAAAAATGGCATATAATCCAGAGAGAAAAAAAATGCTCACACTGAACGTAATCACAGTCAAAATTGTTGATTGAACTTGCGTGCAAAACCATCCGTTTTTTTCTTGAACAGATCCTGACACAATCCGTATTGCTGCTGTGAAAGGGACCTTACGGCTGCCATGCTGGTGCAGGACTCACCCGTAGTTCAGTACCTATGGAGGTATTGCTTCTAGGAAAATGTCTGTGTACATACAGCACCCGGCAACGACTGATCGGCCATATACTAAAAAGCTGCCTAATCCAGCCATTACCCGGGCCGCACAGGGGGCTTCTTATACCTCTAAAGCTCTGAAACTTTTTGGAAATTACATAAAAGAAAAGAGTATGCAACGGAGCTCCTACCAAGCTCAGCCTCTGATGCCACCAGATGAAAGGCAGCTATCCCATAAGTCAATGTTCACCCCTTAAAACAGGCCTTGAGACATGACTTGGATAACTAAGCCAGCACCTCTTCTGCAGACAGCTGTTTCGGGGTGATCGCCCCTCATCAGTGCAGAGCAGAGAAAACTGGCTTAGGCTACTTGCACACTAGCGTTAGTACGGATCCGGGGGATTAAGGGACCCGCCGGATCCGTACTGAATAATAAAACCTTGTGGATCCGTAATTCCGGATCCGGTTGTATTATCTTTAGCATCTTTTAAACGGATCCGGAATAACCTCTATTGAAAGTCAATGTGTCCACACCAAACGGATCCGTCCCCATTGACTTGCATTGGGGGTCAGTCCGGATCTGTTTAGGTGCGGATAACTAGTACGGAGAGCAAACCGCAGCATGTTGCGGTTTGTTCTCCGGTCTGAAGACGGAACGGAATGCTTTTAGGAGCATTCCGTTGTCTTCAGTTCAGTTTTGTCCCCATTGACAATGAATGGGGACAAAACTGAAGCGTTTTATTCCGGTATTGAACCCTATGACGGAGCTCAATACCGGAATTCCATAACGCTAGTGTGAAAGTAGCCTTAACTGGGCGAGAGGCTTAGGTCAATATTTGGGGGACATCTGGCTAAGAGATCGTTTGCACCCCTTCTTCCCAGAATTCCAGAGGAGCATGTATAGCCTATAAGTCTCCTCACACCGATAAGGGCACTCTCCATAAGGAGATATAGCACCCCCAATTAAAAAAAAAAAAAAAAAAGAGAAAAGGTAACCGTATGCGCCACCTAAGTAAGTCACTTTTCAGGCTATTTTCCACCATCACTTAGAGAGAAAAACCCATTAGAGAACGGCTTCCCACGACCACGGCGGCACCGTCATATACTCGTACATCAACCAGACCAGACATCAGGAAGCCAACAGTAACCATCCCATTCCGGCTGTATTAGTATAATGGACGTGTATTACCAAGGTATTAAAGGGGTTTCCCACAATGGACATTTATCACTGAGCTCGGATATCACCATCAGCCGTATGGACAATGACTGGAGTGCACTGTGCACCGGAAGAAGTAGGGTGCTCTGAACCCCTGGGATCTGACATTTATTCTACAGATAGGAGATACATGTCCATTGCGGCATGATAATACCGCCCCCTGAGAGCCATGGCTGATCACAAACCCATGGCGCCGATGATGAGGATATGACATGGAACGTTCTAGAAAAGGGGATGCCAAACTCATGGCCCTGCAGCTGTCGCAAAACTACAACCCCCAGCATTTGGACACGATGGAAGTTGTAGAGGGAAGACTAATCTGATATATATTGGTCAGCAAGTAGAAGACCCAAAGCAGGACTGATCCTTCCGTCTATGACGTGACCCGAGTTTAGGGTCCAGTCTGATGTGACAAAAGCAACTTTCTACTACATTTGAGAAGACGTATCGAAATTGGTGCATAGTGAAAACGGTGCAATGGCCCATGGGAAACAATGTCGCTGATTTCATTTTTCATGAGGAGGAGGTAACGGACAAGAAGCCGAGGACAACTGCTCCACTATCCCTTTGCACCAGCTTTGATGCACCTACCTTATCGTCTACCTCAGGGCTGTGGAGTCGACGTCGGTCACCATTTTGGTGGAGTCGGTATAAAATGGACCGACTCCGACTCCTAAAATATATAATGAATTAGTACATTTAGTTCAGTGCAATAAGTGCTGAATATATTTTTATAAGAATTTGTGAAAATGATGAAATGTCCTATAAATGTCTGTTCCTGATCTAAGGATTTAGGCTTTTAGTTGAGATGACTGTGTGCTGCCCTTTATGTCCAGTGCATGTTCTCTCTGTATGCTTTATGTTTCCTCTGAGCTCATGTTTGGAGAGGTTAGCTGCTCTCAACCAATCAGAGCTCCCCTTTCATTTCATCTAGTGCTCTGGAGAAATGAAAGGGGAGCTCTGATTGGTTGCTATGGGCAACAAAAAAAGTCTTAGACCTAGACAGTGTTCATACATCAGGCCCAGAGGCGTAGCTACTGGGGGGAGAGGGGGGAGGGGAGGCGATGCTCTGGGCCCAATACCTCTGGTGAATACAAGTGAGCGCTTCCATTATGGAGTCTGATGGGGGCACATTAAGCCGATCTGAGGTCTGATGGGGGAACATTCTGCTGATCTGAAGTCTGATGGGGGGAACATTCTGCTGATCTGAGGTCTGATGGGGGCACATTAAGCCGATCTGAGGTCTGATGGGGGCACATTAAGCCGATCTGAGGTCTGATGGGGGAACATTCTGCTGATCTGAGGTCTGATGGGGGCACATTAAGCCGATCTGAGGTCTGATGGGGGCACATTAAGCCAATCTGAGGTCTGATGGGGGCACATTAAGCCGATCTGAGGTCTGATGGGGGCACATTAAGCCGATCTGAGGTCTGATGGGGGCACATTAAGCCGATCTGAGGTCTGATGGGGGCACATTAAGCCGATCTGAGGTCTGATGGGGGCACATTAAGCCGATCTGAGGTCTGATGGGGGCACATTAAGCCGATCTGAGGTCTGATGGGGGCACATTAAGCCGATCTGAGGTCTGATGGGGGCACATTAAGCCGATCTGAGGTCTGATGGAGGCACATTAAGCCATCTGAGGTCTGATGGGGGCACATTAAGCCAATCTGAGGTCTGATGGGGGCACATTAAGCCAATCTGAGGTCTGATGGGGGCACATTAAGCCAATCTGAGGTCTGATGGGGGCACATTAAGCCAATCTGAGGTCTGATGGGGGCACATTAAGCCAATCTGAGGTCTGATGGGGGCACATTAAGCCAATCTGAGGTCTGATGGGGGAACATTCTGCTGATCTGAGGTCTGATGGGGGCACATTCTATTGATCTGAGGTCTGATGGGGGCAAGGGACTGTTAGTTTAGTGATGTAAAAGCTGGGGACAGATTTCTTTTAACATAGGAGTCCCCTTGTTTACTCCTATTAATCCTATATTTTACTGCATTATGTGGTAGAGTATTTAGAGTAGGGTATGTAGAAAGTCTATTGTACTGTACTTAACAGCATACATGATCTAGCAGTTTATATAGTCATCTTGCTAAAAAAGTATTACAACCACAACTAGTAGTATGTGCCTGTGAAGTTGGAAACGTGCGTTTGGGAAGCCAATAAGTGGGGGGCCCACTCAAGTATGTTTCGCCCCCCTGTGCTGAACCTCTAGCTACGCCTCTCATTAGGCCCTAAGTGAGCTGTACCCAGAGAAGCCTGATAGATTACAAACTGTTTTTGTCATGACTTATCTGTACTATTGATTTTATGCAAATTTGTTTAAAGTTATCACTTAAACATGCTCCATGTATGAGGGAGTCGGAGTCGGGAGACGGGGTGAGGGGAAATTGAGGAGTCGGAGTTGGAGTCGGGGCTTTGGCTTACCGACTCCACAGCCCTGGTCTACCTAGATCTTGAGATTTGTCCAGCCTTGGCCATGGGGCTCACCTGACAAGTCTGCTACTTACAAAGGAGGGGGGGGGGATATTAGGAAAGCTTCTCTTCTCCTCTGTATTAGGATCCCCCCCCCCCCTCCAAGCCTGCAATAGAGCGCTCACGTACACGACAGTATCTGGGGGAGAGATTGAGTTATCCAGTATTCAAGCTTAGTCTACTATATGGCACTATATCCCACACTGTATTACTATATGGCACTATATTCTACACTGTATTACTATATGGCACTATATTCTACACTGTATTACTATATGGCACTATATCCCACACTGTATTACTATATGGCACTATATTCTACACTGTATTACTATATGGCACTATATTCTACACTGTATTACTATATGGCACTATATTCTACACTGTATTACTATATGGCACTATATTCTACACTGTATTACTATATGGCACTATATTCTACACTGTATTACTATATGGCACTATATTCTACACTGTATTACTATATGGCACTATATTCTACACTATTACTATATGGCACTATATCCCACACTGTATTACTATATGGCACTATATTCTACACTGTATTACTATATGGCACTATATTCTACACTGTATTACTATATGGCACTATATTCTACACTGTATTACTATATGGCACTATATCCCACACTGTATTACTATATGGCACTATATGCCACACTGTATTACTATATGGCACTATACTCCATACTGGGTGATAACAGGGTGTAATGGATGCAGTTACTGGTTGAATATTCGGCCATGACAAACATGAATGGCTCGTGAACCCAACTGTATATTTGTGATCCACCTATACGCTGGCAAAGCATTCCTATGGAGGTATGTATGTATACCACTGTGTGCTCTATCAGGCGGTACAATCCCCTAGTGCTACTGTTTCAATGCATTTAGGAAGGTACACTGTGACATACGGCACATAATACAATCCCAAGAGCAAGGAAGACAATGTGCCTAGAAATCTGGGCTTGTTTTTTTTACTTAAAGGGAACCTGTCATCAACTGTATGCTACCCATACTAACAGCAGCATAAAGTACAGACAGGTGAGTTGATTTCAGCGGTCTGTCATTTATAAGTAAAGGCCCTTTTAGACGGGCCGATGTGTCTCCCTGCCCAAGCGCCGATCAGCGATATCGGCGCTCGGGCAGGGAGCCTTTACACGGCCCGATGAATCGAGCGCCGGGCTGCACGAGTGATCGCTGTATCACTCGTGCGGCCGGGAAGCTCCATACTGTCAGGCGCACATCGCCTGTTTACACAGGCCGATGTGCGCCCGACAGATTGGATCTTTTGTAGAAACCAAAAGATCCAATCAGCCGACGAACGAGCATTTTGCTCGTTCGTCGGCTGATTAGGGCCACTTTTACACGGGCCGATTATCGGCACTAGCGTTCCTAGGAACGATTTTTCGGCCGATAATCGGCCCGTGTAAAAGGACCTTTAAAAGTAAGTGGTTGCCAAGAACCAATTTAACAATCATCACAGACTTGGCCTGGAAAAGACTCAAATCTTCATGAGAAGAGTCCTGGTTATTCATGAATTCCTGCGCTCCCTGCCCATCTGCTGATGATTGTCAGTCTTCTACCGAGTTTTCTCCCTTTCTCTTTAGGAGAGAACTGCCAATCATCAGCAGATGGGCGGAAGAGCAAGAGATTATGAATAACCATGACTCTTCTCAGGTACATTTGACTCTTTTCCAGGCCTGAGCTGCAATAATTATGATGCTGGTTCTCAGCAACCACTTACTTTTAGCTCAGGAGTGACACACCGCTGAAAACAGCATTTCTGTCCCTATTTTACGCTGCCCTCAGTGAGGTCACCATAAAGTTGGTGACAGGTTCCCTTTAAAGGTCTATGGAAGTTCCCTTACAAAAAAGTTACAAAAAATAAATAAAAAAAATAAAAATGACATAATATACACATACTCACCTATTACTTTATATATGTGCGTCTATAAATCTACCATAACACAATAGGAGCAGATGACCTCCCAACCTCTCTAAAAGGGTGGATGAGGCAGGAAGTGGCCGCTGTGCCCCGAGGACAGGAGAAAAGCTCCAGTGCACATAATGTGCGGCAAACCCTTCAGATCTCCGGCCTGTCCCTATCGAAACCAGATGTAGCAATCCTCCCCAGTATACAGGCAAACTGCTGCCTATAAGGGTAACTGCTCACAATGCAGTTTATTCACATTTTTTTCATGCAGAATAACTGCAGCGTAATACAGTAACAGCAAAAAAATTACATTTGACAAATCTCACGTACACGTCACATTACGCGCTGAAATTGGTCTATTGTGCGTATTTTAAAGAACGCAGAATGTCAATTGTTTGTGCGATTCTGCACCTTATACATAGAGCAGTGATGGCTAACCTCCGGGACTCCAGCTGTGGTGAAACTACAACTCCCAGCATGCTCCATTCATATCTGTGGAGTTCTGAGAACAGCCAAGCAAGTGTACATCTTGGGAGTTGTAGTTTTTTCACAGCTGGAGTGCTGAAGGTTAGCCACATCGCAGGTACACTGGTTCTCCCCATAGATTTCAATGCAGATGTGTGCAGGTCACCTTAAAGGGGTTGTCCACTTTTTTGTATTGATGGTCTATCCTCAGGATAGGTCATCAATATCAGATCGGTGGGGGTCCAACGCATGGCACTGCCTTCTCTTCGTTGGTTAATCCTGCTCACCATCACAACCGCAGCGGTGAGTAACTACATCTCAGCCATCCCATTCACTTCTATGGGACAGCTCCTTCCTACTCGGGCACGGAGCCCTTACGTTCGTCTGAATGAGCCCTAACAGTTTTGAAATTTTCTTCTGCAGCGGCTGAATTACATCGGAACAGACAGGGTTTTGCCCAGGCACTGACACTAAGCAGCTCTATGATGAGGCCCATAGAGGGGGCCCAAGTAAGTGACCCCATTAAAGAGAATCCCTCCGGTCCGGCAATTTGTACTAAGTACCACATGAACAGTACTGCAGCCGCTGACCTTGGATCACTAATTTCTATGTCCATACTCACCTCTGTTCCCCTGCAAACCAGTCATAGAATACATTGAGGCGAGGTCAGCAGTGCTATTCATGTAATACTGCCACCGATTACCCGATGAAGAAGCAAACACTCGCCGTGTAATCGGCGCTCTGCTGCCGGCGAACAATGATACAGGGGACCATAGGGACGAGCGATGTATAAGTGATCACTCAGCCCCATACCGAGGAGGAGATCGCTGTATGTGATAGCGATGGTCTCCTCCTCCAGCGAGCAGGCGATTGACGGGAGGGAACGCTTACCTCCCGACAATCGTCTGCACTATCTGCCTGTCTAATAGGGCCCTTAGGCCCCGTTCACACAGTTATTTAGTTTTTTCCTTCAGTTATTGTGAAGCAAAACCAGGAGTGAAGCCTACTCAGAGATCAGGTGTAATGGAAAGATTTCCTCCTCTTCTGTGTTTTTGACCCGCACCTGGTTTTGCCTCACAATAAGGGTCCATTCACACGAACGTATAATATACGGGGGCCGCCTGGCGTGTGTTCCGCACGCTCGGAACACACGCTGTGCGGCCCCATTGAAAATGCCTATACTTGTCCGTCGGTACGGACAAGTATAGGACATGCTTCAAATGAGCCGCGGCACGGTGAATGGGGCCGCATCTATTGTGCAACTTTGGTCGTGTGAATGGGGCCTAACTGATGGAAATAACTGAAGTGTGAACTAGGCCTTACTTGGGCACGTGGAAAGTGGTTGTCTTGACGTTTCCCTCGCACATCCCCCTCACCTGCTGGAGGGGAAATGAGATTTGGAGACATCAGATCCTTCATTCTGCCAGGACAGAAGGTGTCGGCAGCGGCTCTTCTCAGTAAAGACACATGGCTGAGCTGAGTGGGCACGGTATGGGAATAGCGGTTATATTAATGAGAGTGAAGCCGCCATCTTCCGTATTATGGCTGGTCTAATATCTACAGAAGCATCCGGACCTGTTCATAGGGAACAAACACTGAAGACGAGGAGCCCGTCAGGCCAGTCCAGGAACCATTTACATTTCTTTTTAGTGACAAATACAAAATAAATTAAAAAGTTGGGTACAGAGCGCGAATATCTAGGTCTATTGGCTCCAGCAATTTGCCTGGACAAACAGGACGGCGCCATGACACCGTACTTTCTATCCAATCTGACAGTGACACGCCTGCAATATGGGTCCCCACAACCACATGCAAACTGACCACTCCAAAGAGACCACATGTTAAACTGGCCGTATTTATAAGCTGTCACCCCAGGAATACATGCATGCTCTGGGACTGGCTGAGCATGCATATTTAATGTCATGAGGTGGAGGACAGGACAAGATACATCAGGCACCTTGGGGGGGGGAGGTATACATGTGCCACAAATGATTGCTACTAGGGGGCATTACAGAGGGTTTCCTGAAGGACGCATAGACTTCTTAAGGCTCATTCACACGTCCGTGCTTAAAGGGGTATTCTCATCTTAGACAATGGGGGCATACCGCTACGATATGCCCCCATTGTCTTATAGGTGCTGGTCCCACCGCTGGGTCCTGCACCTATGTCGAGATCGGAGGGGGGACCCCAGGTTTCCCGAGGTCCGGCCACCACCAGGCGCAGCTCCCATAGAAATGAATGGAGTGCGGCTGAGCATGCGGAGTGCGCACTCATTCACTTTGGGGGCTCCGTACTCAATATAGGTGCGGGTCCCAGCTGTGGGACCCGCACCTATAAGACAATGGGGGCACATCCTAGCAATATACCTCTATTGTATAAGATGAGAATAACCCTTTAAATCTGTTAAAGGTGGTCAGAGATGCCTCAGTGAAGTTGCCCGTGAAGGTCTGTGTTGGGTCAGTTTTTTTTGCTGTCTGTGTGTCATCCGTGTTTTACTGACCCTGTGCAGCTGAAAAAATAATTTTCAAAGCATCTCTCCCTAATGATCCGTGAAACAGGAATGGTATCTGTGGTTTTCACAGACCCATAGACTATAATGGGTGTGATGGATCCGTGAACACAGACAAAATAGAGCAAGCACCTGTGCTAAAAACACGGACCGTGGTAAAACACTGATGTACGAATACACACATTAAAACGGAGAACACATACGTGAAACACTAACGTGAGCATGAGGCTTTATAGGGGGTTCCCTATTTATGTAAGGGTGACTCCACCTTTATGTATTACATGGTCACCCCCATTGTTATGACAGAACCCCTGCGATACCAGCTGATCACAGTCTCCTGAAAGGGATATTTCCATCTCAGACACTGATGGCATATCACTAGGATAGGTCACATAGTGGTGGATCCCAGAGGTGAGACTCGCACCAATCTCCAGAATGGGCCCCCCAAATTGGAAGAAGAGTGCATAATGCAAATGCGGCCGCCCTCCATCCCCTGCTATGGGGGTTCTGAAAATAGCCGAGAGTTGGCAGTTCCATGGCGGTGAATAGAGAGGTGGCCGTGCACTCATGGTGCGCTCTCCTTCACATCGGGGGTCTTGTTCTGGATTTAGGAGCGGATCCCAGAGGTGGGACATGCATTTATCTGACACTGATGCCATCAATGTCTGAGATAGGTCCAACCCTTTAAAGGAGCCCTGTAACCATTCCTGACTTGTCTTCATTGCAAACCACTATCAATTCATTCAGAACTTCTAGTAGGAATAATAAAGTAATGGCACATCATAAAGCTGTAAGAATAGATGCTCCAGAATTGTTATCACATGGGAGATGCAAGTAGTTACTAAAACAGACATGTCAGGAGAGGTGACAGCTCCTAATCAAACGACCCTTTTAATTGCCACACGCCAGCAATCCATTTCATCGTACCGCGGCACAGCGAAAATTCTCAATAGCGATCAGGGCCCATAGACATTGGATGGTCTGCAGATACCGATCTGATGCGCGTGGTCAGCGCCTATGGATGCCACTTAAATTTAGTTACACGACTGGCACCACAATTTGCTACAGACAGCCACTGATCTGACAGATATCAATCCGAGGGAAGCAAAAAATTTTAACAGATGAACCTGGAGACCCATAATGGAAAGATCTGTGCGATCTGATTGTATATAATGTAAGTGTATGGAGATCAGAGCATCATGTATGTACAGTGCAGTATATGTGTATAATCTGCATATACAGCTATATACAGGCATAGCATTAGGACAGCCATTACCGTGCTGAGCAAAGATGTTAAAGCCGGGCTCAGGGTTGTTCCTCCCGGTAGTCTCCCTCCTCCGGCCCCCGGCTCCCGTTCCCACAGCCCCGGGGTGGCTGCCCAGCCTTGTTCCGGAGCTCCTGTTTCCTCTGTGTGGTGGCGGTCCACTAGGTGCCTCACCTCCGACACGGCCTACTTGCTGGCCCATCCCCGGCCTCTCGTTAAGCTGCTCGTCCGCCGCTGCAGCCGCCGGGATGGCCCGAGGTAAGCCGGTCACATCCCTTCCGCAGCCGGTGGGTTTAACAATGTTTCAGTCTCCCACCACCACACGGCGTCCTCCACGGAGCTTCTCCGCCCTCTCCCGTACACCTTTCCACAGCAAAGGCCAGGCTGCGGCTTCTACACCCCCCGAATTCACGGGTTCTGGCTCCGCGCCTCCGCCGCAGCCCAGGCCGCCGCCATGTTAACCAGCGAGAAGCGACAGCGCTGTCCTAGATCGGCCCAGGGCACCAACGAGAGGAATCAAGAGCGCCCCCTATGGCAGCAGCAGCGCCGCGCTGGACAAAGCCGGAGCTGTGGAGGTGGTTTCCCGGCAGCGTCACTGCTCTGCAGTCCTCTGGACGTTACCGGAGCTAGCTCACCTCCGCTGTGTAATACGGAGACGTAAGGGAAAAAACTGGTGCAAAACGTTTACGACGAATATCTTCAGGATAGGACGAGTTTCCAACACGGGCACTAGAATAACATGTTATAATCCGCAGCAATCCAGCAGATTTCTGGTCCTATTTGGCGTCTTTATGGAGGATATTTTTAACAGTTCTTTGCACTACTAGATGATGATTGGTCCCTATAGGGGGTCCTTACAAACAATTCTGTTTTTGTTTTTTGTTTAGTGAAAAAGAATACCTGCACGCATTTTTTTATTTTTTTTATTTTTATTTTTTTTTTGTGGGGGGCGTTTCTCTCAGATGGGGATATGATGTAAAAGCACAGAAAAACGTCACTTAAAAACCTACATGTCAACCCACCCTAAGGGCTCATGCACACGACCATATGTATTTTGCAGTCCGCAAAACACGGTCTTGCAAAAAAAAAAAAAAAGTGTGACATCCATGTACATCTGTTTTTTTCCGGATCCATTGTAACAATGCCGGTCCTTGTCCACAAAACGGGCAAGAATAGGACATGTTCTATTTTATTGCGGAACAGAATTGGGGACATACGGATACGGAATGCACACTGAGTCATTTCCGTTTTTTTGCAGCCTCATTGAAATTAATGGTTCCTCTAGGTTTTAGAGTAGGACAATAGAAAAAAAAATATTTTTCATTAGACCTCAGATCAGACCACCAATCAGACCTCAGATAACAGGCCCGATATAAATAATACCTCCATTCAGACCTCAGAATAGACCCCCATGTCTCATTTAATCAGCCTCCAGCCTTTTAATCAGATCACATTAAATAAAAAATCCACTTACGTCTCCTGCTCCGGACGCCGCTGCACCCACCTCCAGTGCCCTCCTTCTTCCTGCCGCTGGCCGTGCTCTTACCTGACGCGCACAGCGTGAGGTCACAGAGCGCCTTTGCGCTGTGTCACAGCACTGCACAGCCAAGCACCAGGAAGCGGTGAGTACAGAGCTTTCACCTCTTTGTTCCCGATCCTCCGGTACTAATAATGGAAGCGCTCATTAGTATTTGCCCCAAAAGATGCAGTGACATTTTCCCCCACTTTGGCAGACAAAAAAGTGCGTCTTATGGGGTGAAAAATACAGTAAGTGCTCTTAAAGGGGTTGTCTCACCTTAGACATTGTTGGCAAATCACTAGGATATGCTTTTATCTGTAGAATGTGGCCCTTAAAGTGAACAAGAACACACCGTGCATGCGCAGCCGCCTTCCATTCATTTCTATAGCCAAGGCTGGCTCAGCTATTCTTGGCATTTGCATAGAAGTTAATGGAGCGGTGACTGCGCTTGCACTGTGTGCTCTCCAGGACTGCTGAAAAGTGCTGCTAGTGCACTTGGCTATTTCCGGGTCTCCCAAAGAATTGAATGGAGCGCACGCTGCACATGCACTGTGCGCTCTTGCTCACTTTGGGGCACTTCTAGCGATAGGTGTGGATCCTACCTCTGGGACCCGTACCTATCTGACATTTGTGGCATATAGCAATATATGCCCTATACTGTTCACAACTTGCTCACCCCTTTTTTTTTAAGTGGTAAGTGCAGCATAAATGACTAAAATGTAAAAAAAAATTATATGGGGTTTGGGCAAAAATTGGCATAGTAGCCTTAAAGGGGTATTATGGAGGGCATGCCTGCAGCCATTCCATTAATTTCTATAGGAATTCCAGAGATAGGTGAGCGCTGTACTCGGCTATCTCCGGAACTCCCATAGAAATGAATGGAGCAGCCACGCACATGTGCAATCAGCCGCTCCGTTAATTTAAAGGGGGCTGCAGGGGGTACATGACCCCTGTCCTTGTGATCGATGGGGGTCCCAACTCTGGATAGGGGATAACTTCTAACCACTGGAATACCCCTTTAAGGCGTACCTGTACTTTCATAAGACTTTTGATATGTCATGGCAACATATAGGTTTTGGGATTGAAGAGTTGAGTATTGTATTTTTTTTATTTTACAGCTTTTTTAGATTGTTTTATCAGAAATTGAAAATGTTCACAATTCTTCTCTCCTCTCTTCTCTGTCGGGGAGAGTCGGGAGTTCCCCATACTCATTCAGTTCAGAACTCGCCGCTCTCAGTAGGTGTAATATGTATGGTGGCCTTAAGAGGCCAGGAACTCAGTTACAGATGACTGGGAAAATTTGGGGAAGTAACACACAGGCTTCAGGTCTTTATGGGCGTAATTTCTCCAGACTTGACTTTGTCTTCTTTTGTGTGCCCTCAGGAAGAACGCTCTCCTATGAGTAACAGTTATGTCACTGGTGACTAACCTACTTGTTAGGTATGAGCGCGATTATGTCACTGTGTAAATATCTCAGCAAAGTGTCATCCAATATACTCACCTACCAATTTTTGGAACGATCATCAATTATGGTTCATTACGTGAAAGCTTCATTTTTAATGCATATCTACAGTAGGGAAAATAAGTATTTGATACATTGGTGATTTTGCAAGTTTTCCCACCTACAAAGAACGGAGAGGTTTGTGATTTTGATCGTAGGTACACTGTGAGAGACAGAATCTAAAAAACAACCCAGAAAATCACATTGTATGACTTTTAAATAATGAATTTGCATTTTATTGCATGTAATAAGTATCACCTACAAACCAGCAAGAATTCTGGCTCTCACAGACCCGTTAGTTTTTCTTTAAGAAGTCCCTCCTACTCTGCGCTCATTACCTGTATTAATTGCACCTGTTTGAACTCGTTACCTGTATAAAAGACACCTGTCCACACACTCAATCAAGCACACTCCAACCTCTCCACCATGGCCAAGACCAAAGAGCTGTCTAAGGACACCAGGGACAAAATCGTAGAGCTGCACAATGCTGGGATAGGCTATGGGACAATAGGCAAGCAACTTGGTGAGAAGTCAACTCAAGATGAAGAAGAAACATTAGATGACTGTCAAAACTTCCTTAGTCTGGGGCTCCATGCAAGATCTCACCTCGTGGGGTAAGGATAATTCTGGGAAAGGTCAGGAACCAGCCCAGAACTACATGGGAGGACCTGGTAAATGACCTGAAGACAGCTGGGACCGATAGTAACACACTACGCGGTCATGGATTAAAATCCTGCAGGGCACGCAAGGTCCCCCTGCTCAAGCCAGCACATGTCCAGGCCTGTTTGAAGCTCGCCAATGACCATCTGGATGATCTACAGGAGGCATAGGAGAAGGTCATGTGGTCAGATGAGACCACAATAGAACTTTTTGGTATCAACTCCACTGGCCATATTTGGAGGAAGAAGAAGGATGAGTACAAGAACACCGTCCCAAACATAAGGGTGGAAACATCATACTTTGGGGGTGTTTTTCCTGCAAAAGGGACAAGATGACTGCACCACATTGAAGGGAGGATAGATGGGACCATGTATCGCGAGATTTTGGCCAATAACCTCCTTCCCTCAGTAACAACATTGAAGATGGGTCATGGATGGGTCTTTCAGCATGACAATGACCCAAAACACAGCCAGGGCAATTAAGGAGCAGCTGCATAAGAAGCATTTCAAGGTCCTGGAGTGGCCTAGCCAGTCTCCAGACCTGAACCCAATCGAAAATCTTTGGAGGGAGCTGAAACTCAATGTAGCCCAGCAATAGCCCTGAAACCTGAAAGATCTGGAGAAGATCTGTATGGAGGACTGGGCCAGAATATCTGCTGCAATGTGTGCAAACTTGGTCAAGAACTACAGGAAATGTCTGACCTCTGTAACTACAAAAAAAGGTTTCTGTACCAAATTCTATGTGCTGTTTTCTATTGTATCAAATACTTATTTCATGCGATGAAATGCAAATTAATTATTTAAAAATCATATAATGTGATTTTCTAGATTGTTTTTTAGATTCTGAATCTCACAGTTGAATAAGATAAAAATTACAGACCTCTCCATTCTTTGTAGGTGGGAAAACATGCAAAGTCGCCAGCGTATGAAATACTTATTTTCCCACTGTATACTCTTGGATAGTTTTGGATTTTTGCCAATTTGGGCCCGCCGACAACATGGGGCAACTTTTAGTTTCATTTTTTCCAGGGCCACTTTAAATATCGCTAGGATATGCCTCCATTGTCTGATAGGTGCGGGTCCGACACCTACACTGAGAACCTAGCAGGCAGAGCGGTGGCTGGAGGACCGTGGGTTTCCCAGAGCCTGGCCACAACCAAGCGCTCTCCCCATAGAAGTGAATGGGAGCACACCGCGCTTGCGAGGCCACCGCTCCCATTCATTTCTATGGGGTGGGCGGAAATAGCCGAGTCAGTGCTCTGGTATTTTTGGTAGACCCATAAAAATGAATGTAGGGCGGCTACGCATGCGCAGTGCCCCCTCCACCACCTTTCCCCACTCCATTCTATGTGTAGGTGCGGGTCCCAGGGGTAAGACCCGTATCTATCAGACAAGGGGGGCATATACTAGGGATATGCCCCCATTGTCTGTGATGGGAATACCCCTTTAAGTTCCCGGCCTCTTATTGAGGCGATCGCAGTGCATGTATAACAAGTGGTGTCCATGGGAAAGACTGGCACACAACTTCACCCTATAGTGTTCTCCTGCTCCTGCCTACTGAGGGAAAGCCCTGTTGGCTTCTGCACGATTCTCAGCCCTTCCCCTCCCCTTCTTCCCTCTATGTCTGCCGTCTCTACTTTCATACTTCCCTCCTTTCCCCCAGCACTTCTGTCCCTTTTTCTTCTTCATTGCTGAGTCCCACAACCCTCCAGAAGAAGGCTGTTTCCTGTGGATGGGGTTACATTCCTCTAACCCCTTATACATGTTCTGGGGTGTTGTCAGACCATACAGGGGGCCGGTTATCATAGAGTCGCCCCCCAAACTGCTCATTTGATAGTCCACCACTGGTTGGGAGCTATGACTATATATTGCAAAATGGCTAATTGGATCCAAATGGATTTGGAGTTGGGAAGAATCTTTGAGAAAAGTTGGCCAATTCTTCATAGTGGTCCTTCTGTCCTTCTGGATCAACACGGTAAGATAATAGGTTGAATTAGATGAACTTCTTTCTTTTTTTTAACCTTTACTAACTTCTGTGTTAATGTGTAATTTGACCATTATTTTGGGGTGATGTGAATGGAGAGGAGGACATGCTATTATAAAGATGACACAGCCACTCAAGAAGATGACTGCCTGCACAATGAGAAGGCATTCTTGACAGTTTTCTCAGAGGCCCCTCCAGCCAACTCCCAAATCCCCCAAATTCCCTCACCCACACTGCAGTAAGAAGTCCCAACCCAGAAAAACGTCACCACAAAATGAACGTGATCATTGACTCAAGTCTACATTTTGATACGTGTTCCATAATTTTCAATGAAAAGTATTTATATAATCGCTAGGGCAAGGTTCACATCAGTGTCCGAAATCCGGGGGGCTTCTCTAGCATGATAAAACTGGGTGAATTTTCAATAACCAAGATAATACCAATAAGGCCTCATGCACATGAATGTATATGTTTTGCTGTCCACAAAATGAAGATCCTCAAACCACGGAACGGTTTGTGTGCATGCCGCCATTTTCTTTTTCCCTTCAATAGAAATGTCCTATCTTTGTTCACAAAACCGACAAGAATAGGACATGTTCTATCTTTTTTTTTTGTGGGATGACGGCACAGACATACGGATGCTGATCGCTCCGCCTTTTTTACAGCCCTGTTAAAATGAATAGTTAAGCATCAAATCTGTGGGCAAATTCAGCACTGACTGCCAGGTTTTCCCACAGTTTATGGTTGATTACTAGGAATCCCAGCACTCAGTGATCAACCTACCTTTCCAACAAGTATAGATTGACCAAAGTGGAGGACCCCTTTAAAGAGGACCTTTCATCACTTTTTGAAATACAAACTAAAGGATCTACCTTAAAGGGCAGCCCCCACTGATGCCCTCTCTGTTTTTTTTTTTCCAAAAGAGCCCCCCGTTCGTCCACAGGACCCCCCGTTGTATGTGGCGCGGATTATGTTAATTATCAGTATCGGAACAGGGAGGAGGAGACTCCCTGTTCCTCATTGGGCGTTTCCTTCTCCCTGGCTTTGAGCGCGATCCAATCAGAGTGGACCGCTCACAGACGGGGAGAAGGAGCTCAAGTTCTTGCGTGCTTCTGGAGCGGGAATCTCGCGAGAACTTGATCTCCTTCTCCCCGGCTGTGAGCGGTCCGCTCTGATTGGATCGCACTCAAAGCCAGGGAGAAGGAAACGCCCACTGAGGAACAGGGAGTCTCCTCCTCCCTGTTCCGATACTAATAATTAACATAATCCGCGCCACATACAACGGGGGGTCCTGTGGACGAACGGGGGGCTCTTTTGGAAAAAAAAAAACAGAGAGGGCATCAGTGGGGGCCGCCCTATAAGGTAGATCCTTTAGTTTGTATTTCAAAAAGTGATGAAAGGTCCTCTTTAAATTTATAATTTTTTTTCCCCACAATCTCCTTTTCACCTGTTCATATCCTCACGTTACCTTTTGCTTTGAAATCCGGGCACGATGTTGCAGCACCTTGAACTTTCACCTACACAATGTAGAGGAAAGGCCGACCGTCTGCGGAGTCCTCCACTTACCTTTTACACAGTAACCCCATCGTGAAAAACATCAGCGTCACTCTTTTTAGTCACATACCGAAATTTGCTTCCAAAGGTGACTTTACTATATTGAGCAAATTCTTTGTAGACAAATCTGATGCAAAAGAACAGTAAAACCCACCAGAAACCTACCTGCAAAATCAGGACAGTAAAGGAATCCTGTAAACTAGATGAAATGTCTTCCATTCAAATAATGTCCTCTTCTTCTGGGGTATGGCCAGGGCGTAGCTTTAGGGGGTGCAGTCTCTACCGGGCCCAAGAGCCCGAGGGGGCCCAAAGACCCTTGTGCTGCATAAGAAGACACCGGTATTATAGAAAGTGCATGCTGATCAACTTACACCTCTGGCTGGAGGGAAGGGGTCAAGAATTTGGTATTGGGGGGCCGGTTTGCAGTTTAAATTTTTTCCTCTGGCAGCATGAAGACTATGTGTTTCCCTGCACCTGGCCACAAAGCACTGAGGGAAGGGGCGGTCCAAGCTGAACTCTTGCACCAAGGCCCATGAGCCTTTAGCTACGCCTAGGGCTGGGCGATTAATCGAATTAATTCACGAGTTCACGATTTTCCTAAAATGGCGCCCGCTAGATAAAATAAAAAAAAAAATCTCTCACCTGTCCTGCGCCGCGGCTCCGCTCCGGTGTCCGGCGCTCCTCTTCTTCTCTGGGGCCGCGCTGCACTGTCCTGACCGCGTACAGCGTCAGGACGTAGTGCGCGCACTCTGACCTGATGCTGCACGCAGTCAGGTGACAGTGCAGAGCTGGGAGAAGAAGACTGAGGAGCGCCGGACCTGGAGCAGAGCCGCGGCGCAGGACAGGTAAGGGATTTTTTTATTTAATTCTTATTGGGGCCTAGTGGGCTGTTCTGAGGGCTGAAGGGGGCACTACTGTGGGCTAATCTGAGGTTTGAAGGGGGCACTACTGTGGGCTGATCTGAGGTCTGATGGGGGCACACTGGGCTGATGTGGGGTCTGATGGGGCACACTGGGCTGATGTGGGGTCTGATGGGGCACAATGGGCTGATGTGGGGTCTGATGGGGCACAATGGGCTGATCTGAGGTCTGATGGGGTACAATGGGCTGATGTGGGGTCTGATGGGGTACAATGGGCTGATGTGGGGTCTGATGGGGCACAATGGGCTGATGTGGGGTCTGATGGGGCACAATGGGCTGATCGATGTGGGGTCTGATGGGGGCACAGTGGGCTGATCTGAGGTCTGATGAGGGTATAGTGGGCTGATGTGAGGTCTGATGGGGGCACAGCGGGCTGATCTGAGGTCTGATGAGGGTATAGTGGGCTGATGTGAGGTCTGGTGGGGGCACAGTGGGCTGATGTGAAGTCTGATGGGGGCACAGTAGGCTTTTTTCATTTATTTTTTTATATTTTTAATAACATAAGAAAATCGAGATTTAAATCGTGAATCGTCCAAAATTAAAAAAAAAAAAAAAAATCGAGATTTTTTTTTTTGGCCATATCGCCCAGCTCTAGCTACGCCCCTGGGTATGGCAAAGCCTGTACCAGAAGGTTGCCAAAAAGGCCACCATGTCTTGGCCTGGGTATCCACAAAACGGCCTAAGGCTACATTCACTTGAACGGGAAAGATGGCTTTGTTACGGCAATAAAACCAATTGAATTCTATGGGGCTATTAACATGTTCCGCAATTTTGCAGAATGGGTACTGTCCACATCCGTAGTTCGATTCTGTGGCCCCACAAAAAAGATAGAGCATGTCCTATTCTTGTCCGCAAATAGGGCCGATTTGCGGAGCGCACATGGGCCGGTATGCGTGTTTTGCGGGCTGTTAAAAATGGGTACACTGTGTTAAAACAAAGGTATTTGGATATCAAACAAAAAAACACGTCATCCACTTGCACGCACGGGACATTTACCCTCACTGCAGGCTTTAGAACCTGATGGTCCCAGTGTGGTGACATCACATCATAGGAGTGCAGGTCCTTCTGCATCCAGTGACAAGAGACTGTTCCATGATATGCAATTATTTTTTTGGCTCTGTCGACATTACCAGGGCTGGAGGGGAATTATATATACAGGGGGGCATAATATGACACTAAAGGGACATTAGTGGATTTAAAATTCTGCACGGCAGGTCAATTTCTGCGCAGAACAAATCAACTGTACACAAGAATTGTGTAATCTCATACACTTTGCTTTTCGCACATAATCCGCAATTTGTGCAGGTAGCTTTATGGAGATTTCACACGTAGGTTTTTTTCTTTACTTTTGCATTTTTAGCTGTGTTTTTTTTTGCAGTAAGAGCATGCTGGAGCTTTTGGCATTTTGTTCAGTCGTTTTCACATCGTGTACTCTATGGGCGAAAAACAGCACAAAGAAAATTCTAGTGCACGAATATGCTGTGGTCGTTGTGGCATTTTTATAATGGTAAGAAATACCAGACAAAATTCATGCGTGTATGGAGCCTTATAAAAGCTGTGGATAATATTTTACGTGTTTGTGTCTAGAGTGGCAATGTTTTTGTGTGTGGTCACTGCTTTTATTTTAAGTGCCTTTTTATATATTTAATTCTTTTTAATCATTAATGCACTTTGCTCATTTCTGGGCAGATTTTGTTCTCGGCTTTAAATAATGACAGTAAAAGTGATGCGTAGGCGTTTCCTTTGTGTAGGCAGAGAATAATTGCTGCCTAAAATATACGTAGGCTCTGTTCACACTTCCATTAGAGGCTCCATCATATTTGAAAGGAAGAACAGCACAATGATGAGCACAGGGCTCATGCACATGAATATATTTTTCTTCTGTTCCGTTTTTTTACAGGTCGGTATGCGGCACCATTCATTTCAATGAGGCTTGAAAAAAAAAACGGAAATTACACGTGTGTATTCTGTATTATGTCCTATTCTTGCCTGTTTTGCAGACAAGGACAGGCATTGTTACAATGGATCCGCAAATAAAACGGATGCAATACGGACGTCACACTTTTTGTTTGCGAACCGCAAAATACATACGGTCGTGTGCATAAGCCTTAAAGGGTTATTCTCATCTTAGACAATGGGGGCATATCCCTAGGATGTGCCCCCATTGTCTTATAGGTGCGGGTCCCACCGCTGGGACCCGCACCTATATCGAGAACGGAGCCCCCCAAAGTAAAGGAGGGCGCACTGCGCATGTGCAGCCGCCCTCCATTCATTTCTATGGGGCCGGCGAAAATAGCCGAGCGCTGGCTCGGCTATTTTCGTCGGCTACACAGAAATGAATGGGAGCGGTGGCTGCGCATGCACGGTACGCTCCCATTCATTTCTATAGGAGCAGCGGGATGGCTGCGCCTGGTGGTGGCGGGACCCCGGGAAACCTGGGGTCCTCCAGGCGCAGCACTCCCCCCTCCGATCTCGATATAGGTGGGACCCGCACCTATAAGACAATGGGGACATGTCCAAGCCATATGCCCCCATTGTCTAAGATGAGAATACCCCGTTAAGTCAGTAGGACAATGGGATACTTCTGCACGGTTGGTGCCCATTATGTGACATTTTTGGTCACAAGTTGCACGTGACTTTGCCACCATAAACTTCAGCGACTTCAGTCTCGTGCGACTGCAGTGTAGCCTCAGCCTAAGGCTAGAACTAAATGGCGACATGTGTCACAGAAAAGTCGGGCAACATTTTTTATAATGATAGTCAATGGTGTTGCATTACAAAATCCTGCGACTGCGACACGACAGTCACAAAAAATCTATCCAAGTTGGATTTTTCTGCGGCTGTCACGTCACAGTCACAGCATGTCGTATCTCACAGTGCGACACCAATGACTATAATTATAATAAGGCTAGGGCTACACGGCGACACTAATCGAGCGAAACCTGTCGCGGCCAGGATCGCTGAGTAGCGGGGATACCATAGAAATGAATGGGATCGCCTCGACAGTCACAAGAAATCAAGGGTTTTTTTATAGTAGAAATTAGTTAACAACATTATTATCCGCTCTGTACAGTCCTCTAACGAAGTTTTATGCAATTCGCTCATCCCTAATCATTATATATATATAAAGATGATTAGAATATGGAAAATGTCTGATCCAGCATCGCACACGTATCAGCTCCATTTCTTCTAATCTGCCATCTGATCCTACTCATCCCATGATATGGATGGCATCAGGGTACATTCCCGATAGAAAGAACTCCTGCAGTGACAGATGATATTCCTCCACTGAGCCTTGGCTATAGAACGGCTGATCACCTATACAAGATGACGCTGAAGGCAACTGAGTCCACCAGATGGTAGTATCATTCACCGTCCGTCACCTGTAGGAGATGAGCTGAACATACTGGTGAGGAGATGTACACGCAGAGGCGATACAGTATAGATATTTGGGTGATGTAAGACGTTACAGATTATTACTCAGTCCTGCTATCTGCATCAGTCAGACAGGGATGTTCCTCACCTCTGGGGCACTGTAACCAGTAGAGCCCAAAAAGTCGTTCATTGTTCCCTCTCCAAACACATTCAATGCTACCTTTCCTGTGTACAAGTAAAATGGCCCCTTTCTCGCCTTCCAGACCCCCTTTTAAACCCAACATACACCTCCCATCATCAACCCCATGCCTTCCAGGTTCCGCCACTCCCTTCAAACCCAGTCATGTAGTCCTCCCCCCAGGCTTGCAGCCCAGGTCCGGCCTGGTCTATAATTAAAGGGCATCTGTCAGCAGTTTTGTACCTATGACACTGGCTGACCTGTTACATGTGCACTTGGCAGCTGAAGACATCTGTGTTGGTCCCATGTTCATATGTGTCCGCATTGCTGAGAAAAATGATGTTTTATTATATGCAAATGAGCCTCTAGGAGCAACGGGGGCGTTACCATTACACCTAGAGGCTCTGCTCTCTCTACACCTGCTGCACCCTCTGCACTTTGATTGGCAGGACCAGGCAGTGAAAACGTCATCACACGTGGCCCTGTCAAAGTGCAGAAGGCACAGCAGTTGCAGAGAGCATCTGATGATCCGCACTGCAAAAAAGTAGTGCATTTACTACTTTTTGCGTTGTGGAGGTAGAAGTACTCCATAGTGCTTCCATGGGCGTCCGATCCATGCCTCTGTTCTGCACCGCGCCATATCTCCCAGAATCAGAATCAGTATGAAATAGTAAAGAAAGTGAGTTGATCTTTTTCTTATTATATGCATGTACAGTATTTTATAATGTAAATGAACGCTTCATGCACTGACATCCCGGTGAGCTTGTGCATATACATAGCATCCAAACTGAACAAACACAGCTGCAGTGTAAAGAATAGGGGAGGGACAAGACAGCCAAAGCCTCTAATGATAGAGAGTGATTTCAAATTACCAAGACATGGTGATGGGATTTTCATTTTTTTTTAAATGATGGACATATTTTAGTACGATGTTGAGCTGTAATTATCGTATTTTCACCGTCCAAATCTGCACATACAGAGAAGAAGTTAAGAGCAATCTGGCTTCTATTAAAGTGCATCGGAGCCGTGGTCATAAACCGTGGGACACCTGTACCCAGACCGACTGAACCAGATGTTACCATAGTCTAATGGGAGCTGTAATATGGCTCTGTGCAAAATAGAGGCATAATACAGCCATGTGCATGAGCCCTATCTCTTTTCCTGCTGCGCCACCTAGTGGCCATGAGAGTAAAGTTTCAGGTTAGGCTAGAGCAGGGACCAGCAACCTCCGGAACTCCAGCTATTCAGAAACTACAACTCCCAGAATGCTTTGTTCAATTCTGTGGGAATTAGAAGAGCAGCCAAGCATGTTTGCATGCTGGGAGTTGTAGTTTCACAGTAGCTGGAGTGCCAAAGGTTGCTGATCCCTGGGCTAGAGGCTCTTTAAGTGATAAGGTTATGGACACACAAAGCAGATATTTCGCAGCAGAATTTCCCCTGCAGATTTTGCGTCGGATTTGACCCTATGCCTTACAGAGGACTAATACATCGTCTGGCGTGTCAGCCGGAAATAAGTTTCTCTGTGCAAGTCTATGACGCTGAAATCGCCAATAGACTTGCATAGGGAATCTTATTTCTGGCTGACGTTGTATTAGTCCGGTGGTCACATGATTCTGCAGCATTGGGAGTCATTTTATGAAGTATTAAGAGTAGTGAATAGTGAATGACATAGAGAATGACAGGAGGTTGCTGCTCAGTATTTCCTATGGAGCCCTTGCCTGTAATAGGGCTCCATAGGAAACTAGTAATTTTCTCATAGACTCCAATGCTAGTGCACTGGGGTCTATGAGAATAGCAGTCTAATGATTGCTTGTTATAGTTCCCTATGCGAACTATAAAAAAAGTGTTAAAAAAAAAAATAAAGTTGTTAAAAATAGAAAAAAAACATAAAAATTCAAATCACCCTGCTTTACCAAAAATAAAAGAACTAAAAAAATTTATAAAATACACATCATGTGTATTGCCATGTGCGAAAACGCCCATACTATAAAAATATAAAAATATCTTCCCCTATACGGCAACTGGCGAAAAGGAAAAAAATGCCACAATGGCCGATTCGCCGTTTTTGGTCACTTCATTTCCAACAAAAAAATAAATAAAAAGTAATCAAAAAAGTCATACATACCCCAGAATGTTATCAATGAAAAGTTCAGATGGCCTCGTGAAAAATTAGCCCCCACACAAGCTCCGTACACATAAATACAAAAAAGTTAGAGGAGTCAAAATATGGCGACGAACAAATAAAACTGATTTTTTTACATTATTTTATCATTATTTTATCAGTTTCATAAGCAGGAAAAACTATACCTATTAGATATCACCGGATTCGTACTGACCTGTAGAATTAAAGTAACTGATCAGTTTTATCACACATTGAACGTATATAAAAAAAACGTAAAACTGTGTCGGAATTGCTTTTTCTTTTTTTCCAATTTTACCCCATTTGGAATTTTCCCCCCATTTCCCACTACATCGTATGCATGCAATATTGAATGGTGGCGTTGGAAAGTGCAACTTGTCCCGCAAAAAACAAGGCCTCATACGGATATGTGAATGGGAAAAAAAAAGTTATGGCTCTGGGAAGGTAGGGAGCACAAAATGAAAATGCAAAAACACAAAAAAACTCTGGGTTGGAAGGGGTTAAACATAAGATTTGAAGGAACTCACCATATGCAAGAGGCTGACTAATTTGAGTTGCAATGGAGGGCCAGGGGTCAGGGCGAGAAAAAGTAGGAGGTGCAGGGCAGGCTTGGAGTCCCTCTTACCATAGCCTTGCTCTGTCTCTATCTACACAGGACAGCGGCAGTGGTGGCACAGAGGAGAATTGGAGAGGACTGGCTGGGCTGAGGGTCCACTTAGCACTCACTTTTCAGCCCCCTCCTCTTTACAAGGTATATTCATAATCGTCAGCTGTGGTCCACCCATGACTTTCTCTTAGGTAGCCCGTAGACAGAGGACGCAGAGCTGACAGTTCATGTGCCATAGCTGCATAGTGTACCCGTAGTCATGATAACAAGTGCCACATCTGTACGTACCTAAAGGAGTTTCCTTAGAAGGACATCGCATTTTCAGATTACAGCTTGCAATCAGTTGATCTGTGCAGCTCTGGCTTAAAGGGGTTTTCCATGTGTTTAAGGGCTCATGCACACGACCGTATGTATTTTGCGGTCTGCAAAAACCGGATCCACAAAAAACATTGATGGCGTCCGAACAGAACAGTTGGCCCCTAATAGAACAGTCCTATCCTTGTCTGTAATGCGGACAATAATAGGACATATTCTATTTTTTTGCGGAATGGAAATACGGACATATCGAAACGGAATGCACACAGAGTAAGGGCTCATGCACACGACAGTGAAAAATGGCCGTGTGACGGCCGTCTAAGTAGCGGCCGTCACACAGCCATTTTTAGCACCAATGAAAGCCTATGGAGCTATTCACATGGCCGTTTTTTTAACGGCCAGTGAATAGCGTCCGTCCAGAAATAGGACATGTCCTATTTCTGGGCCGTTTCAACGGGCCGACTACCCCATTGAACCCCATCGACTACCCCATGCTCCCGTCTAACGGCTGTTAAAAACGGGTACACTATGGCCACTCACCCTAGCCACTTGCTCGCGCTGCGCATTCTTTGGTTTCTTCATTGAGCAGGCCCTGCCGTTGGACCTGCGTTGGCGCGCGCAGTGACGTCATCGCGCACATCACAGGTCCTTCGGCAGGTCCTGTGCGTGGAAGAGAGAAGAGACTGCTGCAGCGCGAGCAATTGGATAAGGTGAGGGTTTTTTTGTTTAAAAAAAAAAAAAAAATCATCAAAAAGCAGCTGTGGGGGCATTTATTTAAACCATGGGGGAAATTATTTAAGATGGGGGCCTACATGGGGGACATTATTTTACCAGGGGGCCTACATGGGGGACATTATTTTACCAGGGGGCCTACATGGGGGACATTATTTTACCAGGGGGCCTACATGGGGGACATTATTTTACCAGGGGGCCTACATGGGGGACATTATTTTACCAGGGGGCCTACATGGGGGACATTATTTTACCAGGGGGCCTACATGGGGGACATTATTTTACCAGGGGGCCTACATGGGGGACATTATTTTACCAGGGGGCCTACATGGCGGACATTATTTTACCAGGGGGCCTACATGGGGGACATTATTTTACCAGGGGGCCTACATGGGGGACATTATTTTACCAGGGGGCCTACATGGGGGACATTATTTTACCAGGGGGCCTACATGGGGGACATTATTTTACCAGGGGGCCTACATGGCGGACATTATTTTACCAGGGGGCCTACATGGGGGACATTATTTTACCAGGGGGCCTACATGGGGGACATTATTTTAGCTGCGGCACTATAAAAAATTATTTACACCATGGGGGACATTATTTTAGTAAGGGGCACTATGGAGGACATTATGGGCATCATGGGGGTCATGATTATAGTTGAGGGCAAGAAATAACTGTCAATCCAATTCATCAATTTTTCATGTCCGTTTTTAACGGACATGAAAAACTGATGCAAAACAGATGCAAAACGGACATTAAAAATGGACACACAGCCAGAAAATGGATGCACACACTGATGCAAAATGGCCACGAAAAACTGACAGTGTGTCCATTTTTAACGGACGTTTTTTTTTCACTGTCGTGTGCATGTAGCCTAACTTCCATTTTTTTGAGGACCCAGTATACGGTCCGCCAAAAAAAATGGAATGAACGCGGAAAGAAAATACGTTCGTGTGCATGAGCCCTAATACTGATGACCTATCCTCATCGGTATCTGATTAACAAAAGGTATCCCAGCAATTCCGCCAATCAGCCATTTGGAGGGGCCGCAGTGCTCCGGTGAATGCCACAGCCTCCTTGCAGCTTAGGGCTCGTTCACATCAGCGTTATGCTTTCCGTTTGTGTTTTCCGTTATAACATGGTTATAACGGAAAATAACGGAAACCATAAGACGGAAGTCAAAACGGAAGCCTTTAGAGGCATTCCGTTTTAATCCGTCATAATAGAAGCCTATGAGAATCATAACGGATCCATTTGGTTCCCGTTATGCAAAACGGAAAACAAAGTCCTGTCGACAGGACTTTGTTTTCCGTTCAGCATAACGGAACTCAGACGGATCCGTTATGATTCTCATAGGCTTCTATTATGACGGATCAAAACGGAAGCCTCTAAAGGCTTCCGTTTTGACTTCCGTCTTATGGTTTCCGTTATTTTCCGTTATAACCATGTTATAACGGAAAACACAAACGGAAAGCATAACGCTGATGTGAACGAGCCCTTAGCAACTATACACTATGTAGCGGCTGTGCTTGGTATTGCAGCTCGTCCTTATTCACTTGAAGGGACTGAGCTGCACCTAGGCCATGTGACTGATGAACGTGACGTCACTGACCTAGGAAGAGGCCA
Source organism: Rhinella marina (assembly GCA_900303285.1). Taxonomy (NCBI): domain Eukaryota; kingdom Metazoa; phylum Chordata; class Amphibia; order Anura; family Bufonidae; genus Rhinella; species Rhinella marina. Next base: position 243,990 of record ONZH01008000.1, on the reverse strand, counting down.
CAGAGCTCACCGGAGTGCCCTGCTCCTTTCATACAGCTGATCGTCAGGGGTGCCAGGAGTCAAACCCCACCGATCTGATGACCTATCCTTAGAATGTGGCAGGAGAAATGCAGCACTGCAGGCCGGTTATTCACATCAATTATTATTGACCACGTGATATCTAGATGGTTCAGGTGTGTCAGGCAGACACCACTCTTTGTAAGCAGCTTTTGGCTCTGGCTGAAGGGGGGGGGGGTCCCAAGAGACCCTTCTATATACAGTATATGCCCTAATGGGATGTATGGAAAATGACTGTCTTCATGAAATAACCTTATTAAAGGTATTAGAAATGAGCAATTTTTCAAAAATTCAATTCAGCTGCTTCGTCAAATTTTACAAAAACTTTGCTTGGTGACGAAGTATGCATTTCTTTGTAAATAGTGGGTGCAATGACAGGGAGCTAAGATTGCGCCACCACCCGTCATTGTACCCCTCAGATGCCGCGTTCATAGATGATCACGGCATCTGATATAAAAAAAGTGTAAAATTTAAAAGAAGAAATTAAATCATACTTACCTGATCCATTTGCTTGCGACGGGCTGGCCACCGCCATCTTGCTTTAAGATCTGGCGCAAAATCTCACGTGGCCTGTGAGGACGTCATTACGCCGGCCGACATGGTAATGTCATACATCACTGCGCTCAGGATTTTGTGCAAGATGGCAGCAGCCGGCCCGTCGCAAGCAAGTGGATCAGGTTAGGCTACTTTCACATTAGCGTTTATATATTCCGGTATTGAGTTCCGTCATAGGGGCTCAATACCGGAATAAAACGCTTCAGTTTTGTCCCCATTCATTGTCAATGGGAACAAAACTGAACTGAAGAGAACGGAATGCTCCTAAAAGCATTCCGTTCAGTTCTCTTCAGTCTCCAGACCGGAGAGCAAACCGCAACCAAGACGGATCCGGAATGACCCCCAATGCAAGTCAACGGGGACAGATCCGTTCGGTGTGACACAATAGTAAACAGATCCGTCCTCCATTGACTTTCAATGGAGTTCGTGATGGATCCGTCACCCTGCACTTACCTGTCCTCGCAGCTCCCTCCTCCCTCCAGCAGGGGGCGCTGTGGGGAATCTTCCCATTGTGCGCGTCGCCCTCTGGAGCTGCGGGGAGAAGTCGGGAGCTGCGCGGACAGGTAAGTTTAACCCCCTCCTCCTCAAAATAGTGTATGGTGCAGGTGTGGGACAGGAGCACGGTTCCGGCCCCACACGTGCACCTGCGGCAGCACAGATACGGCTGGATCCTTCACTGCCGGATCCGTGCCACAGCTTGTGTGAAAGTGGCCTAAGTATGATTTTTTTTTTGTTTCTTTTACACTATTTCAGGTTAAATTAATTTGCTACCACACAGCATGAGGAAATTCGGCTTCGCGGCGAATCAAATTTATCCTGAAATTCGGATGATTCGCTCAACACTAAAAGCTATGATAAAACTGGATATGGCGTCTCATCAGTCTAATACATGCTGCATCAAAAGAGTCCATTGTCCACGTGTAAAAGAGAATTGCTGCAAAGGATGCGGTGACCTGAGATATATCACATCCATCCAAACACGGATAACAGATGTAGAGTTTATGAAATGAGAGTCGCCGGGTGCACTTTTAACAATCGGCCCACATTTTTTCCTAAAATTGAAAGATTACATACAGTAACGAGGCGATTCGCTCACAGCGCAGATAAGTGCAATTCTACTGATGCATCTGCTGAATGAGACAAGATTGGCCCTTATCTACAGCGGCATCAGATCATATTGCCTTGTGCAGCACTGTACGATAAGGATGCTGCAAACCAGCTGTGAAGATCAGCATCCTTATAGTTTATATAACTGGGTTTAAAGGGGTATTCCCATCATTGACAATGGGGCATATCGTTAGGATATGCCCCCATTGTCTGATAGGTGCGGGTAACACTGCTGGGACCCGCACCTATATAAAGAACGGAGCGAGGAGCGCTATGTCTGGAGGGCCCCAGGTTTTTCCTGGTTCCGGCCACCACCAGGTGCAGCTCCCCGCTGCTCCCATAGAAATGAATGGGAGTGCACTGTACGTGCGCGGCCACCGCTCCCATTCATTTCTATGTAGCCGATGGAAAAAGCCAAGCCAGCACTTGTTTATTTTCGGCAGCCCCATAGAAATGAATGGAGGGCGGCTGCGCATGCAGCGTTCTCTGATATAGGGGACACGCACCTAGTGGGACCGGCACCTATAAGACAATGGGGGCATATCCTAGCAATATGCCCCCATTGTCTAAGATGGGACTAGCCCTTTAAGTATATTATTAGTAGTATTAATTGAATCAATTAATAATTAAACTATGTTACTATGTTACATTTATTTACAAGTATTTAGGACCCGTGTTTAAAGACAAGCCGTCACCTTTCCTGACATGTCTCTTTTACTGACTACTTGCATCCTCCATGCAATAACAATGCATCTTTTCATATGTCTGCCGTCCCTCTGTTATTCCAGCTAATTGTTTAAGGCTCCATTCACACGTCCTGTTTTTCTTTCCTGATTCGATCCTGATTTTTTCAGGACTCATTGAAATGAATGGATCCAGATCAGGATCGAATCAGGAAAGAAAAACAGGACGTGTGAATGGAGCCTAAGAATGAATTGACAACTGGGTGTTCCCACACAGTCTGACACTGGCAGCTATAAATGGACAGAGTCAGACTGTGCAGGGATACACCCCCAACCAGTAACACCCAGTTGGAAATTTATTTATAGGTTTCTAGTAGGAATAACAGAGCATTGGCACAACAAAGAGTCATTAGAATAGATGGTCCAGATTTAGCATGTAGAATACAACAGACATGTCAGGATAGGTGACAGGTCCTCTTTTAAGGGTTTTCCCACTTTTCCCATATTGATGGTCTATCCTCAGGTTAGGCCATCAATATCAGATCAGCGGGGTCTAACACTCAGTACCCTCACCGACCTGCTGTTCGAAGAGAACACAGCGCTCATGCGTTCTCTTCAATGTTGATGGCGAGCGGCTTGTTCCTGGATTTCTCCTTCTACAGCTCATGAGGAAATTGCTGTCACTGTACTGACCTCAGTGATGCTCACTGATGCTGAGGTCTGTGTGACTCCCTCTCCTGCAGACTCTGCCGGGGGTGCTCTGCTTTCAGTCTGCACATATTCACTCCCTAAGTGATTCTCCCCCATGCAAACTTGTGTGGGTATTTTCCTCCAGGGGCGGACATACCATTGGTGCAACGATAGGCAAAAGGGGTCCAGACAAAAATAAAAAAGCACAAAGGTTCCCTTAGCTCAAAATTAATGACTATATTCTGATCCATCAGATGCAGGATTGACTAGAGAACACCATGATGGAGCCCCTCACTCTTCACAAATTAGCTATTGGACAGCAAGGGGCCACAAACTATTCTTGCACAGGGGCCCTGTACTGTCTAAGTCCACCCCTGCATTCCTCCCTTGTGTGAGCTGCCCTCCTTGGATTCTTTCCCCCTCTCCACACTCTGATCTTTTCATTTACAACATCCTTCCTCTCCCTGCGAAAAATCCTTGTGATATTTTTTTATGCCTAAAACAGGCATAGCGCTCGTCGTAAATGACCTCCATTGATTTTGGCTATTTTCACATCTGTCTTTTCCTTTCTGCTATTGAGATCCGTGATAGGATCTCAAAATCGGTGGAAAACGCTTCAGTTTTGCCCCCAACCGCAAAATACATACGGTCGTGTGCATGAAATACACTTCAGTAGTAGAAAATGAAGTATATTTTGGGATTGCTTCTCAGATCTCTAGTCGTGGCCGCCGGAACTAACAACAATCGACTGAAGGGGCAGCACAAAACTTGCTGCAAGATGTGCCACAATCAGACGTTATCAGTTTACGTGGGCAGCTGGCAAACACAAGAACCTTAAAGGGACCCTGTCACCATGAAAATGCAGTGTGATCTACCAGCAGCATGTTACAGAGCAGGAGGAGCTGAGCAGATCGATATATAATGTTGTGGGAAAATATTCAGTAAGGGCTCATGCACACGGCCGTATTGCGGCCCACATACTGCGTGTCCACAATACACGGACACCGGCCGTGTGCACCCCGCATCATGGACCCATTCACTTGAATGGGTCCGCAATTCGGGAGATGCGGAAGCACTACAGAGACCGTGCGATGCGGTTCGCGGACCCCATTCAAGTGAATGGGTCCGCAATCCGAATGCGGTGGCCCCGCAGTCAGTGCCCATGCATTGCAGACTGCAAATTACGGTCCACAGCATAGGCACTGACGGCACACGTTTGTGTGCATGAGCCCTAAATTTTATATTTAATTTATTTATATTCCTGCTTATTCAGGGCTTTGAAGTCCAGGAGGCGGTCCTATCAGTGATTGACAGCTTTCCCTCTATGGCTGTGTATACATAGCTGTCAATCACTGATAGGACCGCCTTCTGGACTTCAAAGCCCTGAATAAGCAGGAATTTAAAGGGGTTGTTCAAGATTACAAAAACATGGCTGCTTTCTTTCAAAAAAAGCACCACCTCTGTCCATGGGTTGTGTCTGCTATTGCAGCTCAGCTCCAGTTGTAGTCAACACAACCTGTGGACAAGGGAGGGGCTGTTTGTGGAAGAAAGCAGCCATGTTTTTATAATCCTGGATGACCCCTTGAATGAAATTCAAGTTATACTGAATCTTTTCCCATAAAACAATATATCAATCTGCTCAGCTCGTCCTGCTCTGTAAGATGCTGTCTTCAGATCAAACACCATGTTCAACGTGACATGTTCCCTTTAAAGATTACTGGTTATCGTTCCTGACATTTTATGTTCCTATTTTAATAACTACTTGCATCTCCCATGTAATAACAATTCCGGAGCATTAATTCTTATTACTCTATGTCATGCCATTCCTGTATTATTCCTGCTAGAATTTATAAATGAATTACTAACAGTTTGCATTGAAGGTTCAGATAGGAGTTACCAGTTGGGGACGTGTCCCTGCTCAGTCTGACACTATCCAGTCAGTGCTCAGGCAATGTCAGACTATGCAGGGGCATACCCCCAACTGGTAACACCCAGCTGGACCTTCATTGCAAACTGCTAGTAATTCATTTATTCTAGGAGGAATAATAAAGGAATGGCACATCATAGCTTTATAAGAATAGATGCTCCAGAATTGTTATTACATGGCAGATGCAAGTAGTTACTGAAACTGACATGTCAGGAGAGGGAATGGTTCCTCTTTAAGCAGAAAACTTCTAGATGAAAAAGCAAAGCAAGAAAGCAATCATAGAACAAGTAGGAGGCGATGGTTGCGATGCTCTGCGGGGAAGTCTCCTCCTGATGCCTGACCTTGCTATAATCAGGGCAATACAAGCTCAGGATGCAATAACGGCTTTACCCTGACGACATTAACATTGATTCTATATGGTGAAGATCTCCTGAAAAGCAAGGTAATTGGGTTAACCGCATCTGTCCGGTTTTAAAGCTGTTTTTTAATAATGAAATCTGAAGACTAATTCGATATTCGCCATCAAATCGCATTAAATCTGTATTTGATCTGCAGAACAAAAGAGTTGCCATATGCCTGACGTCGTTGGCGCTCTGTCCCCCCTGCTGAACCCGTCATCTGGTTCTCAGCGCTCCGCCATAAATCCGTTTATTTCCACTTAAGAATCCTTCTTTTACGACGCTGTAAATAACTGAGGATGTCAGCGGAGTGCTTCTATTTCGCCTGATAACTTTTGAGTCGCGGAGCAATCTTTACTAAGCGGTTATGATTAATGTGGATCACGCTGATCCCAGTACAGTCTGCTCTGTCATATCCCTGCTCTGGATTATCATGTAAATGGAGATGGAATTTAAAGGGGAACTCCACTAGTGATGAGCGAATCAATTCCTTAAGAATCGATTCATGTCATTAAGCAGGTTTTGGCACCTGTGAGGGGGCGTCCCCAAAGTTGAGGATACTCCTTTCCCACTTGATTGACAGGGCCAAACACCTAGGCGATCCCTGCCAATCTTGCACCTGCGCCGCTCATCCGAGCGGAGCAGAGACTGTGCGTACATTGTGACACTTCCATGAATAGTCTCTGCTCCAGTGGCAAAAGCAGGCCCTCCATGTGCCTCAATTCTGATCAGCAGCACAGGGGGGAGACTGGCAGGGCCTGCCTTGTCAGTCAAGAGGTGGGGGGAGGGTCCTCAAATTTGGGGGCAAAGCCTGCTTAACCTGTTCGCTACCAGCGCTGTACATGTAAGGCATTGGAACGATCTTTAAACATGGCAGGCTTCTGCTGTTTCAACCTGTTCAAAATCAATAATGCCGATCACGTGTGATCACAGCATGTGATGGGTGAAAAACCTGGAAGCACGCACTTCCGGGTTAATACCGGCATCCCTGTGTGTTGATAGGGGAAGCTGGTAACAAATTCTAATAGGCTTGGTCTCTCTGAAGAGACCCAGCATATCCTAAGGCCCCTTGCAGAACAGCGTAGGTCATGCTGCAAGTCCGCATCGCATCTACTGGCCTGAACTCCCAACACTGACGGGGGTCACATAGCATTATACTGATTTTATGATGCTATGTAACCCTTACAGTTCTGGAATGTATTGGATAACACTAACAGCATTATGCCAGTGTCATCTAATACATTCCAGAACTGTAACGGTTACATAGCATCATAAATATAATGCTATGTGACCCCGTCAGTGCTGGGAGGTCAGGCTGGGAGCTGCGTTGTGGACTCGATGCGTGACACACGCTCATGTGCAAGGGGCCTAAGTGTTAATCTTATGGGTTAATGAGACAAATCAGTTGGTTCAACTCTCATCTCTAATCTTCGGACAAACAGGAGTCTGTGAGCTCAGGTGCCCTCTTACTCAGAAAAGAATTGGGTGCAGCAGTTTAAAGGGGCCATCATGATGACTTATTCGGGTCATCAATATTTGATCTGTGGGGGCCCGACTCCTGGCCACTTCCATCAATCAACTGTTGAAAGGGGTCAAGGCGCTTGTGCCAGTCCTGCAGCCTCTTCCTTGGCCTGTGGCAGAGGTCCACCAGTCACATCGCCTTTCTGCACCTCAATCCAATTGAAGTGCATGACTCTCAGCTGCAATACCAACCACTATATGCCATGTACAGCTCTGTGCTAGGGTATACGCTATGGGATGAGCACTGCGGCCTCTTCAAATGTACAGGGAGTCGGCCCCCCCACCAGGATATGTCGCAAACGTCTGAAAAGTCTGGGTCCCACCTCTGGGAACCTGTTCTATCTCAAGAAGAGAGCCCAGTATCGCTCCACCGTGAGTGTGCATGCTTGGTTATTTTCGGAAGCTGGAGACGGCAACATACGCCAGTCCAACTCTCCATTCACAGCAGCGAGCCCGGGCCCAGTTCTCAAGATAGCAGAAGACCCCAGAGCCGAGGCCTACTGCTTTCAGGCAATTATGGCATATCCTGTGAATGCGAAGAATAATGGGGTTTTGGAAAACCTGCCCCACTTGGCCGGACATGTCAAGGGAAGATGACTTACCTGTTTTCCAGCGCTGGCTCCCCGCTCCTTCTCCTGCAGGCCTGTGATGCTCTTGTGGTGGTGACTGGCTCACCTTACATCATGACAAATGGTCACATGATGCATGTGGGGGGGGGGGAGTTCCAAACCCACCCCCTATTCTTGCACAATCCCTTTAACTCCCAGAAAACCCCTTTAATATCCCTTTTTTACATTTGCTGTCACAAAAAAAAATACATAAAAGGGGCCTCCACACTGGGTATTTATGACATAGGTGGGGATCCCGCATCTGAAATCTAATTGGAGAAAGCAGGTCAACAGGTTTAAGGTGGCAAACATAGGGGGCCATTAATGGGGTTATCTAACACCTATAATGCCCCCCAAAATGCCTGGGCACCTATAACAGGTTATACTGACCCCGTTTCCCGGGACCTGTGTCGCTTCTGATGCCCACATGGCCGCTGCAGCATCTCTCCGTTGCGCAGATCAAAACATCCGGTGACGGAGGGAGCCTCCCTAGTGTCACCCGCAATGCTATGGAGGCTCGTCACCGTCGTGGCCTGCAATTGGCTAAACCCCCCACCCACCTGTTGGATGTTTTGATCCGCACGACGGGGTGTTGCTGCAGCGCCCATGTGGGCATCAGGAGTGAAGTGGGTGCCGGGGTAAGTATAAACTGTATGAAGTGCCCGGGCATTTTAGGGGTTGGATAACCCCTTTAAGACAGTGTTTTTTAACAGCAGAATTTTGGCGCGGACACCGCACCGAAATTCAGCCAGCGTCCGCATCGTTTCTGCCTCCCATACTTATCAACGGGAGACACCGATGAATATTGCAGAGCAGCCACAACATGCCCCTTCTAACCACGGTTGCGGCCTTAAACCGCCACTCAGTGCCACCTACCATTTAAAAGAATGGGAGGCACAAACGAAGTGGCCACCGGTGGAATCTCGGCGCCGTTTCTGCAACAAAATTCTGCCAGTCCTTTTACTTGTAAATAAGCGCCGATAGATGACAAAGTATGTCGATCAATTCATATTTAGTAGTTTTACATGGTGCACTCGTCGTACTGTACGATTATTTTTCTGTCCCTACAAAAATATGCGATCGGCAGATAAATGAGCGGATATGCCATAAATGTCTGAAGTGCAAATACCAGCTTAAAAAAGGGGGTTGTCTCATCTCAGACATTGATGGTATATTGCTAGGATATGGCGTCAGTGTCAGCTCTGGGACCCACTCCTATCTCCAGAACAGGGCCCCCAAAATGAAGGAGAGTGCGCTGCGCATGCATGGCCACCCTCCATTCATTGCTATGGGAATTCCAAAAATAGCCAAACGAGCGTGCTTGGCTAGTGGTGAATGGAGAGCATGGCCCGGGTGCTCTCCTATACTTTGGGGCCACTGTTCTGGAGACAGGAGTGGGTCCCAGAGCTGACATTGACGCCATATCCTAGCGATATACCATCATTGTCTGAGATCAGACAATCCATTTAAATTCAAGACGGGGAGAGCGTGAAAGTCTTTTTCTGACTAAAGTATAACAAGCGTGCACTCTTTTAGCACACTCCGGACCCGGGGTGCACAACAATGAGGCCAGGTTAGGCGATTGCCTCAGGCAGCCCATTTCGGTTTTCGCCTTAGGCAGCAGAAAGGCTAGGTGCGCCCCTGCTCTGGAACCATTATACCCTGTGGACACCTTTGGCACATAGGGTAAAACTGGTTTGTAAGTTTTTCTGTAAAACAATGGAACAAAATAACTGGATAATGTAAACAGAGCCCAATCCACTTGTACACAATCCCTATACTGTATCTGCACACACACATTACATCCATCTCATCCCTGCACACCTCGTTCATACATGTTGGAGCACGTAACGTCACCAGAGCGCTGCCCTCTGACGGCCTCCCCCGCCTCCCCCTTCCCCTAGCGGCCGCTGTCAGCGGTACACACAGTCCCAGTCAGTACAGGAAGCCGGCGGTCAGAGCGGAAGCAGCTGCGCCTGCGCACTGAGCCTGGCCGCTCCCTGCCTTGCTGCTCCTGCTGCCCGGCGCTCCGGTACAGGATGGCGAAGAACACGGTGTCAGCCCGCTTCCGTAAGGTGGATGTGGACGAGTACGACGAGAACAAATTCGTGGATGAGGAGGAGGCGGGAGAAGGACAGCAAGGACCGGACGAGGGGGAGGTGGACGGCGCTATCCGGGGATATCCTTCTGTGTGTACCTGTGTGTGTATAGGTGTGTGCGGCTTTCCTGCGGTATATACTGGGCCCGTGCAGAGGGTAAGGCGTTCTATAGATATATGGGTAGCAGTGACTCATTCATCATGCAGCGGTGCTGAGTCTTACGCCGGATGTAGCAGAGCTGGGTTTGTGATGGAGCACAACACGTTATCAGGATATGTCTGTGCAAGCTTTACATAGGACTGCAGGTAAACCTGGTGGAGAAGCTAATGAGCTGCATATATGCTCTGCTGCATCTATCATTCTATCTATATATCTATCATTGTCCTATTGGATTGCTCATGGCATATAATTATTGGGGTGCTCCCTGTCTCCAGGGGTGCAGGCAGAGGGGTTTATGTTGTGTAAAGAGGAACAAGGGGGGGGGGGGGGGTCACTACTCTGTGCAGCGGAGCTGCTGTCTACTTCTGCTTCTTCATGTCCTGCGCAGAATGTGGCGTTGTACAAGGTGCAGGCAGTTACAGATTTGGCTTCAGCAGTGTCAGATCATGTAGTGTTAAACCACAAACCACATGCATGCTGTCCGAGGGGGGATGCAAGTAGTACACCTCCCCCCAGTAATCCACTGCTATGTATTACAATGGGTTATGTGTAGTGAATGGGCATGCACCCCCTCTCTGTCTTATGGATGCTGTAAAGGGGGGCACCTCGTTAAGTCGGAGTGGGTTATGGCGGGAGCTAGTCAAATTCTCCAGAAAACTGACCCAGCTGGATTGATAAAAATCCCCCTTGTGTTTGCTGTCAGTGAATGAAAATGTTTGCTTACAGCAGAGATTCTGCGCTTGTTCGCCAACAGCTATTCCTCCAGACCCCTCAGTACACATGCATGCTCTGTTCGGCTGAGAATGCATGTGTTTTCAGTGGCAAAAGAGGAGAAAGACTCTGGCGGTGACTTATCTCCTGTCAGAATAAAGAGATCAGGAGTTTAAATTCAGCTCAACCCCCCCTGACCCCTGACAGATAACTGGAGGCCCCCGTCCATACACATTACATAGATGGTCCCACCACAACCAAAAGCCTTCTCACTTATTATTTACTTTTATACTGTATTGGTGTCCACGACTGAGGTTGTCGGTGCCTGCTTGAAGTAGTAGTTTTGCTGGAGAGCTGCAGGTTGGAGGCTACCATATCTAAAAGGTGCCCCCTAAGGCACAAGACATATGTGCATATCCCTATTTTTATTATTTATTATTTTTTTTTATCTCATTCATCATTTGAATGAATGATTCTGAGGCAGAGCTGCAATACCGCAAACGACCTGTTGGACAGCGGTGGTGCTGCTTTTGGGAGAAAGCAGTCATGTAGTCCTGGACAGCCCCTTTAATGATGGATCCCATCAGTTTGTGACCACCGTACCATCACCTGTATATGTGGCCCCTTTGGAGCGTCTTGGTTATGTATCCCAGTGCTCAGGATCACTGGTAGCTTTCCAGGGAGCGCTCAGATTGAGTGTTGTGACCTTTACGCTGCCCGGCAGTGCTAGGCGCTGGCTGTGTACACACCTGGGTTATTACACCCCTTGCTGCGTGTTATCAGTTAGTATGCGGCGTACAGGCTGCCGCTGGAGGGACACAAGCCGAGTCTTGCTCGCAGTTCAGGAATGCAGGAAGTGGGATCCTGAGACGCGGGGAAGATGGAAATGCAGGCACGTCGAGTGTCTTCTGGCACCATATCTGAAGCTGCATGTAAAGGCTTGTGCACACGCAGTTTTTTTTTTGCGGCCCATATGAGGAACCATTATAACATTTAAATAAATAATAGTAATCACTCATTTTAATGTGGTCACCCCAAAAAAATACGGAAATATCTCTGTGTGCATTCCGTATCCTTATGTCCACAAGTCCGGTCTGTGTTTTGCAGACCGCAAAATACATATGGCCGCATGCATGAGCCCTAAGACTTCCACAAGGTGATGCTGGCGAGATGCTCTTTCCTTGGGAGATTCCTCTTTGCATATTGTTTTCCCATGGAGCTCTTCCAGTAAAGGCCCTTGAACACGACCATATGCCCGGCAAGACATACAGTCCGTGAGCGAGCCATACGTCCCGCAGAGGCATTGATCGTGTGCAGTAGAGCGCACAGCATCATGGATTACTGTTATACTGTGCACGTCGGGCCGCCCGCGGGGATATTGCCCCACACTGACAAGATCATATGAGTGCGGGACAATAGTCCCGCAGGCGGCCCGACTTGCACAGTATCACAGTAACCTATGATGGTGCACACGATCAATGCCGCTCCGGGGCATATGGCTCCCTCACGGACTGTATGTCTTGGCGGGCATGTGGTTGTGTGCAAGGGCCCTAAGTCACCGTACAGGGCTGGTCTCTTTAAGTAGAGACACTACCCCCCTGAGCAGCTTATTAATAAGAGATATTTTCTGCTAAATAATTAATACCAGCTATTAGTGTTGATCACTCTGCAGCTATATTCAGGCTGACTCTCCATTAAAGGGTATCTAGCTAAGAGGCTGTTATATGCCTTAAAGGGGTTCCGCAGGGGATCTATACAAGGAGTAAATGTTACTCTCTAGAGTTGCTGTAATTTCTTAGTATAGACTCAAATTTAGTATTGATCTGGGGGGGGGGGGGGATGTACTTATGTCCTATTCAGAGATACATACATAGGGTCTGTGTCTCTCATCTATTGTTAAGCTGGTCATACACATGAAGGGGGTATTCACTAACCTATTTACCCTCAAAAGTGTAGTAACTAGTTTGTGCTTTTTTGTTATTTCCCACTTCACGACAATTTTTAGAAGTGAGAAAAGGGGGTGTGCGCACTGATCTTTCCTCACACCAGTTTTCTGGCATGAAGAAAGACATAAAGGGGTATTCCCATCATTAACAATGGGGTCATATCGCTAGGAAATGCACCTATATCGAGAACGGAGTGGGAAAAGTGGTGGCTGGAGAACCCTGGGTTTCCTGGGTCTAGCCACCATCAAGCGCTGTCCCCATAGAAGTGAATGGGAACGCACTGTGCTTGCGCGGCCACCGCTCCCATTCGTTTCTATTGGGCAGACAGAAATAGCCAAGCCAGTGCTGGGCTATTTTCGACGGCCCCATAGAAATGAATGGAGGGCAACTGTGCCCTCCGGGACTCTTCCGGACGCATTTACAAGATAGGTGAGGGTCCCAGAGGTGGGACCTGCACCTACCTATCAGACAATGGGGGCATATACTAGCAATATGTCCCCATTGTCTGAGATGCGAATACCCATGTAAATCTACAGCAGCTAGGAGGTGTGCGCCTCAGCGTAAATTTGGCCCATCCTATATCAGCACAGGGTGAATCAAGACTGTCGTACAATACGCTGGTCTTGATAAATCTCCCTCTGACTGTATACCAGCCAACCATTTAATATAGGGGAGCCTTATGACTTGACGTCCAGGATGGTAAGGATCAGGCTGTTGGATGTCAGCATGACCAATCCTTTTGCTTTTAGAGAGATAAGCCTCCTTCAGAGGAGTTCAGCAGCCTCTCTCCCCCTTCACCTCATTCAGAACACATGCATGCATAGCTGAGCATACGTGTGTATGGTGGGTCAATAAATGGTGGTTTGCCTCGTCTTAGGCTACTTTCACATTAGCGTTTTTAAATTTCGGTATTGAGTTCCGTTATAGGGGCTCAATACCGGAAAAAAACGCTTCAGTTTTGTCCCCATTCATTGTCAATGGGGACAAAACTGAACTGAAAGCAACGGAGTGCTCCTGAAAGCATTCCGTTCAGTCTTCAGACCGGAGAACAAACCGCAGCATGCTGCGGTTTGCTCTCCGGTCCAGGCATCCGCACCAAGACGGATCCGGAATGACCCCCAATGCAAGTCAAAGGGGACGGATCCGTTTGGTGTGGACACACCAGTAATCCGGATCTGTCCTCCATTGATTTCCAATGGGGGGTCATTCCGGATCCGGCTACATACACACAGACATACATACAAACAAACATACAGACATACATACAAACATACATACATACTCACATACTCCAGGGACGCCGGCAGCATGTCTTCACGCGCCTCCTGCGCGCAGCTATGACGTTTCCCCACAGCTCCCAGCAGAGGGCGCTGTGGGGAATCGTCATCACTGCGCGCAGGAGGCGCGTGAAGACGTTCTGCCGGCGTCCCTGGAGTATGTAAGTATGTAGTCTGTATGTCTGTGTCTTGTGTGTCAATGTCTTGTCAATGTGTGTCATGTGTGGGGCCGGAGCGCTGCTCAGGCTCCACACATGTATAGCGTTAGCACGGATCCGTTGGCACCCTTTAGGTGCCGGATCCGTGCTAACGCTAGTGTGAAAGTAGCCTTACTTTACAGCCATGGTCCTTGAGATCAGGACTTGGTAACGGAGTCTATATTAGGAAATTAGAGCGCATTCAATGCTTAGTTATCTCTTCTATATTTAGGAATCCCCCAGAGAATCCCGTTACTAAGCCGGTTCACATGAAATCATTGGTCGTTCTTATTGTATGATTTCCTTAACCCCTCAGCACAGGGAACATGATGGGCGCGCTGCAGGCTGTTCTGAAGAACCCACCGATCAATACAAAGAATCAGTCGGCAAAGGTAAGGTCACAAGCAACATTAGAGGACCATGACATAAAGAAAATAAAGCATGAAAGCACTGACACCTAGCACTGACATTAGTCCCATAATTACATTTTTTTAAATCTTTCCCAAACAATACATATATTTGCCACATCTACCTGCGTTTTCTGTCAGCACTTTCCTTCCCCTGTTCTAACCATTCCTGCATCCTGGCAGGATGTGTACATGCAGCACTTCCTTTTTTTCTGCAGCTTCCTGCTGGGTTTGCTCACCAACTTTAGCATGCTTTGCTCGGTAATGTTTCTCAGGGCATGTTCTATCTGCCACGCTGTTCCCTCTGCAGTAGTTACGCCTCCTAAACCTCCCTTCTCTATCTTAGTTAGCCCTGTGAAACATGATAGGGTAAAGCATGGGTTGCTTAGCAAACCCAGCAGGAAGCTGATGAAAACAGGAAGTTCTGTATGTTAACATCCTGCCAGGATGCAGTGATGCTGAGAACAGGGGAAGGAAAGTGCTGACCTATAAAACAGGTATATGGGGCAACAATATGCAGTAATCTGGGCAGATAAGAAATCATTTTGATACTGGAGACCCCCTTTAAATCCACTGAAAGTCTGTAATCTCAGTAATATTTATGTTCCGGTTTCAGGATCGAGCAGAGAGTCTGGTGCTGAAAGTTCTGGTCTCCTTCAAAGCCAACGAGATAGAGAAGGCTGTCCAGTCCCTGGATAAGAACAGCGTGGACCTGTTAATGAAATACATCTACAAAGGCTTCGAGAGCCCGTCTGATAACAGCAGTGCTGTTCTACTTCAGTGGCATGAGAAGGTGAGCACCTACAGAGGCCGCCGAGGAGAGCTCCTGGCTCATACGCCAAACTTAACCATGGTCCCCCATTTACCTAACGGGGGCCCAAAGACTATCATGCACGGTATACATTTTTCTTAAAGGGGCTTTCCGGTTATAATTATATTTTAAGTAATGCCCCCAACCTGTCTCCTGAAAACGAAGATTCATACTTACCTGCTCCATTCCACTCTGTTCTGCCTCCATCTTCCGGTCCCTGCACTGTTTTCTTCTGGCGGTGCATGACATCACTTCTCAGTAGTCATCTCATTATCATCGCAAGCAAAGAAAGAGAAAGCCTATCATCCACCATTGACATAAGGTGATGGTCACAGCTCACCCCTTACCGGGATGGTCGCAGAGCCTGTTTAGAAAACTATGACATGGAAGTCATCTCCACACTCCAGTTTCCTATGGTTTGTGTGACTTCTCTAAACTGCTGTTATAAGGGGTTGTGCAGCTGATCGGCGAGGGTGCTGGGAATTGGCCCCCCGCCAGTCTAATAAATACTAAGGATAGGTCATCCATATTTTGTCACTGCATGACTTTTTTAATATCATCTTAGGCAAGATGGCTGCCCCCATATTCTTGTACAGAAAATAAAATGAAAAAAAAAATTGCAATCAGAAAAGAACATTAGATTACAAGAATAGAATATTTCAGTAACTGGTTATAATTAGCCAAAACTATCTATTTGGCACATTCCCCTTTAAATTTAGTTTCGGCTCATGAGTAATCCAGCATGGTGCTTACACAGTGTCCCGCCCCTGCCCTGATAAGAGCTTTATCTTGAACGTCTACTTAATTGATAGTGCATTCAGGTAACATTATAGTCTGCTTGGCAGCTGAAGGCATCTGTGTTGGTCCCATGTTCATATGTGCCCACATTGCTGAGAAAAATGGTGTTTTTTATATATGCAAATGAGCCTCTAGGAGCAACAGGGGCGTTACCTTTGATATGGCCAGGCAGTAAAAATGTTATCACGTCTAGTCCTGTCAATCAAAGTGCAGTTGCAGAGAGAGCAGAGCCTCTAGGTGTAATGGTAACGCCCCCGTTGCTCCTAGAGGCTCATTTGCATATATTAAAACATCATTTTTCTCAGCAATACGGACACCTATGAACATGGGACCAATACAGATGTCTCCAGCTGCCAAGTGCACATGTAACAGGTCAGCCAGTGTCAAGGGTACAAAACTGCTGACAGATGCCCTTTAATGTTGTTAGAATTAAATGTCTGAATGCTCCTGTTTGTCTCCTCTGCAGGCTTTGGCAGTAGGTGGCGTGGGTTCTATAGTCCGGGTACTGACTGCCAGGAAGACCGTTTGAATGTTCAGCTGTTTGTGATCGATGGAAGAACTGGTGCCAAGACCAAAACTCTGAGCTGCAGCCTCGCTGTAGCCGCCCATCCATTCCTTTGTTGTTGCCGACATTTCTATCCTCCTTTTTTCTTCTTCAGCCTTCTTTTTTTTTTTTTTTTTTAAATACCGTTTTGAAGTATGCAGAGCATGTGAGAGTTTGCTGTGAGTGCAGTGCTCTGTTGACATGAGTGTTAAATTATCCGCGTACCCTGCCCTCCTTGAGCTGGGCTCTATTGAATAGCCATCACCCTTCCCATTTCTACAGGTTGCAGTGTCGTCTGCTCCGAGGTGAATCGTATTGCGCCTTATAACCTCATTTTTGTCAGGGCTAATCCTCACAGCTCGGCTCTCTAAGCGAGCTGATCCTTTCCCTGCGTTCCTGCTGCTGCCACACCTTCCACACCGTTAGGACAATTCTCTCAGGAGTGGCGTTTTTTGCAATCTAAGGCTTTTTTTCTATCATGGAACAGTGTCCAGAGACCGATCTAGGCTCCATCGGTATCTTTGCCGACGGGGTCTGGATTTTGTTACCATTAACTCCCTCAGGTCCTAGGTGTACAAAGGGATAAATTATATAGTAAAACGATTCACTCTGCTGTGGCTCCTTGGGTTCCTTTCCGTAGCCAACAAACGTGGGGGTATGCAGTAACCCATCATAGAGCACATAGCAGAGGCGGTAATTTTGTGGGCTGAATGGCAGAACGACAAGAGGTCGTCCAGGATTAGAAATACATGACCGCTTTATTTTAAAAATGGCACCACTCCTGTCCACAGGTTGTGTCCAGAGATGGTGCTTTTTTGGAAATTAGACATTGGCTATATTTTTCTAATCATGGACAACCCCTTTAATTATTAAGATTTAGAAACTGGGGATATTGATTAGTACCAATGCAAAGGAAACATGGAGCAGTTGCCCATAACCAATCAGATTGCTTCTTTGAATTTCAAAAGGTCGTCTGAAACCATGAAAGCTGCACAGTGATTGGTCGCCAACTGCTTCATTTTTTTTCCTTCGCACCAGTTTTGATAAATCTCCTTCAGTGTTTTATGATGAACTTTTCCTCCTTCGCGATGGTTCTGCCCACAAAATGGTTGCTTGTGTTATGTGTAAGACAAGAGGTGCTCTTTGAAGGGGATTTTGAGGATTTTCATATTGATGGCCTATCTTTAGGATAGGGTCAATATGGGATTAGTGTGGGGAGGTGAGACTCTTGGCACCCCAGCTGTTTGAGAAGGCTGTGGCCTCCTCGCTACTTACTAAGCACAGCGCCGTACATTGGATAGTGGCTGTGCTTGGTATTGCAGCTCAGCCCCATTCATTTGAATGGGACTGAGCTGTGGCTAGGTCATGTGACCAGTGAACATGGCATCACATTACCTAGGAAGTGGTCTCGGTGCTCAAGGAGTGCCTCAACCTCTTCATATAGCTGATCAGGGGTGCTGGTAGTCGGACCTCTGCTGATTTCATATTGATCTCCTGTCCTGGAGGGTAGACCATCAGTATGAAAACCCCTTTAAAGTGGATCTGTCACCTCTGCTGACGTGTCTGTTTTAGTGGTTATTTCCATTCTCCATGTAATAACAATTCTGGGGCATCTAATTTTTTAACTCTGTGTTGTCCAGTTCCTTTATTATTCCTGCGAGAAGTTAAGAATGAATTACTAGAAATTTGCAGTGAAGGTCCAGATGGGTGTTACCAGCACAGTCTGACACTAGCACCACTGATTGGAATAGTGTACAATTGAACAGGAACACATCCTCCACTGGTAACACCCATCTGGACCTTCACTGCAAACTTCCAGTAATTCATTCTTAACTTCTAGCATTAGGAATGACCCAACATAGAGTCATAAGAATAGATGCTTCAGAATTGTTATCATGTGGGGAATGCTAGTAGTTACTAAAACAGACGTCAGGAGATGGGACCGGTCTTCTTTAAAGCAACAGTACTTAGAAATTTCCTTTTTTGCATCCATCTTTTAGATGTGGTTATAGCCTTGATCAAATTTTAATGGGGGGTATGAATATGGCTTACGTTGCCAAACATTATTGAGGCCATATGTGTCGAATTTTGACTCCAGGCTTCGTTGAAAATATATACATTTTATATAAGGTTATGGGCTGGCATTTTAAGTCTGTCTTGGCAGTGCCCACAGGCTAAATAACTATAAACTGCGCCTGGTAGCTGACTCCAAAAGCTGGATTTGCGAAATGGGCATTTAGGCCTAATGCCAGGAAGGCGGCTCGATGTAATACAGGTGTAAGTAACAGAATTGAACCAGATACCTAAAGTTTACAAAAAAGTACCATATCCTAAAGGGCTAGGCTTTGCCATTCAAGCTGTTGGTTGCTGGCATGGGCCATCATGTTCCTTCAAATGGTGGATGAGCGGTCATGCCAAAAACCACCAGCTGTCTGCAAAAAGGATTTCATATAAAAAGCTGCATATTGTACAATGCAGCCTCACATGTTGGTGTTTTTTTTAATTTTTTTTTATTTACACCCTGAAAGCACCCAAGGGCAGAGTTGGCTTTCTGGTCTCTGCCTCTCTCTGACAGGCTCATGGTTGAAAGGCTTAGTGACTGATGCTGGCACAGGGATCCATGTCCATCTGGTTGGTTCAGGTCCCACTTTCTCTGCAGAGCAGACAATGTGATGGGACCTGCCCAGTAATTTCATGGATCAGCAGATCGCTACCTAGCTAGAAAGCACCTTGCAACCACCTACCCGACAAGGGTTGGAAGCCTTAATCCAATATTTGCTAGAGGGGCCTTTAATGTTGACACTTGCATTGAAGAACCTGAAGCACTGACGTAATTAATCTTTGCTACTTTTTTTTTTTTTTTTACAAATTAAATATTGATTTGGATTAATCGTGTTTGTGATTTTTTTTTTTTTTTTTTTTATTGGATGTTACGAGGATAATTGGTGGTAGGAACTGAAAAATTGTAGAGTAGCAAAAACTAATGTGGAGAATGGTTATAGGCCAGCTGGTAGTATCAAGTCCATGGATGGTCCAGAAGTGGATATAGACACAGACAGAGTTACAAAAAGTGGGATCCCAGGTCTAAAACAGGGGTCAGCAACCTTCGGCACTCCAGCTGTCCTGAAACTACAACTCCCAACAGCCACACTTGCTCGGTTGTTCTTCTAACTCCCCTAGAAGTCAATGGAGGATTATGGGAGTTGTAGTTTCGAAACAGCTGGAGTGCTGGAGGTTGCTGATCTGTGGTCTAAAGGAAAGAGGTCATATGTAAGGCTATACACTTTGTTGTGTAGGGGGCCTCCTGACTCTCTCGCAATGGCAGATATGGGGGGACAGAAGGATCAGGCTGTTGAATTTTAAGGGTAGGTTCACACGTGTTCACTTGATCCGGCAGAGAACAGCCTGCTAGGAGGTCACCAGATCTGGCCTAGCCAGACGCTGCCATTCAACCCTGGACCCCGTTGACTATTGTGGGTTTTGGGCAGACAAAAACCCGGTGCATGTAGCAGTAAATGTCCAACGGAAACCCAGCACTCATTATGGAAAGAGGCCGGATCCCATTATCGTCAATGGGGTCCAGCAGTGAATGCAAGTATTCGGTAGGCCAAGCTGTTCTCTGCTGGAACAGCCTGCCCGATTAGTTAAACACATGTGTGAACCTACCCTTACATGCACAATTTTTCTCCAGGGAGAAAAGCACAGTGTCTAGCAGCGACTTACTTTCCTCTCTCCATTGAGAACACATGCACGCTTGGCCGAGCATACACATGTGTAGGGAGGCAGGGAGAATAGCTTTCATCTGAACAAACGCTTGGCTGACAACTGGCCAGCCATACAGATAACTGTTGGCTGTCTCTCTGAATTCCTATATGCATGCATGCTTGGCTAAGCATGCATGTAATGTGAATGGGAGAACGGAGAATGCCTCCACCAGACACTTTCGTCAGTCAGGCTCTATGAGAATAAAAGGGTTAGGCATGTTGAAATCCAAGGATCACCAATTCTTCTCTCCCCCTGACATCTACTGTCATGAGACCCTCATATTTTACTCACTTATATAGCGCTGACATTCCTCAGCGCATTACGGACATTATCATCACTTGCTGTCTCCAATGGAGCTCACAATCTATGTTATATATTGATATATCTTTGGAGTGTGAGAGGAAACCCACGCAAACACGGGGAGAACATACAAACTCCGTGCAGATGTTGTTCTTGGTTGGATTCGGACCAGAGTTCTGCAAGACACCAGTGCTAACCACTGAGCCATTAAATGGCCTGCTGAAGTCAGCGTGTTCAACAGACAAACGTGTAATATGTAAAGCCAGCTTTATTAATACAAGCGTTGGTTAAATACCAGTTTCCAGAGGAAGTAGACAAGCCATAACCTTATATAGTATAGAGGGAGGCTGCACTGCTATAGAATACTGCTATTTATGTATCTACCGTTCAAGACGGGTGGCTGTGTAGTCTTCTGCTGCATACCGACTTTTAGTAGGGGACAATCATGTGTAATGCACAATGCTGGCCTTGTGATGTTGGTACGCTATGAGATGTCAGTACTTTAAAATATAATGGACATCCTGCCTGATCTAATAGTATGGGGGTGGCCCATAGGCTGCTAGCTAGTGTGGAGCTCTGCATGTAACTATATGGCTTTTAATAGGCTGTAAAATAGCTTTTGAGCACTAGGTGCTAACTGAACAAAATATATTCATGATGATGATTCTGATGGGAAGCAATACATAACTAAGTTAAGCAAGTTTTAGGGAAAAAAAAATATATATTTACTCATTTCCCTGGTTCTCTTCTGGCCTTTGTTTACATGCAATAATAACAATCTCTGCCCCTCCCCCCCCCTGCTCTGCAAAGGGAGTGAATACAAGTGCTGCCCTTAGTGACATGTCTGTCTGCTAGGATACTCAGCAGCATGTTGTAAGTGTAGAACTACAAGTCCCAGCTGTACAATGACATTAGTTGTACACACAGGAACTCCCCCCTACCTTTCTTGTGCAATACTCTGCAGATCTCCAGTGTCAGCTCTGTGTCTATAGGATGAGGAGGGCAGATCCTGTGTGTCTTTATTGCCTGTAACTACTGTTGTAAAGCCTTGAGCCCTGTGTGTGTTCTGGCTGAAGGGGTTAATGTTTTATCTGAAAGAATCCAGGGAGAGAGCAGGAGCCAGCAGAGCAGGGGGTGTGGCCAGCACAGTGAAGTCTGGTGTACAGACTCTTATCTGCTTGTGCAGGAATATCAGAAGAGAAGGCAGAGAAGCTGACATCACAGGTCATGTGACCCTGAGTGAAATCTTAGAAACCAGCAGCTTTAGGGCCCTTTCACACTACTGTGGAGCACGGTCCGTGAAAACCCAGACCGTGCTCCTTCTAAGGGCAGGAGCGCATGGCGTCATTGGTTGCTATGATGCCATGCACTTCCTGAGGCTGCCCCTGTACAGTGATACACTGTACACGCTCATATACAGTGTATCACTGTACAGCAGCGGCCTTTCACACACTATAAACTTTAAAACCTTTACGTTTAGAGTGTGCGTGTAATTGGGAAATGAATCCAACAGAATTGCCAATTGATGTACGTTTTATAATGTCCTCTCTAAGCAGCAGGGGCTATAAAGAAGTACCCATGTAGAGAAAGAATAAAATGATGGATCCATCAATAGCTGCTTGTTGATGGTCTCCAAGCATTAAAAGTAAGGGCGCTCTCTCACACACTAGCGTGTCCCTTGCGGGAATGAAGCTCTCACATGCAGCGTGATTTCTGCAAGGTACACACTTGTGTGAAAGAGCCCTAATACTGCACAGCAGCTTGTGCTCTCTGCATGGGATGGCAGAGGGGCTGTCACAATGTGCTCCTAGTAATGAAGACAGCACCCTGCCCATTCCATTTACAAGACAGGCTTCCATTGAGTGTGACAGTATTTTGCCGATTGCCCTTATGTCACACAGATAACAAGAACTGTCAGGCATCAATGTGATTTACTGTAGGACCACCTTTTTATGTTTTAGTGAAATGGATTTGTATTCCCTACGCACTGTAACGTGTAGAATGACTACAATGGTAGTGTAAAAAAGATGAACCTGAGAATTTACAATCTTTCATGTAGACGAGGAGCGCTGGGAAATATTGTAACGTTATAATACCTGATAAAAATGGTAAAAATTATGTACATAGCGATGGTCATAGAACAGACAATTGCAGTGATTCCCAACCTGCGGCCCTCCAGTTGTTGTAAATCTACAACTCCCACCATGCCCTGTTGTAGGCTGATAGCTGTAGGCTGTCCGAGCATGCTGGGAGTTGTAGTTTTGCAACAGCTGGAGAACTGCAGGTTGGGCATCCCCGCTTTAAGGGCTTACCTCAACATCTACCAAAATGTCCTAGTAAAGCATATGGATGTCAATGGAAAAGGGAAGGGGCATGGACTTTAGCAGTCCATGCAACTGTCCATATTAATTGTCATTCATCTGAATGGCCGCCATGTAATATTACATTTCTTCTGTAGTGGCCACTACAGGAGAAAGTCTGGCTGGGGCTTCACAGCTGTTTGGGCGTGTCCAGAGCCGAGGTTTTGGTAAGTTAACCCGATAATAATTCCTCAATACAAAGTAGCAGGCATCTATTTACAAAATTATAATTATATATATATGTATATATTATTATATATACCAAACCTCAATATTTAGAACAAACATTATGAAGCAACGACACAGTGGCCATGATGATACATGCTCATAATGCAATTGAATTTCTCCATAATGTCTTGCGCTTAAGGGGAAGGGAAGGAAATATGTCCACATCCTTGGCTCTGCTGCTACTGAACTGATCTTTGAAATAAAGTAAGACTATGTTCCCTTTTTTTCAGGTACGTGATATAAAGTGAAATAGATTTGTGACTATAATATAAAACATAATCATACTAAGGGCTCATGCACACGGCCATGTTTTGCGATCCATAAATCGCAGATCCGCAAAACACGTATCCTGCCCAAGTGCATGCCACCACTTACCGTATTTTTCACTTTATAAGACGCACCTGATGATAAAAGATACACCCCAGATTTTAGAGTAGGAAAATAAGAAAAAAATATTTTTCATTACACCTCATATCAGACCCCCCATAAATTTCAGAACATCAGACTCCAATATCAGCCTTCATGTCAGACCCCCAACAGACCTCAGATTAGCCCATTAACCCCAATATCAGCCCACTGTGCCCCCATCAGACCTCAATCAGCCCACTGTGCCCCCATCAGACCTCAGATCAGCCCACTGTGCCCCCATATCAGCCCACTGTACCCCCATCAGACCTCAGATCAGCCCATCAGCCCCCATATTAGCCGACTGTGCCCCCATCAGACCTCAGATCAGCCCCCATATCATCCCACTGTGCCCCCATCAGACCTCAGATTAGCCCACTGTGCCCCCATATCAGCCCACTGTGCCCCATCAGACCTCAGATCAGCCCCCATATCAGCCCACTCTACCCCCATCAGACCTCAGATCAGCCCATCAGCCCCCATATTAGCCGACTGTGCCCCCATCAGACCTCAGATCAGCCCCCATATCATCCCACTGTGCCCCCATCAGACCTCAGATTAGCCCACTGTGCCCCCATATCAGCCCACTGTGCCCCCATCAAACCTTAGATCAGCCCCCATATCACCCCACTGTGCTCCCATCAGACCTCATATCAGCCCACTATGCCCCCATATTAGCCCACTGTGCCCCCAATATCAGCCCACTCTGCCCCATCAGACCTCAGATCAGCCCCCATATTAGCCGTCTGTGCCCCCATCAGACCTCAGATCAGCTGGGTGGGCTGATCTGAGGTCTGATGGGGGTCCCGGCACCAGGGTCAGTCCGATCCTGGACTGGGTTATTTGGAATCTTAACAACAATAATACTATTTAGGCAGCATCTCCCTCTCAATATCTGAGCAGATAACTTCACAGCACCCCACCCCCTTAACAGTGATCTCCACAGCAGCCCGCCCCCCTAAACAGTGACCTTCCACAGTGCTCCGCTCACTTAACAGTGACCCTCCACAGCAGTCTACCCCTACAGTGACCTTTACAGAGCATCATCCCCTTAGCATTGACCTCCACAGGACCCCACCCCCTTAACAGTGACCCCCCCCCCCCAACACATGGTTACGACCACCCTGCAATCCTGGACTATGCACTCTCTTGCAGTCCCAGACACCAGACAGGCCGGCGCTTTTTCCTATAGTGTGCAAGCACAGCCAAGTCTGCTGGATTGCACAGTGGTTATAATCATGGAAACGAGCAGTGTATAATAAGATGGAAAAATGAATCAAGCCAGCAAAGGTGGCAATATGGAGAATCACAAAGCATTAGTAAGTGCCCGGCAGTGAGCCCGGTGACGTCACCGGCACTGATGGGTGGGCTTTAGCGCTGCCCTAGCCTGTGCCCTGGCGCTAAAGCCAGCCCATCAGAGCCAGTGACGTCACCAAACACACTGCCGGGCAAAAGCCTCCGCCCGGCAGTGTGTTGCTAGTACCCCTTCTAGGTCTGGTTGCACATGTTGTGACAATAACCATTATGCCACTGGTAATGCTTACTGGATATTTCTTTTCTTCAATGGTCAGGAGGGGACCTCAGTGACTTCTATGGGAGAGTTTTCTAGGCATGCTCTGTGACCTGTGCAGAAATTATTGTACAAGGAAAGAATAGATGAGATTTGACAATCCCTTATTGTGAATGTTGGATCCTGTCTTATCTATACACAGAGGTGATATCATTACAGGCAGGATTAGAAAGACAGATAAGCAGATAACTGCAGAAAAAGTGATGTGTACAGACCAAGAGGTGCTGCCTATTATTAGGCTTATGGTCAATGCGAAAACTGTTGGATTTTATGTTTTTTTTTTTTTTTTTAAATATAGATAGTGGCATGGAAAATTAAAATTAGGTCATCAAAAATTCTTTAAAAAATAGTTAAACCTAAAAACATGATTTGAACACTAGGTCATTTTCTGATGACACTTTCCGTTTAAATTGACTTAATATGAAATCGTGTGTGTGTTCGAGATGGGGAATTTAGATGGTAAGGGACTGATGTGAGTGATGTCAATTAAAGTGGATCTGTACCCTCTACTGACATGCATATTTTAATATCTTCATGCATTCCCCATGTAATAACAATTTTGGAGCATCTATTCTTATAACTCTATGCTGTATCATTCCTTTATTATTTCTACTAGAAGTTATGAATGAATTACTAGCAGTCTGCAGTAAAGGTATAGAGAGGTGGTAACCAGTTGGGGGGGTGTACCTGCCTTTTTCAGACTGTGCAGGTACATCCCCCCAACTGGTAACACCCCCCTGTACCCTTACTGCAGACTTCTAGCAATTCATTCATAACTTCTAGCAGGAATAATAAAGCAATGGCACAACATAGAGTCATAAGAATAGATGTTCTAGAATTGTTATTACATGGGGAATGCATGAAGCTATTAAAACAGGCATGTCAGGAGAGGTGACTGGTCCTCTTTAATGTACCGCGCTAAGGAATATTTTAGTGCTATAAAAGCAAAATAAAAATAAATATTAAATTAATATTAAATACATGCAATCAGAGTGGGTGTACAGTACACGTCTGCACCTCCAGTCTGTGGGAGGTAATAGAGGAAGGCCATAAATAGGGGAAGTTCTTACGTATTGTACAAAACTTCAGTTTCAGAATCTGTTGCTGAGAATTGTGTCGTGTGCTTCCTCTTGCGTCACCAACCTACATGAACTGTGCGGGTGCTCAGGGGTGCAGTTCCATGTCCTAGGAATAACTATCAGAAGATCAGTGAAGAAAGAATACCATCTCAGTGCGCAGCAATGGCCCTGGTCGAGATTATGCGCCTGTGGAGTGAGGGGGTGGCTACTGCGGACAAGGGTGACTGGACTAACGCCCTGAAATCTTTCACCTCCATCACAGACCCTCGATCCAAGATCTGCTTTAATATCGGCTGCTGTCACCTGGTGTTAGGGGATTTACATGGGGCAGAGAAGGTACAACATATGTGTATTCAAAAGCAAAGTCATCATTTTCGTATCTTATTTGGTGGTTGTATAAAATATACAGTATATTAGGAAATTGCTTAAACAACAATAACCCAATATACAGTATTATCATTGGGCCTTTTAAGCGATTAGGCTACTTTCACACAACTGTAAGTGCTTTGCGGTCCGCAAAACACAGAGACCGGCCGTATGCGTTCCACATTTTTGTGGACTGTACATGGCTGATGCTATAGAGAAAATGCCTATTCTTGTCCGCGATTGCAGAGAAAAATAGGACACGCTCTATATTTTTGCAGGGCCGCAGAACGCAAGGTTGCGGAACGAATGTGGACCCATTTATACGGTTGTGTGAATGTGTAGGAAATTTGAACACCTGTGTAGTTTTACATTGTATTTTTGGCAACATACATCAGGGAAGAGGAGTGATTCCAATCCATTGATTCACAGAAACATAGAAGATTGACGGCAGAAAAAGACCACCTGGTCCATCTAGTCTGCCCTTTTATTATTCCTTTATTGTTATCTTAGGATAGATACATGTTTATCCCAGGAATGTTTAAATTCAGTTACTGTGGATTTATCAACCACCTCTGCTGGAAGTTTGTTCCAAGCTTCTACTACTCTTTCAGTGAAATAATATTTTTTAATGTTGTTCTTGATTTTTCCCCCAACTAACCTCAGATTGTGCCCCCTTGTTCTTGTATTCAGTTTCTTATTAATAACACTTCCCTCCTGAACTTTATTCAGTCCTTTAACATATATAAAGGTTTCAATCATGTCCCCCCTTTCTCTTCTTTCCTCCAGACTATACATATTAAGATCTCTGAGTCTTTCTTGATAAGTTCTATGCTTTAGACCTTCCACCATTTTTGTAGCTCTTCTTTGGACCCATTCTATTTTAGCAATATCCTTTTGCAGGTGAGGTCTCCAAAATTGAACACAGTATTCCAGATGTGGTCTCACTAGAGCTCTATACAGAGCGATCACAATCTCCCTCCTTCTGCTTGTTATACCTCTAGCTATGCAGCCAAGCAGTGTCGGACTGGGGTACCCAGGGCCCACCAGTAAAAAAATTTTGGGGGGCCCACTGTACGGATACATTCAAATATAATAAATAATCTAACAAGTTTTTTTATATGAACATAGGCTGGTTGAGGGGCTGTACATTGAATATAAGTATGTAGTACAGTAAGTCTACTGTGTTATGTGCCACTTGTGCAAGGGGTGGGAGACTAGGGGCCCATCTTGCTCAGAGGCCCACAGGGGGATTCACCTGTACACCTGTGGGCCAGTCCGAGCCTGCAGCCAAGCATACGATTTGCTTACCGCCTGGCTGCATTGGTTACTGTCATAGATGACTACCCCCAAATCCTTTTCTTCTGAAGTCTTTGTTAGCACAGAACTGCCAATACGATACTCAGATAGAGGGTTTCTTCTCCCCAAATGCATTATTTTACATTTGGAAACATTGAACTGCAGTTTCCATTGTTTTGACCACTTATCTAATAAAGATGAATCATTCTCCATATTACAGACACCTCCTGGAACATCAACCCTATTACACACTGTTGTGTCATCAGCAAACAAGCAAACCTTCCCTACCAAGCCGTCCCTTATGTCACTTACAAACATGTTAAACAGAACAGGACCCAGAACAGATCCTTGTGGCCCCCACTTGTAACCAGCCTCTGCTCAGAATACAGTCCATTAACAACAACCCTCTGGTATCTGTCCTTCAGCCAACTGCAGATCCACTGAACTATCCAGGGGTTAAGTCCATACATTATATTGAAACTCTAATTTTTTTTCAGCATCCTTAAAGGGGTTATGTCACTTTAGCAAACAGCATTTATTATGTAGAGGAAGTTAATACAAGGCACTTACTAATGTATTGTGATTGTCCATATTGCCTCCTTTGCTGGCTCGATTCATTTTTCCATCACATTATACACTGCTCGTTTCCATGGTTACAGACCAACCTGCAATCCAGCAGTGGTGGTCGTGCTTGCACACTATAGGAAAAAACACTAGCCTATGTGAGCTCCCACGGTCCTAGCCGCCAGAGAGGCCGACACTTTTTTCCTATAGTGTGCAAGCACGACCACCACTGATGGATTGCAGGGTGGTTGGAACCATGGAATGAGCAGTGTATAATCTGATGAAAAATGAATCCCATCAGCAAAGGTAGCAATATGGATAATCCGAATATATTAGTAAGTGGCTCGTATTAACTTTCTCTACATAATAAATGCAATTTGCTGAAGTGAGACAACCCATTTTAGGGTAGCCTAGCTTTAAGATATTGATCACCTAAACCTTGGATCAGTCATCAATATCAGATCTGACACCTGACAGCCCCGTCAGTCCAGCTGTTTGTAGCAGAAAACATAGCAGTGGACTGAGCTGGAAGCAGTTGGCTGCAGTCTGCTCACATTCAAGTGAATTCATATCTGAAAGGTAGACAACCCCTTTAAGGTGACTTTAAAGGTGGAGTGTCAATTAAAGGGGTATTCTGATCATTGACATATATGTTGGATCCTTACACAACCACAACTCCCATCTTTCCCATAGACTCTAATGGAGAGAAACAAACATTACCTGCTCTCTTCATTTCCTCCCACTTAAAATTCCTGCCAGGTTCTTTGGATTGTTGAATTGGGACCAAATGTCTATAGCAGGGATGCCCAACCTACGGCCCTCCAGATGTTGCAAAACTTCAACTCCCAGCATGCATGGACAGCCTACAGCTATTAGGGCATGCTGGGAGTTGTAGTTTTGCAACAGCTGGAGGGCCGTAGGTTGTGCATCCCTGGACTATACCATAAATGTTGATAGTCAGAATGCCCCTTTTAGTACAGGTCAATCATTTGTTGATTTGCAAACTTATATTTTTTATATGGTTCCTATAGTGGAAAACAGTATGTCATGTGTATTAGCTTCAGTTATTGTGGAAAACTTCAAATACTGCAATTGCCGTGATTGGCATTACTATCAGCGATATAAGAGTTCTAAAAGTAACAATTGCATCTGAGCTCTTACACTTTGGGGCACATAAACCAACTAACCACCTAATGAATCAGGATTTTCTAAATACAGAATAGTATTATGCAAAATGTAACAAAACAAATATCAAACTAATACCAACTATACCGATTGATATATCATATCAATGGACCTTACACAGCAAGTTACGATTGCATATATTAGAACTGGAGGCCTTGGTAGTTTTGTGGAAGGCCCAGGTCATCCCAGCTACTTCTGCATCTCAGACCTAGCTGATATAACATGTCCATCTCTCGATCAGAAGACATTTTATCCTTAAAGAAGAAGAGAGTGATGGTTTCCATTAAATGACATCAAGTAGAGATCTTTGATACAGAAAGTATATTGGAAAATGGTATATATTTCCATCATACAGAGATTAACAATTCTCTGCTGTCTGTAACTATAATACCAGACCTCCCAAGTGTCCCTCTTCTGGAGGGACAGTCCATATTTTGGACTAAAGTCCCTCTGTTCCTCTTTTTGATTTGAAGTACAGATTTGCATTGTTACATTTACAATATTGATCCAGAAAGTGTTTGGTTCCTATCTGTATGTTTGACTCCCACCTTGTATATTATTTCATTATTTGATGCAATTTGGATTTTAGACATTTCTATATTTAGATAATTTTTGTGCTATTGTGCACTAAAAAAAACTATTAAAGTGTATAAATATGTAGGGAAAATGGACTTTCACGCAATGAACCATAAGATCCCCTCTTTGACTGTCCAAAAAGTTGGGAGGTATATAATACCCCTAGAATTCCATGAATGCAGGCATATATTTTATACCAGTTAAAATTGCCGCAGGTTAAAGAGCCTTAGATATTGATGACCTATCATCAGGATAGATCATCAATGTCAAATCAGTGGGGGTCTAACAAATGGTAACCCCAACAGTGAGCTGTATCAGGCAAACGCCAGCGCTGGGAAGTATACATTGGACAGAGCGGATGCAGACAGCTCCATACACTGCGTAGTGGTATGTCGGGGTACTGCAGCTCAGCTCCATGTCCAGCATATGGAGCCTTCTGCTTCTGCTCCATACACTGTATAGTTTCTGGCAATGTGGCTGAAATAGCTGATCGGGAGGGTGCCAGGTGTCAGACCCCCACCGATCTGATATTGATGACCTATCCAGAAGACAAGCCCTTTAATGTGGTATTGCATTAAAGAAGAACTCCCGCAAAAAAAATTATTCTCTGATCTGTTAGAAAGGTGCATGATGTAATCTGTAGTGAATGTCATCTTCTTATCAGTGACTGTTTCTGTGAGTAAAAACCTCTCTTCTTATTGTAGCTGGGTCATGTGACCAACTCCCTGACCTCCAACTGACCCAGGACAGAAAGCCAGTAACTGCTCTATTCATTCCTATGGGAGCCTCACTTTCAGTCTCATAGGAATACATAGAGACTTCCTGTCCACACATAAGTCTATATGTGAGTTGGTGGGTCTAATTGCTGGTCACATGACACAGATAAGAAACTTCAGGATGATATAAGTTAAAAATTCAGACACTGGTAAAAAAATGACATTAACTACAGGTTACATAATGTACATTTCTAGCAGGACATGGAATAAAATTTTTGTCAGGAGTTCTTCTTTAATCAAACTAAGAGCACTCTCCTTTTTAGTGAAATGAACATCTATTTTATAAGGAAGATGATTAGTGACACCAAGTCAATAAAACTCGTTGTCACATCCAGTCAGTTCTGGGAGTGTGGCCAGTTTCTGACTGTTCTAGGCTAAAATATGTTATTTAATATGAGTCCATATTGTGTATTCTACTTCATGAGAATACGAATATAAGTGAATTTGATAAAATTTTTGTTGCGGCTTACAAATGTCCATTCCTACAACCAAAGCCAGAATTTACCTACAGTCATAATTGGTCTATATGATTTCCCTGGAAAAAGGAGTCTACCTCAAAGGGTTGTCTCACTTGGCACAATGATACTTATGTATATAACGCTATAAAGAAGAACCTATTAATGTAGTCCATGTTGTAATACTGCCCCCCTATCCTCAATAATTGTCATCTTGTAGTACCTTAGAGAACACTTGTTGTCAGGGGTTAAGGCTGCATCTGCTCACTGGGTAGTAAAGTGCCGGCCTGTCTGGTGGCCGAGATGGCAGGTAGCGAACACATGAGCATTACCGCACATGTGTGCTAGTTCCTTCCCATCTAGGCTACCTCGTAGATGCTGTCTTGAGCTGCTCCCAGCAGTGACCGTAGAGAAGAAAAAGAACCCACACAGGCAAGGGGAGGGATTACAGTATTCCAGCGCCTCTTGCCTGTGTCATCATTCAAAGCAAGAAGCACCACCTCCTACAGCTCAGAAAGTGCGCCTAGGGAGCTGCCTGGAAGAGCGGAAATCAGGAGGTGAGACAACCCCTTTAAAGAGGACCTGTCACTACTTCTGACACCCCTGTTTTAATAGCTAACTACATTCCCCACAGAATAACAATTCTGGAGTATCTATTCTTATGGCTCTATGTTGTGCCATTCCTTTATTATTTCTACTAGTAGTTATGAATTAATTACTAGCAGTCTGCAGTAAGGGCACAGAGGGGAGGTAACCAGTTGGGGTGTGTCTATGCACAGTCTCACTTTATGCAATCAGTGTCATTGTCAGACTGTGCAGGTACACACACCCAACTTGTTACCACCCTCTGTACCCTTACTGCAGACTGCTAGCAATTTGTTCATAAATTCTAGTAGAAATAATAAAGGAATGGCACAACATAGAGCCATAAGAATAGATGCTCCATAATTGTTATTACATGGGGAATGCATGAAGCTATTAAAACAGACATGTCATGAGTGGTGAAAAGTCTTCTTTAAGGTAAAATTTACACATGAATACACTGAACTGTATATATTCATATATAATAATCTTTATATCAATATGGTAGGCCTGGGAGAAAGACACCCAGGATGGCACAAGGAGGAGGGTGCAGAGGACACTAGATGTTGAAAAAAGCGCAAATGAGCTAGAAAGTTCTGCTCAATATATAAGAGCATTCTAGTTATTGGTTGCTGAGATGCAGCACACAGTATACAGATCCTTCTGTTTACACTCCATTTACTGTATAGTTTGTGCCGCCACGGCTGCCCATAACAGCTGATCGTCTGGAAACCCCAACCAATCTAATATTAGGGTAGGTCATCAATATCTGTAACCCGGACAACCCCTTTAAGGTGCAGTTTTCTCAATGGGTATAACTTAATGAGCCAGAGGGTCAACAAAGGTGCATGTCTTGTACAGTATATCAGAATGTATTTCGCCTCTTGTGAGCATCATAAGCGGCCAAATTTTCAGCCTGTAAAATGTAAACAATGAAGGTTTCCATTCAATGACTAACCAGAGATCTTAATAACTGGGATAATTTAATCTAGAAGAATCTAAAATAGAAAATAGATATCAGTTAGAAAAGTCACTGGACTGGAAAGAGGGACAACCCCTGTGGTGTGAAGGGGATGCAGCACTAAAACAGCGCTGTAACACCTTCATTTTTAGAATCAGAGACATCCAGAGATATTTTTTAGAATGAAAGAAGTATGACAGGAAAAAATATTGTAGCATGCTCTATTGGACTTTCTTTACCCCCAATGGTCTTTTTATAAAACCGAAAATCCCTTTACAGGGATTTCCCATGCATAATGTAAAAAAATAAAATTAAATAGAACCAGCCCTGTACCTCACACAGATCCAGAAATCTCCCCATTCCTTGCTCAAATTGCTCTACTGGATTTATTTCAAGCTGGCAGCTCAGGGGGCATGTTCTGTCTGCTGCAGCTGGTGGCAGTTGAAAGATGGAACTGAGCATGTGCGTCCACCTCAGTCAGCAGGACAGAAAAATTTAAAAAGAGCAAACAGCAGGTGGCGCTATACAGATAGATTTCAGTGAATAACTCAACGCCTATACTAAATTTTTAATTACATGCAATTACAAAAGTATTCAAATCCAGGTGCTGGTTTGAAAAATATTTTTCATGGGGCCAACCAATGATTGCCTCACCTGTGGAACAAGAAACCTATGTGTAAATGTGGCTTTTTATATCTACATTATTGTTAATGTTGTGATCTCATATCCATTGATATGACCTTCCTATACAATATCAATTAGTATCATTAATACAACGGCTCATTTATATTGATCTTCTGTCTTCCAGGCCTTTACCAACACTATAGAAAAAGACAATCACTTGGCTGTGGGATATTTTCAGCGTGGTTCCGTCCTCTTTAAGAAGGGCATGTAAGAGGCACCGTAATTTTTATATATTACAAACTTTCATTTTTAGCAATTGTTGAAGCTCTACCTTCAGCTAACCTTGTCTCTGTAGCCAGCGTGTATGTGTTCTTTTATCATGTTAGGTGTTGATGGATCTTGTGGCTTTATTATGGCCCATGGGATCCACGGTCCATTCATATGAAAACAGCACTGTGCGTTCAAATGACTAGAAATAACA
Organism: Rhinella marina; assembly: GCA_900303285.1. Classification (NCBI taxonomy): domain Eukaryota; kingdom Metazoa; phylum Chordata; class Amphibia; order Anura; family Bufonidae; genus Rhinella; species Rhinella marina. The sequence goes on along the minus strand of ONZH01008000.1, from coordinate 209,922 downwards.
GTGACGAAAGCTAAGGATCAGATCTGTCAGCAGCATCTTGCTGACCCTTTGCAAATTTTTGTTTGAACTACAGACAGTAAATGAAAACTGACTGAAAAAAAATGATAAAGTTATGTAAAATATTGTAGATTTTACGTTTGTTCACTATATAAAAGGTCTTTTTAAATGCAGAGATGTACTGCAGTGGCCGAGTTTGAGGTGGCCATACTGCTATGCTGGGTCCTCCTGATAGTATCAAGGTGTCACCACAAGTTGCTGCTTTCTGGAAGGAATAGTAAGGTATGGTGGACTCCAACGGCAAATAAGTCCAGAAAGTCAGGGTCTGCAGTTAATCAGTGCAAGGCAAAACAATACAGGCAATGCACTGGGTTCGCTTCTCCAAGGATGTGATGCTGAGCTAGGCCTGAGCTAGATGTCACTCTCTCTAAAAACAATGGCTCCCTGGCAAAAGGCAGGTGCCCAGGGTCTGTGGCTCAGTTGTTTGGCTGACTCCCTGGTCCCAGGGCTGGTGACCCTGGATCTGAGGCTCAACATCAATATTTCAGCATCTTCTTCTGGTCACCCATGCCGTCTGGCAGAGTCTCTCCTACTAAGGCTACTTTCACACCTCCGGTGTGAAACTCCGGCATGGTCATTCCGGCAGACAGAGAATCGACTGGACACAAACCACAGCATGCAGCGGTTTATGTCTGGCCGGTTCTCCGCTTGCCCGCTAGAATGCGTACGGTTCTCTGCTGGACCCCATTATACTTAGGCTACTTTCACACTAGCGTTTTTGCTGGATTCAGGGTTCAGGAAAATACTTCCGTTACTGATAATACAACCATCTGCATCCGTTATGAAAGGATCCGCTTGTATTATCTTTAACATAGCCAAGCAAGTCAATGGAGGACGGATCCGTTTTCTATTGTGTCAGAGAAAACGGATCCATCCCCATTGACTTGCATTTGGAGTCATGACAGATCCGTCTTGCTCCGCATCCCAGGATGGAAAGCAAAATACAACGTGTTGCGGTTTGCTCTCCAGTCTGGAAACACAACTAAACTGAACGGAATGCATCTTGGAGCATTCCATTCTGTTCAGTTCAGTTTTGTCCCCATTGACAATGAATGGGGACAAAACTGAAGCTTTTTTTCTGGTATTGAGCCCCTATGACAAAACTCAATACCGGAAAACTTAATCGCTAGTGTGAAAGTATCCTTAATGGGGCTGGCGGTCATCCTGTCCGCATCTGGTAGCACTGGATCTGGAGAATTCCATCCGGCTGTTCTCTTCCAGAACAGCTTGTTGGAATTCAAGTTGGAAATGTGAAAGTAGCCGAAACACTGGTACCTACCTGTAGACAACTAGGAGATCTGGCTGCTTTCCTTCTATACAGTTTCTAGCTGAACTTGAACCTTCTAGTGGAAGGTTTGGAGTGGAGAAGCACAGCCCAAACAGAAACATTGTTACAATTTCTACAATCATGAATGGGAATGAATAAGCCATTTTTCCAGACAAGTCTTCAGACATAAACAGAGCTAAACCAGACAGTCAGAAATTCAGTGTGCCTCTTATTTAATCCCCTCCAAACCTTTGCATAGGTAGAAAGTCATAAAGTCTTTTCTCATTATTAGCTGGCTAGGCATTCATCCTTTCCACAGCGCAGTGCAGCTATGGTGTTATAACAGGATATATTACAATAAACTTATAAAATGCATTTTAACAATATAAAAAGTGTAAGTCCACACAACAGCATAAATCACAGTGCAAGTTAACTCTTTAAAGTGCAATAAAATAGGGAGTTGGTGGCTTTCCATAGTAGCAATAGGGGCAAATGTCCACAAATGTACATGGTCCAAAGTACCCTTGCTCCAGGGCACTACAATACGTAAACAGTCTGGATTATACATAATTACCAGTTATACACATGAGCATAACCATAGTAGTCACACCTGGTCTCTGGAACCTAAAGTTGGCCATACATATTGATCATGTCAGCCAACCATGGGATTAGTATGGGACCTGTTGAGAATTAATGTTTGGGGGAGATAAGGATTGGGCATGTTGGATTTCAAGTGCCTGACCCTAAGCAATTTCTTAACCACCAAAAATACACATGCAAAAAAAAAACAAAACAAACAAAAAAAAAAAACGATAAACAAAACAGATCAGACTTTATGAATTTTATACTCAGGGCTCTTAAAGGGGTCTCATAAAGATGACCCCTTTTCACAACAATGCTATGTAATCTGAAGAAACCTGCTTAAAACACCGGCTGGCCATATGTGACGACCATTTGAATGATTAGTTGCCTGCAATACCACTGAATAATACTAGATACCTTCCTTGTGCTAAACCCTGTACTAATGATAATGCATTTGTGTGCAGGTATAACCAGGCCCTCCAGGACTGGGCTCGCTGCTTTACAGAGCTAAGGGGTAACCAGCTCATTGACTACAAGATCCTGGGCCTGACCTATAAACTCTACAGCTGTGAGGTGAGAGACTAGTAAAACATATGTGTTACACAACCACGGGAGCCATTTGGCTCAACCCTCCTCTCTCTTCGATTGACGGGTCCAGGTAAGATGACTATACAGAAAACTGACTCTGTCAATCAAAAAGGAGAGGGAGAGGCTCTCAGGAGAAGCATGAGGAGCAAGGATGCACTTAGTGTCTTGGGCCCGCCCTTTGTGCACTTAACTGCTCATTTGCACATGGATTAAAAGTACTTTTTCTCTGGAATTAAGCAACAAATTGTAAAAGTGAAAGATATGATTACATTCAGTTGGGCTAGGCCTACAAGGCATTGTGCCTGATTAACCAGTGAATTTCTTGGTGACAGACTCCCTTTAAGATTGATTTTGGGTTTCTTTTTCAGGAGCCTAAAGCTGACCATACACTTTAGATGTATGTTGTCAGAGACAGCACATTTCAGTGGTACAGGTCAACCATTTAATGTGTGTGGGGACCCCTGACTCTCCACCTACAGCTGATGTTGGGCTGGTAAGGATCAGGCCTGTTGGATTCAACATGCCCAATACTTTTGTTCTTGGGGAGATAAGAGGTGCCTTGCTTTCTCCCTTCTCTTATTCCCAACACATGCATGCTTGGCCAAGTCAATCAGGAATGTGATCAGGTTAGAGCTCTCGGCCAAATGATTATGGCCAGTCTATTCCATCCCAGCTGCACCAAAGTACTATTAAAAATGAGGATCCACAAAGAACTATAATGAAGCAAAGGGAGAAAGGACCATGAATATCATGACTATGGGGGAGATTTATCAAAACTGGTGTAATGGAAAACTGGCTTATTTGCCCCTAGCAACCAATCAGATTCCACCTTTCATTTTTCAGAGATGCTTTGGAAAATGAAAGGTGGAATTTGATTGGTTGCTAGGGGCAAATAAGCCAGTTTTCCTTTACACCAGTTTTGATAAATCTACTCCATGGGGGAGGTTTATCAAAACTGGTGCTAAAGAAAACTGGCTTAGTTGGCCATAGCAACCAATCAGATTCCATGCTTAATTTGTGAAAGAGCTTTTGGAAAATGAAAGGATCATTCTGATTGGTTGCTAGGGGCACCTAAGCCAGTTTTCCCTAGCAACAGTTTTGATAAATGTCCCCCAGTTCCTTCTTAGGTTGTTCCTCATGAAGACAACCCTTTTTTTAGTTGGAATCTAGCACAATGATCTGCTGATGCATGTTGGTCCAGCTTTGTAATCTCCTTATGGTCATATATCATTGCAATGGAAGATGCAGCCCACCATACATACAATTTGGTTAGCATTAGATGTACACTGCACAGGTATTATTGTAAATCTGCCATGTGTGAACACATCCCAATTACAAAAAATGTCTGCTATACCATTGTGTGGAGGTCATGAAGAAATGCACGTTACAGTTTCTGACTAATATTGGTGTTTTTATACCTTTTGGGACATTTTTTTTACAGATCTTGTATAATGTCGCCCTTGCAAATGCAAAATTGGGTAACTGGGCAAAAGCAGAAGAAAACCTTGTTCTAGCCCTCAGTCAGAAGGTAGAGCCGCGGCACGGCACCAAGATAGAGAAGGCGATGCAGGAAATCCTGGTGAGCCCGGGACTTGTTGCTGAATCTTGTGCAGTTGTGAATTTCAGATTATGCAACATTTTTTTGGTTCTTTGTGCCTAACTTTCCTCTTGTATTACCTGTTAGTAGTATTATTATGTGGCATAGTGCTGCTTACTTGCAGCCGTTATCTGTTAGGCCGCATTCACATGACCGTGTAATGGCCGTGTCCGTTTTGCAGACTGCAAACTGCGGGCAACGACCCTGCATCTAGTTATGGACCTGTTGACTTCATGGGTCCAAGATCTGCAAGATGCGGCCAAAGATAGGACATGTTTTATCTTTTGCAGGGCGGAGACCGCGTCCTGGAGCACATGGAAGCACTTCTGTGTTATTCCGGGTCTGTGCCTCCTTGTTACACAAGATAGGACATGTCTTATCTTTTGCAGGGCGGAGACCGCGTCCTGGAGCACATGGAAGCACTTCTGTGTTATTCCGGGTCTGTGCCTCCTTGTTACACAAGATAGGACATGTCTTATCTTTAGTCTCATCTTGCAGATCTCGGACCCATGAAGTCAATGGGTCCACACCACCACGCCGGGTGCACGTGGCCAGGCCTGTGTTTTACAGATCTGCGGTTTGTGGTCTGTGAAACAGACACAGCCGTCACATGGTCATGGGAATGTGGCCTTATCATTTACTAGGAGGCACCCTACTCAGCCCCCCTCTATTAACCAGAGTGGAGGACCTAGACAGACTTGGTCTGGCCACCTCTTACATGGCTGGTTAATGGATGGTTGGTAATCAGGGGAAAATTTGAAGGCAAAATCAGCCTGATGCCATTTGTAATACTAGTACCTTCTAATGTGGCAGAGGGATCTTTGGCCCATGGCTACCTCTACACCCACTCTATAATTTTATATTCTTAGTACGCCTTTATACTGTACACAGTGTTTAGCTTGATGCCATCCCTTTACACCACGCAGCCATAGGTTTCCATGTGCTATGAGAATTCTGCCCTGTCAGATGATGACATGTCTGGAAACCACAGACGGAAGCCGAGATGATAAAGAAATATATATTTAGCAATGGTTTCACAAGGTTATGTAAGAACAGAGACTCCATAACACAATCATATTCGTAGTTCCTTTGTAAATTGGAGAGTGGGGGTCATAGAGATGCAGGGAATTAAAATCCACATCCATCAGTAAACTGCTGTTTACCGCAGTCCATAGGTTGTGAATTGGGTAGCAGAGAAGTCATGGGGAATTAAAATTCTACCTCGACACCCTAGTGGGGCCATTTATTTAAATTGATGTAAAGTAGATGTGGCTTAGTTGACCATAGCAACCAATGAGATTCCACCTTTTATTTTCCAAAGGAGCTGTGAAAAATGAAATGAGGAATCTGATTGCTTCCTATGGGCAACTAAGCCCGTTCTACTTTACATCAGTTTGATAAATGAACCGATAGGTGTACAGAGAAGATGGGGCTTGTTGACAAATATCAGTGGGCTACTCATCATAGTGTTCAGTTTGACAGCCTGCACAGAAGTGTCTGGCATTTCTTTCCCCCTCTACACCTTTTCCATGACCCTTGGGTCAGATAGGCTAGAGTCACACCTGCGGTATGAATTAGGGCATGCTGTTCCGTCAGGGAATTGTCCGTCAGAATTCTCCAGATCCGGCATTGCCGGATACAAACAGAATTGCCACTTGTCAAATTAAGAAAAATGGGGTCCGGCAGAGATCAGGCAAAAATGCAGAGAATCAGCCGGACTCAAACAGCTACATGCTGCGGATTGTGTCCAGCCAATTCCCGGCACAGATTAGGCAACCAGATCTACGTGCTGCAAGTGTGAAACTTGCCTTACTTTTTTTTCTTTTTGCAAAGTATGCATCTCAAGGGAAATGTGCAGAGGTTCTGGCCATTTGAGAGCAAATTGAATGGGACCAGCCAGGGCTGAGCTCCCTCTCCTTAAGGTGCATCCGCAAAACATGGATACAGTCTGTGTGCATTCCACACTTTTTGTGGGCCCCATTGAAAAAATGCCTATTCTTGTCTTACTGTCCGCATTTTTTTGGGCACCAAAGAAATGAATGGTTCAGTGTGCGATCCGCTAAACATGTGGATCAGACACAGACCAAAAATGTTGTAGTGTGAATGCACCCTAAGGCCTCTTGCGTTGCTGTTACACCTAGAAGCTCCGCTTTCTCTGCAACTGACGCGCTCTCTGCACTTTGATTGACAGGGCCAGGTGTGATGAGGTTTTAACTGCCTGATCCTGCGAAAGTGCAGAGGCTGCAGAGAGAGCAGAGCCTCTAAGAGTAACGGCAATGCCCCGTTGCTCCTAGAGGCTCATTGCATCTATTAAAACATTTTTCTCAGCAATGCGAACACATATCAACATAGGACCAACACAGATGCCTTCAGCTGCCAAGCACACATGTAACAGGTCAGCCAGTGTCATAGGTACAAATCTGCTGACAGATGCACTTTCAGTTAAGCCCCTTTAAAGGGACCCTATCACTACGAGATGCAGTGCAATCTGCAGGCAGCAGGTTATTACTCAGGAGAAACTGAGAAGACTGAAAAGATTCAGCAAAACGTGCAATTTATTCATCAAAATCTCTGTTCATTCTAAGCTAAAAAGTCATATGGACGGTCCAATAAGTGATTGACAGCTATCTGTGTATGTAGACTCACACAGGGAAGGATTTCAGTCACTGATTGGACCGTCCACATGACTCCTTAGCTCAGAATGAGCAGAGATTTAGATGTATAAACTGCACGTTTTGCTGAATCTTTTCCCACAAAACGATATATATCAATCTCCTCAGCTCCTTCTGCCTGATAACAAGCTCATTGCAGATCGTATTGCAGATTATCATGGTGACGGGTTCCCTTTAATATTTAAAACACATTTAATTAGGGAAAGGAGAGATAATAAAATTGCTGTTCTTTTTTCTGACAATTCCCTGGAGTTGAATTTTTTTTTTAAAGAGCCAAAAATAGAATACAATACTCTGGGGGATGGTGAAGAATTTTCCATAGATTGTGAACAGAACATCTAATGCCAATGAAGTGTATGGTGGAGTGCGCCGAGCTCTGAGATGGCGGCACCCAATGGTGTTAGAGCTGCCGCATAATTCCTATATGTGGGCTGACAGCTATTTTTACCTCCAGCACTTTGCGCGGCCTGTTAATTATCTTACAATCAAATGTTCTAAACAAAGGAGGGGAAAACTTTCTCAAAGGAGAACCTTTTGAGCTCCTGCTAGTTGACGTCGGTATGGCTCAATAGCGTGTTCAGATTTTGGCGTAGGAAACCTTTTGGACAACATGTTGGATGCTGAGACCGTTCTGCACATTGTGACAATGAGAATTACAGCTTGCAACAAAATCGCCCTTGTTTTAACCACATGTTAACCATTCTGTATCCACGTCTTTAGAAACAAAAGGACTTTCCTCCAACGGAGATGCCGAAAGGGAGGTTATTTCAGCCAAATGAGAAACTTGTGGAACAACTGGAGAAGAAAGATTACTTGGGGAAAGCAACAGTACGTTCTGAAAGCGGGGGAATCACAGATCTCATAGGGCCCCATAGCAAAATTTAATATGGCTCCCCCTGTCCCACCCAGTTTCCCAGCACACGTACGTCAATCACTCCCAGGCAATACAGAATGCAAAGCGTGACACCCCAGGTTTCTGATGAATTTACAATTTTTTTGAATTAAGGGAAAGAATTTTAGTTAAAAAAAAATTGTAATAAAAGAGTCACCCTTTAAGTGGAACAGGTGCTTCAAAAAATGTTTTTAGAACTGGCATAAAGATACTGCTAAATCTCCACCTTATAACTGTAAATCCCTGCCTCATACTGTAATATATTTCAAAACTGACTGTCTGCAGCCACCACTAGGGGGAGCTCAGTGGATAGGAATTCATATAGTTACCATTGACTGCAATTGAGGCTGTCAACATCTCTTTGCATTGAGCTCCCCCTAGTGACAACTGCATGAAAATGCAGTGTTTTCATGTAGAGAACAAAAGGTGGAATTCAGTACTGGACCCCCTACCCATGGGCTCTGTAGTCTGCCTCCATGGAAGGTACACTAAGGAAAAAAACACAATGCAGCAGCATCTGCAAACACAAATAACGTACAATATTGCTATAGTAATAGAAAAATTCTGCTAATACTACACTTATTTTGCAAAATTGAGATTCTTGGCAAATACAATTTGTACAAAATTATTTGGGGCCGTCTGCCAAACATCAAGGCGATCTCTTTAAGACAGGAACCTAACACTAATTCCTACCTGTTGTGTCCCATAATGGCCACCAATTTATTCAGGGAGTGTTGGTTCCACATGCATGCTGGGTACACTATGGACTGTGTTAGGTATTGCAGTTCTGTGCCAAGCCTATTGACAGATGTAGCGCTGTTTCTAAAAAAAAAAAACCACCAAGCAGACCCCAGTCTATAATCCTGCACAACACCTTTTAAGCGTACCTGGGTTTTCAAAAAAACTTTGCATAATGCCTGTGCTTCTTTGCACAATCATAACTGTGAAGGTGCAGGTCTTTTTGGGCTCCCCTAATGTCTCTTTCAGCCATATTATTCCCTGTTCCAGCTGCACAGTTAGATGCATTTCACTCAGAAGCAGGGCGCATCTCCCTTCTGTGCAAAACAGCAATGGCCATGTTCACGAGTCCTTATAAGCATTCCCCCTGAAATTACATGAGGACCTGCACAAAGTTTTAGGGCACCTCATAATTTATTGTTACAGTATAGGAAAAATTCAATTTTTTTATCAAATCCTGAGCTGTTTTGGTAAATAATGACAAATGTTATTGCTTCACAGGTTGTGGCCTCCGTCATTGACAAAGACAAATTCTCAGGTTTTGCACCACTGCAACCCCAGGTAAAGTAAAAAAAAGTTTCCAATACTTGGGCTTCCTTGGGCCCATCAGATGAAATATTTTCAAGGCCCAACCCCAATATCATCCATAATGTCTAACAGGTTTGGAATTAAAAGAAATTAACCCTAGTTACAACTGATTGGCTCCAAAGGCCAAATTGTGGTTCTTTCATGAATCTTTGGGACCCATTATAGAATCAGAGCCTGGGCCCACGGGAGGATCCTCTGGTATTCTGGTGGGCCAGTCCAACCCTGAATCTAATTTATATTCATCTCATCCAGTTTGAAAATGCTCCGTTCGCCATTATGTTGCTTCACTGAAGAAAGTAATCAGTTTAACCCTCTGTGTGCTGGTCTGGGGAAGGTCACTTTATTGGACCGTCATGTAAACCTATAGGTGATGAGCATTTAAGGAACTAGTTAAACTGCTTCCCCAGACATTCGCTGAAGTCTGGGCTGAGTAACATGCTCTGCATTGGAGGGACAATGGGGGAAGTAAAGAGGGAAGTTATTTAAAACTGGAAACTTCTTGAAAGTTCTGCAGAACTGCCACTCCTTGGTAAATGTACATAGTTGAGGTTTTCTTTACCACACAACACAATCTAAGATTTAAGTACCACATGCACATTAGTGTATAGTCGGTTAAGAACGGTGGGTTTGACCGACAGTCTAATGTGTGTAGGGTGCTCCCAATTTACAGATGATGTCTGGAGAAGGATTGGGTGAATTGAATATGTTCTCCCAGGAGATAAGCCACCATCAGAGGTGTCTGGCAGCAGCTTTCTCCCCTCTCCAATCTCCGAGCCAAATGTGCATGTGCAAGCTGGTACTGAGAAGGTGTCGGGAGAGACAGCTCTTAGCTGAACAGCTACTGAACGTGTATGACCACCCTTAGACAGTGTAAGGTTAGAGCCCTTTAACACGCATACATGATCAGGACAATTACCGGGAACAAACGTTCGTACAAACATTGGTTCCTGATAACTGACCCGTGTGCTAGCATTCAGGTGAGAGAAGAGCAAACACTCCTTTCTTGGCTGTTCAGATTGGTTCTGTGAGTATGAGAATGCTTGCAGATCAGCAGAACGTTTCCCTGGCGTAATGTAAAAGCATGGGGGCAAACGATCATAGTAATTAGTGTTGAGCGAAGCAAAGCATTTGAAGCGGAATTTGGTCCAAAGTTTAGGAAAACTTTGATTCGCAACAAAGCCAAATTTTCTTGCGCTTCATGTTAATGAATTCTAAGGTTTTCCTAAAATGGCAGCTGCATGTGTCTCAAAGTGAAAGTAAGAAGCCCGGGAATGCGAGATTATCTATTATGCTGTATGCAGCAAGCCAATCCACAGGTAGCCATCCCCTGTGATGTCATAGCCCTCATCCCGCGTGGTCTCCGTCATTGTCCTGTGAGCTGATCATAGGGGGAGACGTAACAAGCGCTCATGCGCCAGGGACAGTGTTCCTGCAGTAATCCAGCGGCCGTGTTTGATCCATCCACCATTTTCGGCATCTGGTTTTAACCCTGATAATGTTAAAAGCGAAATACCATTAGGTTCATTAGTAGAGATCCTGTGACTTTATGGAGGGAGCCACATGGGATGATGGTCATCCCTGTTGTGGATCCCTCAATTATATTGCTTTAAGGAAGGTTTTCCCACCTCAATGTTATGTACCATCTCTGGTACCATCACACAGGAGGACAGGGGCTGTTGCATACATTTCTAACTGTGTTGAAACTGCAACTCCCAGCATGTTATCCCCTATTGGGAGCTGTAGTTTTTCCACAGCTGAAGACACACAGGTCGGAGACTGATATCACCTGAGCTTTTATATAGCAAAGGATTTGTGGTCATACCCAAAATGTTAAATGAAAAAATTCACCAAATTTATACAAATCTTGCCATAGGGTGAATAGCGAGGCATATTGCTCCTCAAAATTCCATATATGTTGTGCGCATTGTAATTGATCTGCTTGGTTGGCTATAACTATTAGCGTACATTTGCACTAATGGACATTTGAACCACAATGCTCGGTACAAGGGAAGATAGCTTTTAGTATTCTGACCGTGCAGTTCATTTTACTGATTTATTGACACAGGAACAAACCTTTTAGAAGATGGACCTGTCACTTCTACTGACATGTCTGTTTTAGTAACTACTTACATTACCATTGCAATAACAATTCTGGAGCCTATGATGTACCATGCCTTTATTATTCCTGCTAAAACGTATGAATGAATTGCCAGCAGGATGCAATGAAGGTTCAGATGGGTTTTACCAGTTGGGGGAGTGTCCCTGCTCACTCTCACACTGGCCGCACTGATTGGATAATGTCAGACTGTACAGGGACAAACCCCCAACTGCTAACACCCATATGGACCTTCAATGCAAACTGCCAGTAATTCATTCATAACTTCTAGCTGCTATAGGAATAGCACATCATAGAGTCATAAGAATCGATGCTTCAGAAGTGTTATTACCTAGAGAATGCAATTAGTTACTAAAACAGACATGTCAGGAGAGGTGACATTTCTTCTTTAAGGTCCTTTTGTCCTTGACTGAAGAAGAATTATTGAGCACTTAGCTACAATTTTCCCTTAATGTCCTGTACAGTATATGGATCATTTATTGTAACCTACCTATTAAAGGGGTAAATCCCGCATTGTCTGATAGGTGCGAGTCCCACCACTGGGACCCGCACCTATCTCGTGAAGGCAGCCAGCAAAGTCCCAGAGGGTAAACCACGCATGCAGTTTATGGGGCCATCGAAAATAGTCGAGCAATGGCTTGGCTATTTCCTTCTTCCCCATAGAAAAGAATGGGAGCAGTTGGCAGTCATGCGCGTAGCACTCTCATTCACTTCTATGGGGAGAGTGCTTGGTGGTGGCTGGACCCGGAGAAACCCGGGGTCCTCCAGCCACCACTTTCTCCTCTCCATTCTCGATATAGGTGGGACCTGCACCTATCAGACAATGCGGACATATCCTAGTGATATGCCCCATTGTCTCAAATGGGAATACCCCTTTAAGTTTTGTAGGACTATATAGGAAGGATATATTGAAGGGCATCTGTCAGCAGTTTTGCACCTATGACACTGGCTGACCTGTTACATGTGCACTTGGCAGCTGAAGGCATCTGTGTTGGTCCTATGTTTATATGTGTCCGCATTGCTGAGAAAAATGAAGTTTTAATATATGCAAATGAGCCTCTAGGAGCAAGGGGGGCGTTACCGTTACACCCACAGTCTCTGCTCTCTCTGCAACTGCCGCACCCTCTGCACTTTTATTGACAGGGCCAGGAACTGTAAACATCATCACGCCTGGCCCTGTCAAAGTGCAGAGGGTGTGGCAGTTGCAGAGAGAGAGGAGCCTCTAGGCGTAACGGCAACGGGGCATTCCTAGAGGCTCATTTGCATATATTAAAACATCATTTTTCTCAGCAACACATGAATATGGGACCAACACATGCCTTCAGCCGCCAAGATCACATGCAGCAGGTCAGCCAGTTTCATAGGTACTAAACTGCTGACAGATGCCCTTTAAACTATGTAGGAAACAATGGCTGCTTATTTGCCATATGAAACTCAATGTAACATTATGAAGAAATAAAGAAGACTAACTCTATAATGCAAAGTAATATAGGATGATATATATTTTCAATATCTTATTTTTCTTAAATACTGTATATTCAGATTTTATATGATGATTTTCCTTTTTTTTTCTTTTGATAGACCAATAATCCACCCCCAAGACCGAAAACCCCTGAGATACTAAGGTAAGTCAAATAGGTTTTCTTCATGGTCACCAGAAATACAGGAAACTTCAGACCAACAATTCACAGAAAATGGTGCACTACAACGGTAGAATGCAGTTGACAATATATGGCTAAACCCTCACACTGATATTAAAATGAGACTTTCGCCAATATCTTCTTATATCAAGAACATACCGGAACCCGAACACCACGTCAAGGTATCTCAGAGTGGCACGGGACCTAACGCTAACCCTACATGCCGTTGGGCATTTTCAGACATACAGCGACCAGCTCCTAGTTACCTCCAGCGTGAAATCACACATACAAAGGGAGGAGGGTGGAGGCTGTGAGTCCCACCTATCCCTGACGCCATGTGACCCAGGGTGCACGGGTGCACCTGAATGTTGCCCATTAGTCAAATCAAGGCACATTCAACCTGGAGTTGCCACACCTCCAGGTATAAATGTACAAACAAAATCACATGTGCAGGATCTGCTCCCCCGGTTAGAAATGTGCAACAGCATTTGGGGTTTTGAGCATTTTCTGCCATTTGAGACCACTTTTTTTCTGTGATTTTGTTTGTACATTCATACCTGGAGGTGTGGTACAGCCTCCGCCCTCCTCCCATTGTATGTGTGATTTCACGCTGGAGGTAACTGGGAGCTGGTCGCTGTATGTCGGACTTTATGACCCTATCTGAAAATGCCCAACGGCATGTAGGGTTAGCGTTAGGTCCCGTGCCACTTGAGATACCTTGACGCGGTGCTCGGGCTCCGGTATGTTCTTGATATATATAAAGAATATATTGGCGAAAGTCTCATTTTAATATCAGTGTGAGGGTTTAGCCATATATTGTCAACTGCATTCACCGTTGTAGTGCGCCATTTTCTGTGAATTGTGGCACATCTGGTCCGCTGCAGGCATCCTCCATTGTATGCATTTTTGCTGGGGATTACGTTCAGCAGCGGACCACATGTGCAGGATCTGCTCCCCCGGTTAGAAACTATGAGATTTTTTTTGTAGTTGATGTTTACACCTTTAAGTAGCTAGTATCCTTGACCAGTTTTACCATTTACAGTATCATTGTTTGCATTCTTGAAGGTCTCCTTATAATAATGGCCTACTTGTCTACCGATAAGTTGACTCCACTTCTTGCTGACAGTATCAGACATGGAGAAGAATCATTTTGGTGTCTTTTCAGGACCCTGCAGGGACAACCTCATCGTGTATTATTTGAATTTACCCCTGAGACCATAGAAGAGCTGGAGGTCATGCCGGGAAATATTGTGTTTGTCCTGAAGAAGGGGGACGATAATTGGGCAACAGTTCTGTTCAATGGAAAGGTAGATTTGGTGGCAGGGTCTATGCCCGAATCTATGACTTGTTGATTGTTCTATTGTTGTGACATGGTCTGTTGAGGATGGTATGGATGCCATTGACCAAAGGGGCTGCCATCCTGGCAGTGCACCTGTCAACATAGGGCGTGGTCACTTCTGGGGCATCTGAGACCGGTGCATACCATTAAGAGATTGTTGCAGTATAATAAGGCAATGTGTAAAAATTTCCATGGTGCGCTACATACACCTTTTAGGTTTCATTAGTGTCTTAGGGCTGGGATCTGATGATTTAATGAAAAAAAACCACCAAATTCTCAGGTCTTCAAGACCAAAACTGGCTGGGTTCTTAAGCAGTTTGATCAAGTAAACTTAAAAGAGTTTGACCCACAACAACCTGTTTAACATGTATAACCTATCAATCAGACAGGTAATAAAGGTAAGTTGGGTAAGGGCCCTGACCTCTGGGACCTTCACTGTTGATGAGGGTGGAGGACTCTTAGTCTTGGTTCTCAACTGAAGAGCCAGATGAGTACGCGTTGTCCCGCTCCATAGATTTGAACAGGGTTGTTGTTATGGAGATAGGTCAGCACAGGATTGCCTGGCTCTCCAGCCGAAATCAGGGACCAAAAGTCCCTCATTCTTGGCAATGGTGGGCTCCCAGAGGTTGGACTCACAACTGTTAATATAAAACATCATATAAAATAGAACTGTTTAAAAGAATAACAGAATGCATCGCCCGGTGACATCAGCCCATTCATCATCACCAGGATGGAGACATCCTACCCACAAGACTCCGACTGTGTGCATCTAGGTTTTAGTGACCACAGAAACCATTACCCACACATATATATAACATCGTATATATGGAGGATATAGTAGGTTTTTGTAAGAAGCCACCAGATCAACAAATCTTCCCCAGGTGCAACAGCACCATCTGGGGGCAATTCTTAGCATTGTGCACTGACCGGATACACCTCCTCATGGGACTTTAGACCGAATGGAGGTGATTTTGACAAGGCAGTAAACTACCAAATGAAGTTCTCCATCCTTTATCATGTCATTGAACAAGATGATAAAGGTAGGATATTTGCTTGTAGAATGGGGAAAATCCTGCCAAATGCCATATTATAAAACACCTGTTAGCCAGCCGGGTGAGACCACAATCCTACATTGTTTAAACCCCTCATCTCCCTTCTCTCTTTCCCATCATGCTGTCCGCTGTCCCTCCATCTTACACCTACAGACATTTCTGAACAAGATACAGTAAATTCATTCTGTAAATTGTATGTATTATTTTCTATGCACTAATATCATTACCTATGACTGGTAATAGTCTAACAGTCCTTACAACCAGAAAATAGGACTTATTACATAGTGGCCAAATACGAGTATGAATACGAACATGAACACAACTGTGACTAGATCAGGACCACGGACAGATCCATGAAGCCTCACAAATCTTGAATGATTCCTTAAAGGGGTTGTCTCATCTGAGACAATGCCGGCATATCGCTAGGATATGCCCCCATTGTCTTATAGCTGCCAGTCCCTCTGATGGGACCCGCACCTATATCGAGAACGGTGCCCCGCAAAGTGCTAGCTGGAGGACTCTGGTCTGGCCACTACCAAGCCCTTTACCCATAGAAGTGAATGGGAGCGCACCGCGCATAACCGGCCACCACTCCCATTCTATAGGTCCAATGAAAATAGCCGAGACAGCGCTCGGCTATTTTTTGATGGCCCCTTAGAAATTAATGGAGGGAGGCTGCGCATGTGCAGTATGCCCTCCACCACTTTCGGGGATCCCAGGGGTGGGACCTGCACATATTAGACAATGGGGGCAGCTGTTCTGATGGCAGAATGGATACCCCTTATCTTTGAACTTCTGACAAGTCATAAGCGCTCATTATTCTTAAATTCTTATTGTTTGTGAGTTGCCAGGGGTTCAGATATAAGGGCAACACATCCAGCCTTCAGTACAGCTTTCTGACGGGATTCAGTGTGAACAGGGGCGTAGCTAACGGCTCATGGGCCCTGGTGCAAGAGTTAAGCTTTGGCCCCCCATTCCCTCAGTACTTTGTGGCCAGTGGCAGGAAGGAAAAAGGCCTTCATGCTGCCCAAGGCAAAAATCAAACTGGCAACCCCCCATGCCAAATTCTTGTCCTAAACCCTTCCCTCAGCCATAGATGTAACTTGATCAGCATGCACTTTCTATAAGGGCTCTTGCACATGACCGTATGCGCTCCGAGATATACGGTCTGTGAGCGGGCCATATGTCCCGGAGCGGCATTGATCGTGCGCACGGGATCACACAGCATCATAGATTACAATGACGCTGTGCACGGCGGGCCGCCGCGAGGCTATTGTCCCGCACTGATATGATCTTATGAGTACAGGACAATAGTCCGCGGGCGGCCCGACGTGCACAGGTATCATTGTAATCTGTGCTGGCTCCCGTGCGCTACGTCAATGCTGCTCCGGTACTATGGCCTGCTCACAGACCGTATGTCTCGGAGGCACATACGGTCGTGTGCAAGGGCCCTAATACTGGTGTCTTTTTATGCAGCACAAGAGTCTTTGGGCCCCCTCAGGCTCCTGGGCCCGGGTAGCGACTGCTACCTCTGCACCCCCTATAGCTACGCCCCTGAGTGTGAAGCAGAGAGCCTGCTCATCTGCAAATACACATAAAGTGAAAGCTGTAGCGGAAAAGCTGCTGGAAAGTGAGAAAATGAATTAGATCAAAATTAATAGAATGCAATAATAAAATAAAATTGCCCCCAAAGGTGTCCATAGCCATTAAATCGCTGTTGAATCCATTCAAGCAAGTTCAAAATAAATGAATATTTTACAGATCTTTTGGGCTGGATAGTCATTGAGCTGAACAGTCCGGAGCCTGAACAGTACAAGCCGTTACATTCTGTTCTCAATCTTCTTATGTCGCTTGATTGCATCCAACCATCTGCAGAAATAAATTTATCAGGAAGTTGGATGTCCTGTATGAGAGCCATCTGTCAGCACCATAATGTATCCGAGTATACAACATCATACAAATTGAATCACTATTACCAACATCATTGTTTAGGGAGAAAACTGTACAGGGCGTCCCATAGGGTCAAGAACATGGGGGTCCGCACTGTGCTGTGCCCCCACAGATGTATATCCCTGCTTCTGCCGCACATGTTGAAGCACCGTCCCACTGCACGTCTTACAGCCCTGACAACCTGGGACAGGGGAACAGGTGCACACCATGGGAGAGGGCAGATCTCTTTCTCCAAAAGTAAATATAATATAAATACTGTATGATTTTAAAAGTAATCAGGGGCCCAGTTCTTCTGCAGGTGTTGGAGGTTCTATGACAGGGACAAATGGGGTACATTTACTAACCCTGTAGATGCTGTAAGCTTAGGAAGCAATGCATCAAGATGCCTCTTTTTGAACTGATTTTTTTGGAGTGTCTACATTTTTTAAGCCACTTTTTTCAACAAGTTTACAAAATGTTACACGCCGCTTATTAAATTTGTTGCATAAAAAATCTAGTAATTTTTAATTTGAAGTTTAATCTTATCTATTATAAAGAGGTCGTCAGTTTGTACTGCACCAGGGGACTGGAGTACACTTGCCGGTAAGGCCGGCTAAAAATGTATCTCCAACCACAAAACTTCTGCCTACCCCATAGTAAATGTAAACTGCCTGGCAAGGCGCAAACCACACTAAAAATGTTGCAAACACTTCATAAATTTGTCACAAATGCCTTCTCCACCAAAAAATGGCAAAAACACCACTTTTTTTAGTCCAACCTTTTTAAGCCCCCTAGCGATTGTTCGGCCGACAGCTAGCTCTCCCAACTCCCTCACACACGTCACTGCCAGACACCACTGGTGGCAGCTTCTCTCCAGGGAGAACAAAAGGATAGGATGATCCTTCTTTTTACTTGAGTTACACATACACAGGCTTGAGCCATACACAGGCTGTAGGCCGGCTGACAATACACTTGAAGGGGTTCTCTGGGCTCTCCTATATTGATAACCTATCCTCAGGCTAGGTTATCAATATCAGATCGGCGGTGGTCCGACACCCTGCACCCCCGCCAATCAGCTGTATGAGGAGATGGCATGCGCAGTGCGCACGTACTGTCTCCCGTCTCTTCCTGCTCGCTGCTGCTATGCCTATGGCAAAGCAGCAGAGTGGAGGGGAGATGGCAAGTGCGCTCTGTGCGAGCCGTCTCCTCATACAGCTGATCGTGGGGGTGCCAGGTTTTGGACCCCCATCGATCTGACATTGATGACCTATCCTGAGGATAGGTCATCAATATTAAAAGCCCGGAGAACCCCTTTAAGTGTATGGGGGCCTTTAGACTGGCTGTCTAGACCTGCTCCAGATTTATTACAGGAGCTCATGCTCATGTCTATTGAACTGCCCTATCCTTGTCCGTAAAACGGATAAAAATAGGACATGTTCTATTCTTTTACAGGGCCGTGGAACGGACATACAATGCGGACAGCACACAGGTCCCATTGAAGTGAATGGGTCCGCATCCGACCTGCAAAAAATGCGGATCGGATGCGGACCCAAAACATGGTCGTGTGCCTGAGCCCTAAATATAGGATCTGTGCTTGAGGCAGGAATATACCATTGACCATGAGCATTACAGCTGAGCCCTATCATCCGGTTCTAGTATCTGCAGATATGAACACTAATCTCTGTGGTTCATGAGCTGTGATGATGAATTGCTGTGGGTAAAATCACGAGAGAGATAAGACCAAGAAGAGATAAGGAAATGTTCATCACAGAGCTGCTGCAAACCTCTGGACAGTGGCATACATAGAGAAGTAAGGTCCCCATAGCAAGGATCAAACCAGGCCCCCCACGCAGGACAGAAGGGTTTCTGCCTAAACCCTTTTCAATGACACATGAGTCCTGACCAAGTTTTTACCTCCAGTAGAAGAGGAGATAATCCCAACTAGGCCCCCCCTTGCCCTGAGCCCCATAGTAGTCGCATGGTCTGCTGCTATGGTAGTTATGCCCCTGCCTCCGGATAAAGAGTAGGGACTTGACCGCATCGCCAGTACTGAGAAGTCTTCAAACAAAGTTCATCCAAGATAGAAGCTTTATTGGACCACGCATTTTGGCACTGAACCAGTACCACAGTGCACTGGTCTGAAACGTGTAGCCTCAATAAAGCTTCTATCTTGGATGACCTTCATTTAAAGACCTCTCAGTACCAGCGGCCTGGCCCTGCTTGTTTATGTGAAACTCTGGGGTATTCCGAAAATATTCCATGTGAAATTTCACAATTAAGATGCAACGAAGGTTTGCTAATGCTGCGTTTTGGCTCTACACGTATTCAGTATCAACCTCAGGAAATTCTCCCAACATATAGTATGTGCCCATTTACTTTTATTAACCAAATACATGCAAAATATTGTCAATTTGGCTGGTATGTGCCCATATACATTTTAATTCCATAGTTTCAATACAGCTGTATACAAAATACAAATCCCCCCCCACACACACACAGCAAGAGCTAAACCAAAAATAATACACTTTTATTAAAGTTAACGTTCACTATTCTGTTTTCAGATCCAAAATCCTTCATCATTAATTTTGATAAATCTGTACAGGGTAGCTGAGTTTCTCTGACTTGTTAAATCATAAAATTTTAGCTGCATGAAAGGACCACTAGGGGGAGCTCACTGCATATAGATTTCTATACCTGTTATTGAGCTCAGTTAGAGATGCAAATCTTCATGCAGTGAGCTCCCCTAGTGGTGATTTCAGATATCTACTATAACAGTATCATAGCAAGCACAAGGAGCAGCTCAGTGCTGCCCCCACCACCACAGCAGCCATTTGATAAGTATCTGTGATAGTTATGCCACTGTCTTCTGTACAGGTATGGCTTATACAATGGTTATGCCATTTTATTCCTCTTTCTCCTGAAAATATCCGAAGCTGGAGGCCAAAATCTAGGTGTGGATTACTTTTTGCCACATCATGATCTAAAGCCTTGAGTACTTTATTATGCTGATGAAGGAGTTTTCTGGGAACAACTTTTTGATGTCCTATCCATAAGAAAAGTTATTAATATCAGATCATGCAGGTCCAAAACCCTTCACCCCAGTTGCAGTACCCGAGAATGACCACTATGCAGTGTATGGAGCTGTGTTGTTCTAACAGCAACTAACAGCTGGTCTGTGATGTGCCTGGTGTCGGACCTCCACTGATCTAATATTAATGACCTATCCTGTAGATGGGTCATCAATATGTTAATCCTGTAAAACCCCTTTAAACATGATTTATGTGTTTATATGGTGTATATGGCCACTGAAATAGCATTGTTCATAAATGACTGTATCAGTTATGGATGGCTCATATTTAATGGCAGATCTCATTACACCACTTATTGGTATATTAGTTTTTTGAATGAATGCTATTTTTGTTCTTTATTGTATGTGTATACAGAAAGGGATTGTACCATGCAATTACCTGGAGCCTGTAGAGTTGCGCTTCCAGCAAAAAAATCAGGTAAGACATATTCTGTGCTTTCCACAAAAAGTATAAAAATGATGTTAGGTGGGATGAACGGTATACAGTATATGGTAACATTATGGCGGTTACTTTCTCTTTGGTGATAGTGAACATACTTCTCATTATAAGAACTGAAATCATTGGGTAAACCCATTATATTTGTCTTGCACTGATCCTGAGTTACAGGCATTTGCTATAGATTTGGGTATTATTAGTGGAAACAGTCAACAAGCTTGTCATCAGACACACCCCTATCATCTTGAGCCTGTATTAGACAGACCAATGCGGCAGACGATTGTCAGGAGGGAAGAGTTCCCTCCCGGCAATCGTTTGCTAGCTAGCAGGGGAGACCACTGTTATTACATGCAGTGACTTTCTCCGTAGCATGGGATAGCTATGCCATGGCTCGTCCACATACTGTCTAGTGGTTTGCCAGCGACAGATCGCTATTAGACAGCACTTTGTTGTGAGTTTTGGAATTAGGGCCCTTTCACACGACCGTATGCCCTCCGAGACATACGGTCCGTGAGTGGGCCATATGTCCCGGAGCGGCATTGATCGTGCGCACGGGAGCTCACAGCATCATAGATTACTATGATGTTGTGCACGTCAGGCCACCCGCGGGACTATTGTCCCGCACTCATAAAATCATAATAGTCCCGCGGGCTGGCCCGACGTGCACAGCATCACTGTAATCAATGATGCTGTGCGCTCCCGTGCCCACGATCGATGCTGCTTCGGGACATATGGCCTGCTCACGGACCGTATGTCTCGGAGGGCATACGGTCGTGTGAAAGGGCCCTTATGGAACTTTTTGAAAACAGTAGTCTTAAGCCATTTTTTTCTTCTATAGAGAAGATGATGCTTGAAAAAATGCCAATAGCTCCAGCATACTGCATTTTTTAAAAGAGGCCAGAAAGACACGCAAAAAAAAAAAATGGCCTAGGAGGATAGGCCATCAGTATAAAAGTCCTGGCAAACCCTTTTAATGTAGTACATAACATATATTATTATTATTATTTTCAGCCGGATGAATCGAAGGAAGAAGAAGCATCGTCAAACCCTGCAGCGCCAGATATTCCAGCACCTCCCACCTCTGCGGCCCCTACAAATGTACAAGGTCTGGTCCCTGGAATTTAGCAAGTGTAATACTCTTTATCTACCAAATGTCAGTAGGGCTAATACACATGATAGCGCTTTGTGCATGGCATGGAAGTTTTACGAGATTCACATTATGAACCCCTAGGTTCTCACTGCATGGTGCCTATGGTATCTCCAGTGGACAATATTTCCATCATACAGCATGTGATGGAGCATGCCACCATTTTTTTCGCCCAAATTTGGTATACATGAAAAAAACAAACTCTGGGGAGATTTATCAAAAGTGGTTTAAAGGAAAACTGGCTCAATTTCCCATAACAACTAATCAATTATGGAGAGAATTATGGAATTCCGTGCAATAGTCAATGATCTGATCTCAATTAATGATGTCATTAATGGGCCCTTTGGAAATGTGACTAGGAGACCATTATGTATGATTTACCAAAGGAGTGAGGTATGTTATAAGCTGTCCGGTGGTGGCCAGGAAAGGACAGCGGACAGGTGAGTGTTGGTTTTTTGTTTTATAGTTCACAGATAAGGAGTAGAGATGAGCGAATTTTTAAAAAATTTGATTCGGTCACTTGGCCGAATTTTTCCAAAGATTTTTTTTCATCAAGACGAGTTCTCCTTGGGGTAACTATGCCACCTGCCGCAGTAAACACTCACTCTGATGCCAGGAAAAAATTAGCCAGCTGCGGCCACAGTTCAAGTTTGGCTGCCCAGTAGTCCAGGGGATCTTGGATCTGGAGTGACAGGGTGCAGTCCAAGTATGTCACCACTTGCTGGTTCAGGTTCTGCTCCATGCCCTGCTGCTGGGTGGTTTCTTCATCAGAGAATCAAGACTTAAAGGGGTTTTCTTTTTCATCAATATCAGATCAGTGGGAGTCCGACATCCGCCGATCAGCTGTATGAAGAGAAGGCACGCTCTGTGCGTGCTGTTTCCTCTATCTCTTCCGGCTTGCCATAGACATAGCAGCAGTAAGTATTGGTTGCAGGAAGAGAGAGGAGATGGCAAGTGCGCCCAGCGAGTGCCTTCTCTTCGTACAGCTGAATGGCGGGGGTCCGATACACAAGGATAGGTCATCAATATTAAAAGCCTGGAAAACCCCTTTAAGCTGCTCCTGTCCCCTGCCCCCACCCCCTTCAGCAGTCATAGCAGTGGAGAGCGCAACTCAGCATGTGTCTGGCCATTTGCGCAAGGGACTCGGAGGGATTGCCTCCATTTCCACTGCATACTGCCATGGTCTGTCGGGTCGTCTGTGTCGTCTTCATTGTTTCCCTCTAGCTCCTCATCCACCTCTTCCTCCTGTGCCAGTTCAGCTCAGGTGGCTGTAAGATGTAAGCGCCAAGTCCTCTGTCTCTTTGCCTGTCAGATTTATCAACATCTACTCCAGAACATGAAGTGGAATGACATAATTCATCCTGTAGTCTTGGCGACTGACAAATAAAGTGGCCTCCTCAAAGGGCCTGAGCAAATAGCGGGTTTCACACATGAGCTGTCACTGGGTAACATCACAGTTACACTGGGGAGTAGTCCTGTCCGTCTGCATGATCAAGAAATCAGCAACGGGTTTCCTCTACTCATACAGTTGGTCCAACATGTGGAGGGTGGAGTTCCAACATGTGGAAACGTTGCATATCAGGTGATGTAGGGGAACACCATTCTGCCTTTGCAGCTCAAGGAGCATAGTAAGAGTGGCTGAAGTGCATGCACAGTTTGCAGGGTGCATGGATTAGTCCTCCCTGACGCAGCACAGATAGAATGTTCTTCCTGCTATCGGTGACCATGGTTCTTATCTCCAGTTGACGAAGAGACAGCCAGGATTTGATTTCTTGGTTGATGATGTGGTGCAGTTCCTCCCCGGTGTGACTCCGTTCACCCTGGCTGACCAGGTGCACAACCCTGTGACAAAGTCGTGCTGGCGAAACACGTGACAAGGAGGAGGAGAATCATCGGGAACAATAGATGAAGAAAGGGAATGACAGCTACCTACTGCTGAGTTTAAAAAGCCCTGACTGCTGGAGAAGGCATGCGGGCCGCTGGGAGAGGAGTCTGCACCTTGTATCTCTAGGACCTCAGTTGCCTATCTTTTGCCTTATCTATATGGTGGCTATTTCATGTAGAAATAAAGAGAACCTACAGACTGTGAGATTACCGCCATGTAGCTCTTGCTATCAAGTGTATGATTATAACAGATTTTTTTTCTCATTTTTTTTCCTCCAGAAAAAAAAGATAAATCCATCACAAGAGAAAAATCACCAACCATCCCAAAGGTATGCGTTGTAAAGGAGTCCACTTATGTTTGAAACAACTACAGTGATAACATGCAGAAATCCAGAAACACTATTTCCAGAAACTCTGTTATAATGGTTAAGAATGGTTTTTATGGTTAAATTGTTAACCATAATTGCTGAGTACTTGCCCTAGCTTAAAGGTGTGGTCCCATGAAAAATATTCTACAGTTTTTAAACCAGCACGAGTAGTTTTGTAATTGCATGTAATTAGAAATTTAGTATAGCCACTGAGTTATTCAATAGTAACATCTTAAAGGGGTCGTCCCATGATTTATATGTATCCTGCATAACAGGATAGGGGGCCAACCACTGGGAGTGCTATACTTATTACTGGCCGTTACCTGATCTCCACTCCACTCAGTTCTTGAGTGGTTGGACCCCTACTGATCAAACTCTTAGCCCATATTCTGAGGATAGGAGATAACTTTAGATCTTGGGACAAAGTTCTAGAGATATTAGCGCAGGGGTGCACCACCAGTGAGGCCAGGTGAGTTGATCGCCTCAGGCAGCACCAGGTAGGGGCAAGAAAGGGGCAGCAGAAGGGCCATGGGCAATGAGCACTTTCATTGTGGCAAAGGGGTTAGGTTAAGAAATTGGTAGGTGGGAAGGGGGGCTGTTTCAGTTTTTGCCTCAGGCATCAGAAAGGCTAGTTGCACCCCTGTCTTAGCGAATTGCGAATTGATTTGTATGGATCGATTTGTCTCATCCACGAGAATTTTTGAGCTGCAGGAGGTTGTCCCTGACACTTCCCCTACTGCTTGCTTGCCATGCCTGCCCTGACAATCTGGTGCCTGCGTTACCGCTCTGAGTAGTGGCACAAACACAGTTGCCGTTTCTGCCTCCAGGACAGTGACTGTTCATGCACCGCTACCCGGAAGTGCCACTAGCAGTGGAATAACTCTCATTGATTAGATAAATCGATTTGCTCATCTCTAGGACAAATCATTTAACTTCTAAGACTAGAATGAGGGTTAGTAACTTATTTTAAAGCAATACCATGCAAAATATGCCAGATGATTCACAAATGTCCTGTCTGGTGTATTCATGCACTCACGTCCTTGTGTCTCTTACCTGCAGGAATCCTCGCCTTCGTACATTGTCAAAGTTTACTACAAATACACAGTAGCAATACAGGTCTCCCAAAAACTTTCATATGACGACCTCTTGATACTGATCAGCAGTAAGCTAAAGCTGACACCCTGCACCATCAAACTCCAGTAAGTGCCTAATGTTTTCTAAAGGGGAAAAATTAAAAAACTAAAACTAAAAAAAACATTCAGAATAGCTGACTATAGCTAAACTAGTTCATTATACATCTATCAGACATGTTTTACAGTAAATCTTTGCATCATCATTGATTGTTTCGACGTTTCTAGTGATATGCCATCAATGCATGAGTGTTTAAGTAGAGCACTCGGAACCTGAATACATCTAGCCACCGCCATTTAGTGTTTTTTTTTTCCTGTCCATCGTGAACCAGGACAGTTGGTTTGCTTTGCTTGTTTGCTTAATTTGAGCCTCTACTAGAGCAGCATCCAAACCCTTTGGCTGATTAAGGTTTGATCCTACTGGATCAGATTTGGCCCGCAGCTTTGAGCTTGCACTATATGTTGGAGGAGACATCTCTTGTTTGATCAATTTTGAGTTCTGCCACACAAGAGGGCCCTTCTCTATAGGGGTACTTCTTGCTAAGTCTCCATAATTGTGCCGCTGGTTAGGATGTAAGGAAAGCATTGAATTCTAACTTTAATCTGTTCTCCCTTAGCCCTAAAAGCAGCAAAAGTTTCCTGCCCTTTGTAGGTTACTTCTTTATCACAAACACAAGGTGGGAGGTCATTGTACAGGCTGAGAGAACTCTACTTAGTATACTGCCCTAATTAGTGATTCATTTAAATAATTAAGAATTACATCCTCCCTTCTAGTACACAGAGGCAGAAATACCCCATTATAGTGCTGCTGGTAGAACTAAGGGAAAACAGATTAACTTTTGTAGTGCATTTTATATTTCTCCATTGACATACAGCTAACATTGCAGCATTAAAAAAAAGAAAAAAACTGTGTGTGAACCACCCTAGTATGCTTGGAGTTTGCTTCCCTTCACACTTTTCCAGCCTCTAAAAATGGTATAGAAATAACCCTATAACTGGCTGGTTAACTTACAGTGATCTTTAGTCCTGGGTCATGTGATGCAGGGAAATTTTGCCATTACATGCTCTGGTGATATAACAAGCAAGGTCCTCCCACTATGCTCAGCACCAAGGCTGGACGGTTATGTGCTCATAGCCAAATGGCATGCAAGGTCCTATTATCTGATTAATACCTGATCAGTGGAGGTCTGACTCCAGTGAGTGTTGCGGCCTCTTCCAATGCCAGTGATTTCATTTTCATTGGTCTAAGTGCAGCTCAGTCCCATTTAAAGTTAGTCTTTCACCTGATTTTCACCTATATAACCAACAGCAGTGCCCCACAGAAGATTGCAGACACATCTCAGACATACTTCTCTCCAGCTGTAGTCTTGATCCTTTCTTTGGACTTTTGCTTTTCTTTTTATTTCCATTTTTCTGATATGCTAATTTCTTCTGAAGGAGCCCAGAGGGGCGTTACTATCGATAAAGTGAGCCCAGTAACGCCCCCTCCTGTGCCCAGCCTGCCTTCTTTCTCATCTAAAGCACTCCTCTTCAGGGCAGGAGTAACGCCCACATTAGCATGCCTGGCCGCCGCCCTTCTCAGCAACGGCACGGCTGCTATTGAAACTACTCCTCAGTAGATAACGTGAGTGCTGTATTGTGGAACGCACCGCGGCTTAGTACTGAGGTGTGGAACCCATTACGTGATCGCTGCTGTGCCGTTGCTGAGGGGGGCGGCGGCCAGGCATGCTAATGTGGGCTTTACTCCTGCCCTGAAGAGGTGTGCTTTAGATGAATAAGAAGGTGGGCTGGGCACAGGAGGGGGTCGTTACTGGGCTCACTTTATCGATAGTAACGCCCCTCTGGGCTCCTTCAGAAGAAATTAGCATATCAGAAAAACGGAAATAAAAAGAAAAGCAAAAGTCCAAAGAAAGGATCAAGACTACAGCTGGAGAGAAGGTACTTTATTGAACACAGCCATACTTTTAGGTTAATACAGTCAAATCATGTGACAGATTTCCTTTAAGTGAATGGGCCTGAGCTGCAATACCAAGCACAGCCAATATACAATGTACGGCACTGTACTTTGTAAACCATATAAACAGCTGGTCGGTGGGGGCGCTGGGAGTCAGACCTCCAACGATCAGATAGGCTACATATACAGTATATAGATATATATTTTTTATTTTTTCTCTCTTTATACACTCTATTGTAAGAATCCATTGACGTATGAAGTTACCTGTAATCTCTTCAGTTTTGTAGATGGAGATAAAGAAATCCTGCTCGGCAAAGACAACACGGAAAGTGCCTGGGAACAGATGACAGACAACTGCCTGAAACTCAAGTGCACAGAAGTGGAAGTAAGAGAGATGTGCAATGCGCTTAGCTCTAGATATCGAATCTTGTTCTATGGAAAGAATGAATATGGATGGATGATGTCACATGTAATATACTCTGCTGGGTCTTTGCAATACCAGCATACCCTACTAGAACTAACGTCTTTACATTTCCTTTGTTGCACCTAAATCCTTAAAGGGGTTGTCTAGTATTTTTTTTTTTATTGTAACCGCAGGCGAAAAAAAATTCTCACCTGTTTAACTTTTGCCGCTTCAATGCATGATGCTCTGGTATTGAAGCTCAGCTTCCATTCAAGTGAATGGTGCCACACCACACACAGCCTGTGGCACCGTTTCTGGAAGAAAGCAGGCGTTTTTTTTAATCCAGCACAACCCCTTTACTGCTTGAAAGGGAACATCTGCATCTTTGGAGGCCCAATTTAATGGACTGTACGCGTTTGTATAAATGCTAAGAAATAGCTGAGACAACCATATGTACTTTTACTGTTCTTAGATGGAACAGCCCGTGGACAAAGCCGAGGAAGAAGGTCTGAGCCACCTAACCTTAGATGATAAAACCACTGTGACAGCATTGTTCGATTATGAGGCTTCGCAGCCGGAAGATCTGCCCTTTAAAAAAGGAGATGTTATCAAGGTTCTCAATAAAGGTGAGCATGGCTGCCTGCTGGTTTCTGGTTTCATTTTATTTCATTTTCTTTTTACAGGAAAATCTGGAAAAAGGAAGGGTCCATGGACTCTATATGACACGCTAGAACGGTATTACCGACCATTAGGCACTAGGAGGCACCATATTCTCCCCTAGCTGCATTGCTTATCAATATGGTGTGCAATGGAAACATGCCACATTTTAATTCTTTAGGGATGCCGTATTATTCACTTTGGCACAGTATTACGGTTGTTTTATATTATTTTGTGGTAGCAGCCAGTGGCGTACATAGAGAAGTAAGGGCCCCATAGCAAGGATCAAACCAGGCCCCCCACACAGGACAGAAGGGTTTAAACCCTTTTCAATGACCCTTGGGCCATTTTTCCACTGCCTCATTTGCAAAATGTTGTTCCTTTAGAGGGTAGAGTCCTGACGAAGTTTTCACCCCCAGTAGAAGAGGAGATAATCCCAACTAAGACTGGGCCCCCTCTTGCCCTGGGCCCCATATCAGTCGCATGGTCTGCTGCTATGGTAGTTACACCCCTGGTAGAAGGCATTACATCCAACTGAGAAGCGGTCAGAGCCATGTCTCTCTCCAAACAGTAAATTGAATAGGGCAAATCATTATCATTCCCTAATTTGAAAATGTTCCATGACCTCACAACTAAAGGGGTTCACCCACCATTTCACTTAAAGGGTTTGTCCCACAAAAAATTTTCTATTTTTTTTTTTAAAAGAGCACTTGGATCTGAATAACACGGTTGGATTTCTTGCGACTTCCGTGGCGATCCCATTCATTTCTATGGGATCCCCGCTACTCAGGGATCCTGGCTGCGACGGGTGTCGCGCGACAACTGCCGTGTAGCCCTAGCCTAAGTCCTATGTAAAATCACTTCCTTCCGCTGGTTATAAGAACTAGTAATTAAGTTAAGTGGCCGGAGAACCTCTTTAAAGACAATCATAAACACCAAGCTGTTGGTAATTTTTTTAAAGTGAATAGTCATTACTGAAAACATTTTAAAATCCCCAAAAAAACACCAAAATTCTGTGCCAATTCTTTTTTACGTCAGATTGTTTTGTTTTTTTTTCTGATACAGAGCTAGAAATTCCCTGCAGAGCTTAGTTAAATGCTACAACTCTGACTGCACAAGGTTTATACTTTTAAGCCTCATTCACACGTCCGTGCTTAAATCCGTGAAAAGGTGGTCAGTGCTGCCGCCGTGATGAACCCACATGTCCGTTTTTTGCTGTCTGTGTGTCATCCGTGTTTCACTGATACCGCACAGCTGAAAAATAATTTTCAAAGCATCCCTTACTTCATCCGTGGCTTTCATGGACCCATTGACTATACAGGCGTGATGGACACGCAAACACGGGTGCATGCCTCCGTGCAAAAAAAAACACAAACCGTGCTAAAACACAGATGTGTGAATACACACATTAAAATTAATGGGGATGTGTGCTGTCCGTGGAGAACACACACAGCACACGTATGTGGAACACTGATGTGTGAATGAGGCTTTACCCAAAATAAAACAGTGTGAGCCAAGCACCTAAGTGCCCTCTAGTGGTGGCTGCAGGCAGCGAATCCCTCCTGCTATTTTCAGGAGGAAACAAACAGATAAAGCTTTTAAATCACAGGCATGTGAATCAGAGCTACATGATCTTGTGAATAAGTTATAGCTCTGGAGGAAAAAATTCAGCTCTAAAATGTGATGTGTAGACTAAAAGCAGTAACGTCCATGAGCATAGGTAAAGGTGTGGAGATCAGTTTTAAATAGGACCTGTCTGTTTTAGTAACGACTTCCATTCCCCATGTAATAAAAATTCTGGAGCATCTATTCTTATGACTCTCTTTTGTGCCATTTCTCTATTATTCCTCCTAAACGTTTATGAATTAATTACTAGTAGTTTTTAATGAAGGTTCAGATGGGTATTACCAGTTGGGAGTGTGTCCCTGTACAGTCTGAGAATATCCGTTCAGTGCTGCCACTGACGGTGCAGGGACACCTCTTCCTAACTGGTAACACCCATCTGGACCTTCATTGCAGACTGCTGGCAATTCATTCATAACTTCTAGCAGGAATAATAGAGGAATGGCACAACATGGAGCCATAAGAATAGATGCTCCAGAATTGTTATTACATGGGGAATGCAAGTAGACATGTCGGAAGAGGAGACAGGTCCTCTTCAAGGAGATGTCTAGCTATGAAGTAGGAGTACTGATCCATTGCACGGTACTTTTGCACTAAGGAGTTTGTCTTGTTCTGTTGCAGTGTCGCAGGAATGGTGGGAAGGAGAATGTCATGAGAAGGTCGGCATCTTTCCATCTGCTTTTGTCCAGCATGTGAAAAGCAACTGATAGGACTCATGCAAGGACTAGAACAATCTGCAAACATTCACATATAACATAAAATACCGCTGTTTATCAACATCTCATTTAAAAGAAAAAGGTAAAAAAAAAAAAAAAAAGAATATAAAATAAAATAAGAAATCTTTCCAATAACCAGGAGTCCTCCAGATTTACAAACCGCATTATTATTCATCAGTCACCATCTTTCAGACCTGATAAAACTGTCAACCAGCACATGATCTGCAGCATATCTGCAGAGATCTGCTAGATTTATATCAAGCTGGCAGCTCAGGCGGCATATCCTTCTCAGGGGTGCGTCCTTTCCGCTGCAGCTGGGGGCAGTTGAAGGATAGAATTGACATGTGCTTCCATCTTAGTGAGCAGGACAGAGAAATTAGAAAAAGAACAAACAGCAGGTGGCGCTATACAAATGGATTCCATTGAATAACTCAGTATCTATAATACATTTTTGATTACATGCAATTACAAAAGTATTCAGATCCAGGAGCTGGTGTGAAAACTGACTGGAGAATATTTTTCATGGGACAGACCCTTTAATGGGAGTATTATATATACAGTATCAGTACTTTGGCTAGCATGGAGACACTTGTCGACAATGACTGTCAATAGGGCCGTTGTACGACCTACTGATAAAATTTTCACACAAAATCTGCTACCACAACCTTGATATATAATCACTGCCCCCAGTGTTCTGCTTCTGGGCATTTCATTGGAGTTCAGAGTGGATGGATTCTCCATCAATCCAGAATTAACATCAACAAGGAGAAGCTGTGGAGATGAGGACCTCACAGTGAAGTGGAGGCCGTAATCCCATTCTCTGCCCAGACAAGCAATGCAGGAAATAACGACCTTTCAGTATCTAGTTGTAATCCTATGGAGTCTTTAGCTTCTGGTCCAGTGGATTTCCACATTATATTGCAGTCCAGTTGCTGCATACCAAACCTGACCGGCCACACCTGTGAAGTGAAAACCATTTCAGGTGACTACCTCTTGAAGCTCATCAAGAGAATGCCAAAAGTGTGCAAAGCAGTAATCAAAGCAAAAGGTGGCTACTTTGAAGAACCTAGAATATAAGACATATTTTCAGTTGTTTCACACTTTTTTGTTAAGTATATAATTCCACATGTGTTAATTCATAGTTTCGATGCCTTCAGTGTGAATCTACAATTTTCATAGTCATGAAAATACAGAAAACTCTTTGAATGAGAAGGTGTGTCCAAACTTTTGGTGTATCTCTCTCTCTCTCTATATATATATATATATATATATATATATATATATATATATATATATATACACACACACACACACACATATACATACATATACATATATACACACACACACATACATTTTCCCTTCACAAAATAGCCACCTGCAGTGTAGGTGTCTATAGGGAATTAGAATCCGTACACTGCTGAATGTCAGTGGTGTACCTGTGTATGGATTCCACTGCAGCACACATCACTGATCCTGCCTGACCAGCCCAGCTCTGCTAAAGTGCTCTGTGCCATGCAGAGCTCCTACCTGCGCTCGCTCTGCTAAAAGCCTTGCATACAACATGGTACAGGCAAGGCTTTAGCAGGGCAGAACGAGCACGATCAGGCGCTTTGCATAGCATATCGCTCCTCCTGCCTGTGCCTGCTCTGATCCAGACTGGCATAGTACATCTATGCCAGGCGTTAGCTCAGCAAAGCTGGCACAGGCAGGAGCAGGGAAGTATAGCAATTCTAATGCGCTATAAGCCCCTGAACTTCTGCTGACGATTTTGTTAGGAAAGAAAAAAACTAAAGTATATTATGAAAGTCTGTTATATGCAGAGTAGAATAGGTTTTAATAAAATTGCTTAGGTACACTTTAATTAGCCGTTTGGAGCCCCAAGGGATGGGCCTAGTACTTCGGAGCACCACTTCACCACCACTTTTTGTCCTTAGCCATTCCCTCTCATTGGGGCACATTTACCAAGACTGGCTTTTTATGCTGGTCTTAGTTTTTCTCCTTACGCTGCCATTAGATTTGTCCAATTTCGTTCCTTGCCAACATTTACGCCCGTTTCCAGGCACAAACGCAAGTAAGTTTGCTGGGACTGGAGTCGCGGCACCCGACAAGCCCCCAAACTTTCGAACACAGTGTAAAAAACAACTGTGCAACAAAATATTATCTCATGGCCGGTTAAAAAAGGGACTTGCAACTATTTTACATTTAACATGAAATTCTCGCCGATGCATGTGTGATACTTAAGGGCTAGTCAGGAGGACAGTGAGGATGCTGCAGATTTAATATCTACACCATACATTAACTGACATGAACAGTCCGCACACAGTCGAGTCACTTTATTATGACCACTTCCTACTTTTGATGTCGGCAGCACACAGCGCATGAAGGAAGTGGCATGTCATCAGCATGTAAGGTGTGCGATAGCCTGCCTGCACACATATCCCTCATTGCTGTCAAGGGGTGTGATCTATCAGTGAACCATACTGTGTATGAGGCTCCAAAGCAGACCAATGGTCACTGCACATTTCGGCAGAAAAGGCTTCAATTTTCGTGGCAGTATCAGAATTGGACCTCCGCTGATTGATCTGAGAAGGCAACCCTTTGCCAGTCACATTTACTGTGTTGTCAAATGGAAGGATGGTGACGTGTCAGGCAAAAAATCTCTGGGCCTTCTCACATGTGGAAGGCTCTCAGCTCATTGGGGTATGAATCCATCCTTGCAGATCACGTACACACATGCTGATAGTCTTCCCTTGGGTGGATGGGATCTTCCAACAAGACAATGCGACATGTCACACGGCTAGATATGTCTACAATGGTTGGAAGAGCATGAGACCCAGACTTCCAAGTATTACCCTGGCCCCTTAATTTCCCAAACCTGAGGCCTTATTCTTTCCAATGGAACAGAAAGACGACAGACACGTAGATGGCTTTAGAGAAGATGAGTTTATTAATGGTAAAGCAGATCTGAGCAGACGGTGCTCACACAAAAACACAAGGAAAAGGGGAGGAGTGAATAGGGGTCTCCACACTCTAGATCCTGCTAAAAGGATAGCCGAAGTGGCACCTTGCCACCGCTCAGTTTATATTTTATCCCCAAAGAGAACTGGCTTCTTCCAAGAGAATCCTTCGTTCTACAGAAAACATCTGGCCCCAAACTGTGTGTTATATGTATGTTCAATGCAAGAGGTGCTAAACGTGCGGGGGCACCATGTGGTACCCCTGGACATCCACAAACACACATGGGGGGGACCTGTGTGACGACTCTACGTAGAAGAACCATTTCTCACTCCTTCCAGATGGACACGTGAGGCACTCATGCTCATTTTCACCATATTTCCACTAGATCATGTGTTCATCTCGCTCACCACTCGCAACCATCCCAGCTCTCTCACTGCTTGTGCGCAATGCTCGTCGTCTTGCTGGAGCAGTGTAGAGGACAGAACAATTCCTGTTCTTGCCTTGTGCTATGAGCTCTGGCACTTGCACCTAGTATTGCAACTTGATCCTACACTTCAGTTGCCCCTCTGCCAGCTGTAAGGGACTTCGCAAAGAGGCAGGCTAATAAGAGGAGAGGGAAAAAAAATAAAAAATCAGCTGAAGTCTAGCTATAACTCATGGGAGGGAAGGGAGGGCTGTACAGCCCGGCTCTATGCTATGTTCTGCCCCGTCATAAAAGCACCTCCCCAGTATGCCACCATCCATCCTGCAATACTCAGCTTTAGGGGAACATTGAGCGCACACACAAACACACATGACAATTAAGCAGGCAGGGAATGACAGACACCAAGGTAGATTAAGGACACTCAATGGGAACAAGCAAGCATTCGTAACTGTGACACAGACGCGCAACCCCTCACCCATTCCCCTGAAAGGGGGAAGAAAAAAAGCCACCCATTCAATCACACCTCCCTCAGCCAGCACAAGCTGGTGGGTGAGAGGGGACCAGTTCCTCGGTCTCCACTAATGGAGAGAGTTCCTGACATTCGGTTGTAAATTGGATGCGGGGGGGGTGTTCCTTGTGCACCCGCCACCTAGATACAGAACCATAAAACTCATTACGGCTGAGGGGAAGTTCTTATTGCCCCCCACCTGCCTTGCACTGCTGGGGGATATTCCCTATCCGTGTGTTAGGCAGAAGTTCAGGGGGTGCTGTGAGAGGCATGCACAAATAACGAGAAAGATGGGGGCACGTTACCCCTTTTCCCCCCATACTCAAGAAGTCCCAAGCTCCCTCTGGAGGGGAACTTCCTGCTGTGTCCGTCAGGTAACTGCGTCGCCTGCGGTCGGGGGTTTTTCAGATTTGGTGGGATACGCTGGACGCTCCCCCACATGTGCTCCCCCCCAGATCGGTGAGGGGGGAGAGAGGGCTGCCCTCCTCAGGGCTCAGGACATATCCTGTCCTGTGCTGCTGACCAATCATGCCATGTATGTCACTGGGTTCTTCTTCCCATCTCTCAGTGCGGAGGATTAAGTGATCCCTGTCCTCTCTGCTGCTTCTCCTTCTGCTGCATCAGGAGCTGCTCCAGGGCTGATGGGCCAGGGTGCATCATCGTGGTTGACCAAATAGACTGAGGAGGAAAGACACAGTCAGGGGAATCAAAAGAGGAACAACATGCCGCTTCAAAGCTCAAGTAATACTGCAGTGAACCCCCAGCCTTAGATATGTACAGATCAGCCTACTAAACGCTGCAGTCAGTCAATGTCTCTGTGAAGACCGGCCTTAGATATGTACAGATCAGCCTGCTAAACACTGCAGTCAATGTCTCTGTGAAGCCCCGGCTTTAGTTGTGTACAGATCAGCCTACTAAATACTGCAGTCAGTCAATGTCTCTGTGAAGACCGGCCTTAGATATGTACAGATCAGCCTGCTAAATACTGCAGTCAGTCAATGTCTCTGTGAAGACCGGCCTTAGATATGTACAGATCAGCCTGCTAAATACTGCAGTCAATGTCACTGTAAGGCAAGGGCTACATGGCAAGATCACGCGACATCTGTCACGGCCAGGGTCATTGAGAGTAGTGGTGATCCTATAGAAATGCATGGGGTCGCTGCAGCAGTTGCATGAAATCCAACACGCCTGGATTTCTCGCGACTGCTGTGGCGATCCTGGGCACGACAGGTGTTGCGTGACCAATGTCGCCCGTGAAGGCCAGGCTTTAGAGGTGTACAGATCAGCCTGCTAAACACTGCAGTCAGTCACTGTGAAGGCCCGGCCTTAGATACTGCATGTACAGATAGGTAAGCTATAATTAATATTTCCAGTATTTGAAAGCCAGACTAGTGCTTTTATAATGAATCCATCTGTACATTAGAGGAGCTGCTTCCGCAATGTGAAATCTGATGAGCATGTGTATATTTATAACATTCATACAGTTCAGCTCTTATGGTTTCATACGGAGACATGGTTAAACAGCAGGAACTGAATTGATTATGTACCATGAATTAAAATGGCCTGTGTGCGGCTATGTGGTCCTACTGTGCCCTCTAGTGGTAATAATGCTGTCATGCATAACCTCTAATTTGTTGGTACATTGCTCCACTATTGTTGAAGCGCTATGGCAATTTAATAAAGGGTTTGGCACCTTCCCAAAAAGATAAGCAGGTAATTGGCTATTATCACAGATGCTCAGTATTCATTTGAAGTATTATCTTGCTCCTATAGTAAAGTCAATGGGCACCAATCTGTGCAATAAACGGGAAGAGAAATTCTGCAAGAGAGAGCGAGCCGGAGCAAGCACC
This sequence comes from Rhinella marina, assembly GCA_900303285.1. Lineage (NCBI taxonomy): Eukaryota > Metazoa > Chordata > Amphibia > Anura > Bufonidae > Rhinella > Rhinella marina. The sequence continues at coordinate 173,716 of ONZH01008000.1, read as the reverse complement.
GTGCTATATGTAAGGGCCCTTGCACACGACCGTATGCCCTCCGAGACATGCGGTCCGTGAGCGGGCCATATGTCCTGGAGCGGCATTGATTGTGCGCACTGGAGAGTACAGCATCATAGATTAACAATGATGCTGTGCACGTCTGGCTGCCCGCGGGACTATTGTCCCGCACTCATATGATCTTGTGAGTGCGGGACAATAGTCCTGTGGGCGGCCCAACGTGCACAGCATCATTGTAACCTATGATGCTGTGCTCTCCAGTGCGCACGATCAATGCCGCTCCGGGACATATGGCCCGCTCACGGACTGCATGTCTCGGAGGGCATACGGTCGTGTGCAAGGGCCCTAATAAAGAGGGGTTTCTGATCAGATGATTTTCCCCTTCTCTTCTATTACTATCAGTAAAGATCGTCCACTGTAGACACAAACCTTCAAGCTCTCCATCAGAGCAGCTGAAGAGTCCTCTCTTGCGTTGCTTTGAGCTGCCCAAGCATTCGCACTGCTGGAATTATTTATCTGGCGCCAGCTGTTCTCGGATGATGAGGTCACAGACAGGTAGTCCAGACCAAAGCCACCCATAGCTTGACAAGAAGAGACGAAAGACAGTTAAATTACCAAAAATTAACACTGCCAAATTAGCAGCCTGCCATAGGTTTAAAAAAAGAAAATACCTGGCTTGTCAGTCTTCCATCGGTCAGCACCACGCCGATCACGGTTGTCTGGGGTTCCTATAGGCCCAAAGTTGGAAAAAGGCTGGGCTGTATGGTTGTGGGTGGGTGGAGAGCTTGGTAAGCTGCTCGGGTTTGATGAATGAGGTGACTGACTGGCTGGTGTAGAATGGTCTAGAAGATAAAGACAAAGCATGCCTATAATGAGCCTTCTTGTTTTACAGAAGGTTGTTACCACAATAGGAACCTAAAGGGCATCTGTCAGCAGATTTGTACCTATGACACTGGCTGACCTGTTACATGTGCACTTGGTCCCCATGTTCATATGTGCCTGCGTTGCTGAGAAAAATGAGATTTTATTATATGCAAATGAGCCTCTCGGAGCCCTGCCAATGATAATTTTCAGTGCACATGCAACAAGTCAGCCAGTTTCATAGGTATATCTACTGACAGATGTCCTTTAATCCTTTTACATTCTATTGAAAATTGTTCACATTTCGCCCACTGTAGAAGCAGTCTGCCATATGTGCCGGAAAAGCTCCTGCTGCACGTGTCAAACATAGAGGGCCCCATTTATCTAGTGTCCTTTCGGCCTTGGTAGGGCTGGTATACATCAGTATGCCTTGTATGAATTAGCACAGTCTACTGCAGTACTCAATATTGAGGACTCCCCCCACCTCACAAAAATAAAAAAAATTGATATATCACCCTGTATATGTTTTTCTAACATGGGAGCCTATGGCAATGGATGCCACTGTAGGCCTACACGGTGGCATAAGCAAACAGTATATGTAGCAGCACATCGCTCCAAGCCCAAAGACTGGAAACATGGATCACTCTGAATTGCATTATTGCTATACTTACTATGTATGACAATTTGAAGCTGTTTGTGCACATTTTTTTTTTTTTTTTAAATCAGATAATTTTTATTAACACGTTTTTGAAAAATAAACATGTATATATAAAAAAAAATAAACGTGCAAGTGACCATTATTACAAATATTCAGCACTGTAAATATGCAAAACATATCATTACGATGAATTGACAATAAATCATATGAAATCACTTATGCACAATAAGCACATAACAACGAACTCCCCCCCCCCCCCCCCCTTCCCACAACCTGACGGAGAGACGGCAAACAAGCACACAAACGGTGCCAATCAAGCTCTACAATTTAATTGGTCCACCAGGTCGCATCATCTACCTGGCGTCACAAGGGTTTGTGCACATTTTTGATCAACATTGTGTCAGGCCCATCTACCAATGGCAAGGTGGATTTTACAGATGGGAACCTACACGATCTAAATTTTATTTCTTGCATTATACAGTGACATAAGTCAGAAGTATATGCTAGCATTATGCTCTTGAAAGCCCCTTGAGGATACGTCCCCATTGGACAAAATTTATGCCAGGTGTGCAGAAACTCCCCTCTGGCTTCTCCACGCCTAGATCAGGGATGCTCAACCTGCGGCCCTCCAGCTGTTGTAAAACTACAACTCCCACCATGCCCTTCTGTAGGCTGATAGCTGTAGGCTGCCCGAGAATAATGGAAGTTGTAGTTTGGCAACAGCTGGAGGGCCACAGCATGCCTGGCCCAGATCATCTGGATTGAAAGGTCTTCTCTCTATTGGTGCATAGAGAGATCTGTGAATAAAGCCAAGCCAAGATCTGCGTCTCCTGTTAAAACTATGGGGGTCATTGAGAAACAGATTGGAGTTGATCAAGGGTTATTTGCGCCGCAATCTGCGACTTTTTCCCACTCACACCAGGTCTAAAAAAAAAAAAAAAAAAAAAAAAAAAAAAAAAAGGGGACATGGAATGGGTGGGCCGGCAAGCCAGTCTCATTTATCCTTTTCTACACCTATAAAATGGTCTAAATCCATGCCAGTAAAGGAGTTGGCGTAGACAGGCGGTGGATAAGCCGAAGCTATGTAAAGGCCAACGCCTCTAAATAAATTCGGTGCATGCACTGCCAGCTAAAAGGGTATTAAGATGGGAATCTAAAACGACGGTCTTCATAAATGATCCCCATATGTTTTCTCAGAAACACTTCACGATTCCAGAGTAAACAGTTCTTTGTAATGACTGAGTACGCCACTATTTCTTGCTGCCCATGGTTAGGGCAGCATGAGTCTGCTTACAATATCCCTTTAAATAATTAACATTTTGCCATTTGGATCCCAATAATGCTCCTTACCTGAGCTTGCTGGAAGAGATGGAGACCAAGGCTTGCCCTCAAACAGAGAATACAGAGAGGTCTCCTGCTGTCCGATGGGAGCGCACACTTCCGACTTCGTGCTACCGCAGGATGACTTGCTGTACACGTCATTGAAGACGCTGTTACTTGGGAACCTTTCCTGTAAATCACAGAAAACTGGCATTAGCGATCGGCACGTGACCATCTGTAAAATGCAAGTCCTGTCACCTCTAAACACTCAGCTCTCCATACCCTCCCTTACCTGGCTCAGTGAAAATCCAGTGAGTGAGAGGAAAGAGGGGGGCTGGGATATCAGCTCAGATGGCTTTTCCAGAAGAGACTTCTCCAAAAGAAAGAGAGACAATTTACTGCCAGACCAACTTGCCATTTCACAGTGCATTCTGCTGCCAACATGTAACTGTGGAGGCAGGGTACGGGCACTTCTCTATAAAGGCAGCCTTTGTAGGGACACGCCCAAATATACCTCGCTGGATCTACGCTGTTAAACCGGCATGCTTAATGAGCCGACACGGTTCATACGTTTCCAAACCCAAAAACTTACAGCTTTCATAATTTTATGGGATTTTCCTTTTCTGGTGGATGGCACCGAATACACAGTTATTAGATGCTTTAAAGAAATATTAAAGGGGGAGGGGGGGGTCCCTGTGAATTAACCATTTAATTTCTGAGCCAACCTACACGTATTAGATATTACTTTTCACAGGACACATTAGATGACAGATATAATATGAAAAAAAGGAAAAACTGAAAATTATGAAAAAAAAAAAAATGTATATTTTCTATGTTACAAAACATTTCTAAAACCATTACCGTATATTTCTAGTGTGTAATTTATCTTCTGGCTGGGCTCACCCCAGGACAAAGGACTGGAGCGCATTTTATACTGTGCCAAAACATTAGAAACTCCTTCAAAGTGACTATTTTCTCTTTAATTTTGACCCCCTAAGGAATTCATATGGGTAAATTTAGACATTAAGCTTCTGGCATTTTTTTTTTTTTTTTAAATAAATGATCATATCGTAATGTAACCTGCTACTGTTCTATAGAGAGTAGAGATGAGCGAATTTAATATTTTGAAATTCGTTCACGCTTCATTTACTGGACTTCCCTGAAAAACGGAAAAAGGACGGATCTGTTTTGCAGCCCATAGACTTCTATTATGACGGAATGAATAACGGAATGCCTCTAAAGGCTTTCCGTAATGCATTCAGTCATAGACTTGTGCTATGGTCCGTGGTAACGGCATCCATAACGCAATTCACCTTTTACCAGTAAACGAAACATGAACGAATTTCATAACCTGAAATTCGCTCATCTCTAATAGCAAGTTACAGTTAACAAAAAAAAAAAAAGTTCCTCAGACAATCAAAGTTGCCTAAAGCAGAGAACCCCTTTACTGACCATATCCACACTGAAATCTTTCTGTAGCAACCCATCTCTGTTTAGCTTGAACCTTTAGTTTACTCAGTTGGACTGACGAGCGTCCCAATAAAACCGACAGCGCTACACACCGGACAGACAGGATAGTGCAGCGCAGCCCACTTTTACTGCTGTACACTACACTGGACTTAAAGGATCAGCTCTGGAAGTGTTAACATGGCCAGTGGAAGACACTAAAAACCCATTTACTGCCAAAGACATACATATCGGAGCACAAAGAGTGTTAGTACTGCATTAAGAGAAGAAGGAATGAAGTGCAGCATAAGACACGGAGCGGTTAACCAGAAGCAGGGAGAAGCGCAGCACACAGAATACATACAAAGAGGCTTCGTCCAGGGAGTGTGGCCAGAGGGCCGAGCAGAGCTGGGTAAAGATCAGGAGGAGGGGAGAAAGCCAGCTCTTCCTCCTCCTCTAGAGCAGCCAGACTCTTTAACAGGTCCGGGGGAAGGAGAGGGGAACGCTTGGGTTCCTAGTAAGAGACAGTCCAGAAACAAACAAAAGGAGAAAGAAAAAAAAAAAAAAAAAAGAGGAAAGAGAAAGTAGAAAAATAAAATGGAGATCGTACAAGAGAAGAGGTTATACAAAAATATATAGAATAGAATGCAAATTGTACAATACAAAATTTATCATGCAAGGGGGTCGCACCAAAATTACAGCACAGTTAATTCTGTTAAATGTTGGACACGTGATATCCACCTTAAAGGGCCTCTGTCACCAGGAACATGATTATTAAAGGGGTTTTTCAGGATTTTACTACTGATGAACTATCCTCAGGATTGGTCATCAGTATCTGATCGGTGGGGGCCTGACACCCGGGACCGTGAGCGCCGAGACCTTCTCTCAGCTTTTCCTAGGCCAGCGACGTCACGTTCATCGGTCTCGTGCTCAAACAGCTGATCGGTGTGGGTCCTGGGTGTCAGACCCCCACCGATCAGATACTGATGACCAATCCTGAGGATAGGTCATCAGTAGTTAACTACCGGAAAACCCCTTTAAACTGGCTGACTTTAGACAAGCGCTAATGTCTGCTGAAGCTAACAGGCTTTGTCCCTTCTTTCTATCTGCCTCCATTTTATTTTAATTAACTTTTATTTTATGCAAATGAGCCATCTAGGAGAAATGGGGGCGTTTCCCCTACTCCTAGAGGCTCTGTTCTCCGTCCTCATCATATTGATTGACCGGGCCTGGGCGTGAGGGCGTGACCAGAGAAGGGAGAACGGAGCCTCTCGGAGTAGGGGTAACACCCCCATTGCTCATAGAGGTTCATTTTTCATAAAAACAGAGGCACATAGAAAGAAAGGAGAAAGACTGTTTGCTTCAGCTGCCATTAGCACATGTCTATGGTCAGCCAGTTTAATAACCATGTTCCTGATGACAGAAGATCTTTAACAGTATTGTTTTTAAAGTCTCCCAGCACATCTAAAATGAAACCTTAAGTTACTCTGGAAGAGGCCGTGTTTTAATCTACAGCATCTAGGCACCTCCGTGTTAATAGACCACAAACAAACCCAGTGTACTATGATCCTGTAGTCATAATGGCTTCCATCTGTTGCTGACTTTTCTGTTGCTTAGCAAAAGTAGAAGACTAGGGATGAGCAAACTTGTGTTTCAAGCTTGGCGTGCAAGGTTCGGGTTATCTAAGAATTCCGTTATGGTTTCCGCTACCACGGACCATAACTTATGGTCCGTGGTTCGGAATCCATAACAGAATTCTTAGATAACCCGAGCCCTGCACGCCGAACTTAAAACACAAGTTTGCTCATCCCTATAGAAGACAGATGAAACAGACCATAGGATCCAATTACATGCGGTTTGTTTGTAGTCTGTTACCATGGAGACGCATAGGTCTTTATAGCAGCTGTAGGTGAAAAACGGTAGAAATTTTGAAATCAAAAACATCGGAAAATTGCTTCATTTTTGATGTACAAGTGCATTACAATAGTTAAAGGGAGTCTTTCATCTCCTTTAGTCGTGTAAAACTGGTAAAATCACACTGTATGATGCAAACAGTTCACAAATGATACCTTTTATTCTCTTGTCTGCTGCTCTGATGGTTCAAAAACAAACTTTGAAGTCCTATGCAAATGAGCTTGCAAGTGCCCAGGGGTGTTGTCTATTGGTGCAAGTGCCTGGGCCCCAAGGCTTTACTTGGCCTAGTATCCTCCTGATGTCCTCCGCTCCTGTACACATCACTGCCAGGTTGGGGCACGTACCATAGAATACAGACTGTTGTCAGCGGCATTGATGAAGGAACTGCGTAAGGGCCGGCGTAGAGGACAGTAATGCCAGGAGGACACTAGGCTGGCTCATGGCCTGACAGGGTCGGAGATATCACAGAACACCACCTGGGGGCCCGGGCATTGCAGCAATAGACAGTACCCCTGGGGCTCATTTGCATATGGCTTCAAAATTCATTTCTGGACCATCAGGGCAGCAGACAAGGCAATAAAAGGTCCCATTTCTGAAGTGTGTGTTGAGTTTTACAGGAGTAAAACAGATTACACACAATTTAAAAAATGGTTTTTAATATGGATACACGCCTTTAAGGATTTTTTTTTTAATTTCTCATGTGCAGCTTGTTTCTCATATTTAAAAAATGCAAGACGACCAAATGTTGGTTTAAATTTACAAGTGAAATAATTCCTAGTGCTGTAGGTTTTTTGCAATTCCCATCAAATGTGCCAAATTAAAAAAAAAAAAAAAGGAAAAAATGAGAAATACAGGAAAGCCACTCACTCAAAGTTGAAAATATAGCACAAAGTGAATTAGGACTATTGGAGTAAGCAGCTTAATGAGGTGTCTGGGTTGTCCAGGGGTAAGAATTATTGGGAAAGACTGGAATTAAAAAAAAAAACTAAAAAACTCACACATACTCTCGCCGCTCTCCCTTTCAGATGCTTACCAGGTCCCCAGCTGGTGTCTTTCTGGTCCTGTTATTACACACAGGAGATGCCTGCTCGGCCAACCAATACGGCCTTTCCCAATACTTCTTACCCCCTCATTACACTGCTTCTGCCATAAAAGTAAAATCCTACCTCGAATGGCAGTCTTGCAATTGAATCCTGCCCTGACCGGTAGCCAGAAGGTTGGCGCTTGCCCCTTTGGTTATTAATGGATTGCTGTGCCAATAGGGCTCGGTTGTCATTTAGGTTGTAGGATGTTTGGTCCCCCCAGTAGAAGTCTGACATCTTCATCTCAGAAGTGTTCTGATTGTAGGCGTCCATTGGGAAAGACTTCATCTTCTTCTCCAGGGGCTGTTGCTGCTGCTGCATGACCGGATGCTGTAGGCACTGCTCCAACATGCTCAGAGGTTCACTGGGCAGACGGCCGTCCATGAAATAGTTCTGCTTCATTGGTGGTAGCAGCTTTCCAAGCGAGTTTGGGACTTGAGGAGAATTCCATAACTGCTTAGAGGCGTCTGCTGTCTGCTGGTACTAAAACACACAAAAAGAGATGTTACAGAAGATTATATCCCAGAATGACCAGAGGGGTAATATAAGACTTCATTATATAAAGTGAGCCTACTTTAAAACAGTTAAAGGGGTATTTCATCTCATGCTGGGATATGCCATCACTATGATCGATGGGGGAAGGGCTGACCTCTGGGTTCCCCCCACCAACCCTGAGAATGAAGGGACTTGCGACCGCTTCACAGTCTTTCCCTGCACAGCAGCGCTCCAGCCACTCACTGTGCAGGGGATCTGCAGCACAGCTTCATTGAAGTGAATGGAGCCAGCTGCAAACCGAGTGTCCTGAGGGAATCAACATGCAAGAAAATACAGTAAAAGGGCCACAGTGCTGAATCAGTTCTATGGACCATTACCCACCTAACTGTTTTGCCAGAGTCTAATTCCAGCAGTGGGAAAAGTAGCTAACTGGAGGAGGGAGGTCTTGTTTGAAAGCAGACATCAACTGGTCTTGTTTGAAAGCAGACATCAACCTTTCAGACAATACTAGAATGACAGCTAAAGTCCAAGCAACAGAGGAGAAATCATTGTTAGAAATCGGGATGCTTTGAATGCAGCTGAAAGTGAAAGTAAAAAGAGGTTTTACCTGCAATTATTCCCGACTTGATTTCTAACAGTGATTTCTCCTCTATTGCTTGGACTTTAGCTGGACTGTCAGCTTTCAAACAAGACCAGTTGCATGTTTTTACCTGATACCATTCAGGAGACAGCAGCATCTAAAGCAGCCTGCCCCCTCCAGTTAACTACTTTTCACACTGCCCGAGCTGGACTCGGGCAAAACAGTTAGGCCCCATGCAGGCGAACGTATATTTGCGGGTCCGCATTACTGCGGACCCGCAAATATACGGGGGCCGCCCAGCGTGTGTTCGGCAGCGCTCGGAACAAACGCCGGGCGGCCCCATTGAGAATGCCTATACTTGTCCGTGCGTACGGACAAGTATAGGACATGATTCAAAAGAGCCGCAGCACGGAGCTAGCTCTGTGCTGCGGCTCCCGGCCCCATAGAGGTGAATGGGGCCGCATCTATTCCCGCATTTTTGCCTTAAGAGGTTAAAGGGGTTATCCAGGAAAAGATACTGATGACCAATCCTCAGGGCGTGGCCTCTTCCTAGGCCAGTGATGTCACTGCACATCGGTCAAGTGGCCTAGTTGCAGCTCAACCCCAATGCCAAGCACAGCTGCTATACAATGTATGGTGCTGTGCTTGGCAAACTTTTTGGAGCTGTACCACTCGTCAGAGCTCCGGTGTGTTCAGCAGATCCTTGAAATAGCTGGTAATAGGGGTGGCAGGACTTGGACACCCTCCAATGTTATAAAGATGATCTATCCTAAGGATAGGTCCAAATGATCTTTTCCATGTTAAAGAGGCTCTGTCACCACTTTGTAACCTATGTAATTACATACATAGGCACAAAGGTATATTAATCCGCTCCCCTGACATACCTTTATATCAGAGAATCCATCAGCCATTAGCCCAGAAAAGTCACTTTTATAAATATGCAAATTAGTCTTCAGAGTACCTAAACACGCCCTTCATCCATTAAACACGCCCCCCTGCCTCTTGATGGACAGCGCTAGACCCTCCGGTCTAGCGCTGAAATGCCGCGCCTGCGCCCTCATCCAGGGTACGGCGCGTGCGCACTACGCTTGCAGCGCCGAACACTGCAATCGCTTTCGATGTAGTGCGCACGCGCCGTCATTTCCGGGTCACTTCTATGATATAAAGGTATGTCAGGGGAGCGGATTAATATACCTTTGTGCCTATGTATGTAATTACATAGGTTACAAAGTGGTGACAGAGCCTCTTTAACCCCTTTAATTCTTAGTATCGGCAGTAGACCCAAAAGTTGGACCTCCACCGATCATAAAGAGACAGCATATCCTAGTGATATGCAATCGCTTTATGAGAAGGGAATACCACTTTTAAGTAGAAAGTAAAATCAGACTCATATTTATTACCTCACAGTACAAGGAAGTCTAGTCAAGCAGGGTCAATCCGCATGGTTTTCAAGAAGTATAAAATAACGATGAAGAAAAAAAGATACCTGCTGGAGAGAAGGGTGGTGCTGGGGGTTCTTTCCAAGCGACTGTATAGGTTTAGTGGGTGACTGTTGCTGCGCCATCACTTGAATCTGCAGCTGTGCTGATGTCGGTGTGCTTTGTTGAGTTGGAGAACTGGACGGAGCTTGTGGCTGTGACTGGCCAGGCAGCTGGTTAACAAGAGCTCCTTGGCTTGGCGTCCCTGGGCCTGAAGGCCGCTGCTGACTGTAAGGAATGTGGGACTGTTTACCTGGAGGCCCCTGACTCCCAGCAGCAGAATGAGATGAAGGCTGCAGGAAAGAGCCGGGAACATTGACTCCAGGAGGAAAGCTATACCCAGAACTCATTGAGAATGCCACCGGTGGGATGACATAGGCCGGAGGTGGAAATCCTGAAGACAAACAGCGTAGTCAGTCATAATCCGTCAATGCTGGTTTACTAAACAAGTAACAAAACCAAACAGCACCATAAGAAAGGCACAAACCGAATAATGCTAACACATACCTGGTCGACTAGGCAAAGGCGGGAAAGCGCCAGGATGGTGGATAGGTATGAACTGTGTGTTGGTGTTTGGACTTGATGTCGGGGTCACTGGCGTTTTTCTTGCCTCAGAGACTGGCGTTTTTACCTGCAATAAGGACAGAAAGGTAAAAAATAGGGGAAGTACACTGCGCAGTTCTGATAATCAGTCATTCCCTCCCAGTATATGACACACACCTGCACAGCAATGCTCTGTTTTCCCGGTTCCTGCACCTTGTCAGTACCAGCCTTTTTGGGTTCATTCTTTCGTTTGCCGTTATTATCCTTCTTGTTAGCAATAGCATTAATCCCTTTATTAAAGTCTCTCAGTTCTTTACCAGCATTGGCTGTTCTTGTATAGCTCCGAGCTGGCACATCACGGTTTACCTCCTGGGGTTTAATGTTCTCTTTAAAAGTAACCACAGGCTTTTCAGAAGCGTCCCCGTTGGGGCTGCGCCCAGTGGAAAGTACGGATTTCAAACCGGGACTTAGCTCGGTTTTCTGAGTGTCTGCCTGTCTAGTCTCCTGTGGCGAAGAGAAGTCTTCGGCATCATCCGGATCTTCAATCATGACTTCAGGAATATCGGTGAAGAAGGAAACTTCACCTTGCACAGTACGGTACTGCAATAGCCTGACAAAAAATAAAAGGATAAAGGATTCAATGCACTAGGGAAAAAAAAAGGATCTATTATCCCCAGTCATAAGACAGAGCGCTTGACTGGGGCACGCAGCTAGCTCTCCAGAACCTCTTTCTTGTGACTGGTAACAGCAGATGGAGCACTGACCACCTGTAGGTTTATAGTTTGTCCAGTTAATTTGCTATAAAACACAATAAGTAAAAAAAAAATCTAATGGTGATCACCAGAATCACTCGTCTCCAAGTGTCACATTATATAGCTCTCGATGTTTCTTAGTATGAAGTTTCCAGCTATACACCCATAAATAAACAGCATTTTATTTCGGAAACACACCTGGGCTGGTTTTCAGATATCCACTTTCCTAAGGAGACAAGGCGAATGGCTCGCAGTCTGCGGTGCTGAGTTTCCCGGTCTCCGAAAATGGCTTGGTGGCCCCTAGAGAAGTCAAGGTTTCTAAAATGGAAATCGGAATAAAATAAATTAAGAATGGAAGATTTTTTTTTTTTTTAAAGAAACAATGAGGAAAAAAAAACAAAACAAAAAAAACGAACTGAACTAATCAAATATAACCAGTTGCAAGATCAGACCTGAACAACGTTGAACAAGCTGCTGCTATCTATTCTGATAGCTAAGGGGCATCTGTCATTATACGTTCAGCCCCTATACTGCCACCACAGGGTACACAATATAATACGTTTCTGTTAAAAATGTCCCTTGTGGCATAAAGGAAACAATGAACTTACAAATTAGCGCACACTACGTATAAAATCACCACTGAACAGTCATATGGTCCGTGGGACATCAAGCAACTAAGTCTGCACGACTCCTCAGGAGGCCAAGATACATCATTACAAGCCAGCTTCCAGCGCATGTGCATTGCACAGATGAAGCCAAGGCCAGGACACCTCACCTGACCTGGCTTGCAATGATGTATCACAGCCTGCAGAACGTCAAGGACTGCGTGATAAACTACCCACCTGACTGTTCGGTGATAATAAATACAGCGTGCGCTACTTTATAACATCATTTATGTTGCTAGGGGCATTTTTATTGTGGCCTTAAAGGGGCTACCTCCTCGTCACTGGAAAACCGTATACCCACTCCTCCTACTCGTGACATCAAGAGAACGGGGGCTTTATATAGTCTCGGATAACCCCTTGAAGGAAGCAGTCAGGGAGGTCTGGTACTGCTGGACCACGCAGACTGTGTGGGATACGCAAGATTTTTTCCTGCCAAAAATTGTCTCATAGTCTAAAAAAAAAAAAAAACAACTGCATATATGGTCCAACCAAGAAAATGATATGAAACTATACTTTTCATGTCACAGCTCCACAGCAATTACGTAGAAAATACAATACAAAAACAATTGTTGTATCTTAATAAATTAATAAACAATACTTTAAAATCAATATAATTTAAATAAAAATAAATAAAAATATATAGAAGTAAAAAAAAAAACAAAAACAAAAAACAATTGTTGTAGGAACAGAACAATAGTTGCCAGAACAGGCACGTACAAAGGTAAAGCATGAAGAAAAAGCAGCAGAAGGATCGTGAGGAGGAGTCTGACAAGGAGAAAAACACTTGCCTGAATGCTGGTCGAAGAGCCAGAAACCCCTGAAGCTCAAACTCCTCTGGAAGCGGCAACACTAGGAGAAGAGACAAAAAGAGTGCAAAACATATCAATATGGATGGGACTTCAGACGGATAACATAGATTTGTCCGTTTACTGTAGGTAGGACAGGTTTACACTGTAGGTAGAGGAGCAGACATTACACTACAAAGGGGTATCTTGATTTATACCCACCTGACTGATACCAAATGGACACTCTTTTGGCCTCTGTAATAGGGAATTGGACCCTATGGAAGCATTTGGCATAGACAGCGAGTGCTTTCTCGAAGTGTACACAAAAGGGACACTGCAGTGTGAATACTGCCTTAGCATTCCACCTAGAGCCACAGCCTTTGTTCCAAGAAGCAGCCAACATATTTGGGCCACAAACAATCTAAATTAAAGGGACTGTCTGGGTCATTTATAAATCTGTCAGAAAGCAGCGGATGTGATAAAATAGCAATATGTATTACTCATTTAGAAAATCCCGCACTGCACCAGCCAGTCTGTTACAGCAGAGCAGTGATGACTTTGCAATAACCTGCATGTAACCGCTGCAGCCAATCTTCGGACTGTGCTTGGCTGCGGTAGACACATCCAGGTGGTCGCAACATAATCACTGCAGGACAGAAACTGAAAAATGGGAGAACCAGCGCTGAAGCAATGGCGGATTTTCCCCAGTGAATAATACTTATTTTAAAAATTTTACCAAACGGACTCTGCTGCCTGCCAGATTTTTAAAGAGGACCTGTCAGCACTCCTGACGTGTGTTTTACTAAATAATTTTTATTCCGCATAAAATTACAAATCTGGATCGTGGGATCACTCTATATTGGGCCATTCCTCTATTATTCCTGCTCGTAGTTTATAATAAAGGATTACTAGTTGGGGGGTGTGTCCCTGCACAGTCTGACAATATGCAATCAGTGCTGCCAGTGTCAGACTATGCAGGGACACCCCCCCACTTGTTAACACATAGTTGTACCTTTATTCGTAAACTTCAACCAGAAAAAATAAAGGAATGGCACAGCATAGTGTTAAAATGAATGATGCTCCAGAATTATTATTACATGCGGAATGCAAGCAGTTACTAAAACAGACATGTCAGTAAAACTTAAAAATTCTGGACGACTTTTTTAAAGGGGTATTCTAGTTGTGGGAAGCTTTCCTCTATCCACAGAACATCAGATTGTTGTGGCCGTCCTATTGTTGGGACTGTCACCGATCACAAAAAACAGGGGGTGCCTGAAATAAACGGAGAGGCAGATCGGGTATGTGCACTGCAGCTCTATTCACGTCTACGGGAGATCCAGAGACAGCACCGTACAGCGCTCAGCTATTTCTAGAACTCCCATATAATGGAGCACCGGGGCATATACCTGATCTGCCAATGCATTCATTTCTATGGGTCCCAAGGGGTACAAGGTTCCTGCTCTCGTGATCGGTTGGGGTAGGACCCCAGACAACCTAATTACCTGAGGCTGTGAACAAACATTAGGACGCAGCATGAGCGCAGTTACTTACAGTTGGCACTGGTCAGGTCTTCCTCTAGTACATGGAAACTGTTTAACAGGGAAATCAGCCATGGCCAAACACTGTAGATAGAGGAGACGATATTACATTATAAGACTGGCTACAAATGAGAAGTGCATCAAACACCAGTAATGGCAAACATCTTGTTCACCCCTAACCAGTGGCATCCAAAAAAATGAAGCCGCTGTGCTATGGGAGATCTGCTACATGCACAGGAACTAGACTTCCGTCACAAGACTGATGATGCAGATAGGTGTGAACAAACCCAAAGCAAAGTGATTTCTTCTAGTGAATGTGTTATTGCAAGACTTACTATTGTCTTTCCTCCATAGCAGTCTCCTGAAATACAGTGGGACGCAGCTTCATCCAGTCTAGAGACACCTTGATAGCAGGAAGTGGATCGGCACAGGATGTTTCATCACAGTGACGGGTCTTTGAGGGACTTCTGCAAAGGGTGCCAAGGAACGACACTGGACAAGCAAAAATAAAATAGAGTCAAAACATTTGTTAGTGTGAACGTGTCAATGGTGCTGAACCTGCACGTGGTCAATGGAAACACCATGCTCACTTACCACAAAAAACAAATGTGTTCTTGCTAGACTTTTTAAAGACTTAAAAGGGTTCTCCAAGTTATATTTAATGATGACCTATGATGAGGATAGGTCATCAATATCAGATCGGCAGGGGTGCTGGGTATCAGCTGTTTGAAGAGAAGGTGCGTGCCGTGCCAGCGCTGCCTCCTCTTCATTGTTTACCTGCTCGCTGTAACCTCCGCAGCGGTGAGCTGGTGTAATTACACCTAAACGCCCCATTCATTTCAATGGGACAGCTCGTTCCCATACACTTGTAAAATGAAATGAATGGGGCGTTTAGGTGTAATTACACCAGCTCACCGCTGCGGAGGTTACAGCGAGCAGGTAAACAATGAAGAGGAGGCAGCGCTGGCACTGGGCGATTCTTCTCTTCAAACAGCTGATAGGCGGGGGGTGCCGGGTGTCGAACCTGAGGATAGGTCATCAATAAATATAACTTGGACAACCCCTTCAATTTTAGGGGAAGCGGTGTTATCATTACAGAACATTAACTAAATAGATCATGTTCACATGTTGTGGGGCTCAAAGCTGTGCCACCACTGATGTGCACAAGACCGTATTTAAATAAGTGCCTTTCAGTGGGGTGCCACTGAAATTACTGGTGTTGCAGTTTTTTTCTACTACACAGACAAGCCACAAACTGGAAAACAATGTAAAAATGTGTGAAAGTTAAAGGGAACCTGTCATCACCTTTATGCTGCCCATACTAACGGCAGAATACATTAGAGACAGGTGAGTTGATTTCAGCGGTCTGTCATTTACGAGTTAAAAGTAAGTGGTTGCCGAGAACCAACATCAAAATCATTGTAGACTGGGCCTGGAAAAGAGTCACAGACACCTGAGAAGAGTCCCGGTTATTCATGAATTCCTGCTCTTCCCGCCCACCTGCTGATGACTGACAGTCTTCTACCCAGTTTTCTCCCTTTCTCTCTAGGAGAGAACTGCTAATCATCAGCAGATGGGCGGGAGAGCAGGAGATTAGGAATAACCATGACTCTTCTCATGTAGATTTGACTCTTTTCAAGGCCTGTGCTGCAATGATTATGATGCTGATTCTTGGCAACCACTTACTTTTAGCTAATGAGTGGCACACCGCTGAAATCAGCCTTTCTGTCACTACTTTATACTGCCCTCAGTGAGGTCACCATAAAGCTGATGACAGGTTCCCTTTAAGGTCCTTTTACACAGAGGATCGGGGAGGAAGCAGATGCTCCCGATCACGGTCAGATAATCTGCAGAGGTGACTGCAGCATTTGTACGCAGCAATCTCATCTGCTCTATTGGGACAAGCAAATGATTCAACTTTCGCTTGTCCCCATAGAAAACCATTGTTCCAGTGCAGCAGATTGTAGCTTATACACCAAGATCAGCTGCTCAAGAACAATGATTTTCCATACCGGAAGAAAGACACATCAGGTGATTGCCGACACATTTAACCTCAGATTATTGAGAACCAGTGTTTATCCAAACGTTCTTCCCCGATAATCGGTCTATGTAAAAGACCCTTTAGGCCTTCTGCACCCAACCGTGTCCATTTTGCGGTCCTCAAATTATGGATCCGCAAAATAAAGATGCAGTCGGCAATTTTAGAGGGACCCACTGTCTTCAAAAAGGACAATATAACAGGTTCTAAAATTTGCGGCGCGGATGCAGACAGCACGCAGATGACATCCGTGTGTTGTCCATTTTTTTTTTAGCGGAATCATAGAAAATAATTGGACAGTGTGCAAAAAGTGCAGATGAGAGAACGGACCAAAAAAACTGTAATTTTTGAGGTACTCACTGTAAAATCCCTTTCTCGTCTCATTCAATGGGGAACACAGCCAAAGACTTTTGGTATAAGATGCTGCCAAGGTCTTGGGGCTCCCCCAATGATACGGACGAGAAATGCGGTCATGTGCATCAGGCCTTAGACATAGACTTGATCAGTCAACGTTCTGAAGACAAATCATTTTGGGAAGTGGGGAGGCACTTACTGAAGAGAGCCAGCAGCTGAGACCAGCACAGGTCCTCATCTTGGCTAAAGCTCTGTTGCTCGGCCTCAGTACCGAAATTCCGCAGGTGGTGCAGCTGAAACAGGTTGATCACTGTGATATGAACCAACTGCTGGGAATTGAAGACTTTTTGAAATACCATACTCTATAAGAAAAAAAGGAAGAAAAAGGAGAATGTATTTCAGTAAACAAGCAAAACCAAGGGGGAAATTTATCACACCCCTCACTCCAGAATTCTGACTTCAACTGTTCCAAAACAGGACTTTGAGTTTTTTTTTGTGCAAACATTTTGCATCATTCTGCATTTTTAACAACACTGACTCCAGTTTTGAAAAGTGGGAAATTGGGTGGGGACATTGGGTGGGTGTGCATAGCCTGTCGAGTTGACTCAGGGACCAAAGACACATGATTTCGCACTGGGGTTTTCCCACTACTAAAAAAAAAAATTAAAAAAAAAAACAACACACAACACACTACAGTTTTTATGTATTTTTTTTTTTTTTAAAGAGGTGAACCATGTTTTTTTCTGAAGGTTTTTTTACCCCTATAAAAGAGACATCAAAACGTCAGAAATAAAAATAAATAAAAAATAAAAAAAACCACACCAAAAGCTTCTGCAGAATGCATTTTCCAAAAAATGCCACAGAAAACAAAAAATAAAACTTTTTTCCTGTTTTTCATATTTACCACACACTTTAACCGCAAAAAAAAACAAAAAAAACAAAAACACAAAAGCACCCAAATGCACCTTTAAAAACCTATGAGTGAACCCATTCTCACGCCAGATTTATTAAGCGCAAGTACTTTTAGTTGCAAACTTACGGGTGATTTAAAAAGTATCATCTGAGACGCTTGTGGAATATCGCTAGGATATGCCATCAAATCAGATAGGTGCGGATCTCAGTACTTTTCATGTATGAACACTGGTCCAGCATCATTTTCTCTATCAAACGTATGTATTATCACAGTGTGTGTAATACATGTGGATCTCATGTCCTGTGAAATTGTCCACTGAAGAACCGATAATCATGGCGAAACGCGTTGGGTTTGGGATAATTGGCGGTAGATCCCTGGGTGTCCCACCTCTGCGTTGGGATCCCTGTAAAAGCCATTTTATCTGTAACCTGTGAGTCGTTTACACACTACCCTGCTTTTATCCTTTGTGCTTTTGGTTTACTTATTAGAGATATATATATTTTATTATGGATCCTCTGTCCCCAATATCATAAAATGACCCATCTGCTTCTTTAACATCGCAGTTACAACATGTTTGGGGTGCTGTGATTTACATGCTAAAATCCACAAAAAAATATTTGCATAGAATGTGCAAGTATGTGAACAAGGTCTATAGTGAACCATGATATATATTAACCTGGCAACACATACAGATAAGTATAGGGTTTGGTAACCTTATGAACAGAATATTTTCATTTTGCTGTGTTACCGCTTTAGCAGAATTTATAAAAAAAATAAATAAAATAAATCTGTAAATGGTGTAATGATGTGGTCCCCGGCATGCATGGCCGATTCCTGCACGCTCTCCGATATGCGTTTCCCTGGATACCTGGCTTCTCCAAGAGTCTTACATAATACCCCTCACCTTGAACTGCTCCTCCAGTTGCTCTCGCAGATGGCTCAGTCTGTCCAAATTTTTTGCTAAATAAACATGTCCGTGGAACTTAATGAAGGCTTTGATAAAATCTGAGACACTCCACCGTTTTTTCACCTCCTCGCGACTTTAGAGAGAAAGAAAGAGACATGAACACAAAGTAATGGAAAAAGAGAATTAAAATGGCAAAATAGTATCCCGGAGTTAACCTGTACCTCTCCAGTGCTTTGGAAAGCGCCTTCTGCAGGTTTGTGGAGGCTGCTGGGAAAGGAAACTTAACAGCGATGCTGCGGCAGTAGTAAAAAATAGTGGTCAAATGATCCCCCTTCGAAGAGGCAAGGATAGCCAGCTGATTATATGGCTGACCTAGAAGGGAGAAGAGTCATTGTTATATGTATGAGCAGGGATTTCCATCTTAAAGGGGTATTCCCATCTTGGACAATGGGGGCATATTGCTAGAATATGCCCCCATTGTCTTATAGTTGCGGGTCCCACCGCTGGGACCTGCACCTATATCGAGAACGGAGCCCCCAAGGCAAAGGAGGGCGCATGCCACCGAAAATATCCAAGCTCTGGCTCGACTATTTCTGTCGGCTACATAGAAATGAATGGGAGTGGTGGCCGTGCATGTACGGTGCGCTCCAATTCATTTCTATGGGAGCAGCGGGGAGCTGCACCTGGTGGTGGCCGGACCCCGGGAAACCTGGGGTCCCCCAGGCGTAGCGCTCCCCGCTCCATTCTCAATATAGGTGCGGGTCCCAGCGGTGGGACCATCACCTATAAGACAATGAGGGGATCTCGTCTAAGATGGGAATACCCCTTTAAGCACAGGACAAGCCATGAATCTCAGATAGGTGCAAGCCTCGGCCTCTAGACAAGGCTTCAGCAACCTAGGCACTACAGCTTTTGGGAAATTGCAACTCCCAGCATGCTCCATTCATAACTATTGGAGTTCCGAGAACAAAATGAGCAGGCATGCGTGCTAGGAGTTGTAGTTTCACAACAGCTGGAGTACTATAGGTTGCAGACCCCTGCTTTGGACAAAGACCTCCATTCGCTGGTTCTCATTTTCTCTATACTCTACAACGAAAAGGTCATCAAGCATCACGTACTGTAATAAATCTAGGCTTCAATATAAAGGGCAGCAGTGAAGTGTATAGAGAAGGTGATGGCTGGGAATCGATGGCAGGTGTCACCAGAACCCTGATCTCCCAACAGGCGCTGGTCTACCCCTACCAGGTAATTTCAAAATATACTGGGGAGTCTTAATCAAATCTCCTGTAGTAACTTTAAAAGTATCTAACATACATTTAGAGAATTGCCTTTAAATCGGGCAGATTGTCTGGAAACTGGAGATGGCATGTCTGTTAAGGATGCATTATGTAGGCAGTCAAACCTCATCAGGGACGGACTGGGAACTTAAAGGGAACCTGTTATCTCTGAAACCCCCCCTGAACTAGAGTAAGGCCCCATTCACACGACCGTATGTTCATTTTGCGTATCTTATCCGCATTTTTGCGGATAAGATGCGGAACCATACGGACCCATTCATTTTTCCATAGGAGAAAAAAAAATGCGGAATGCACACCGTGTGCATTCCGCATCTCACGAAAGTTCTCCCGCAAAAAAAAATTAAACATGTCCTATACTTGGCCGCAAAACACGTCTGTAGCCCCATTAAAGTCAATGGGTCCGCAAAATTACGGAACACTACGGAAGACTTTCCGTATGTCTTCCGTTCCATTTTTATACGGACACGGAATACATACGGTCGTGTGAATGGAGCCTAAGCGTTGTATAGTGTAAGTGATGCTGAATCCGAATATGTAATTTTTATCTTCATACTCACTTCCATTCTGACTCTGTGCTCCCACAAACCTGCAGTAAAATGCACTCCGTGGACTCCAGTGCTCACTCACATAATGGAGAGGACTCAAAGAAGAGTCCACTGAGTGCATTTTACTGCAGGTTTGTGGGAGCACAGCGTCAGAATGGAAGTGAGTATGAAGATAAAGCTTACATATTCGGATTCAGCATCACTTACACTATACATCTCTTACTCTAGTTCAGGGGGTGTTTCGGAGATGACAGGTTCCCTTTAAAGTGACCCTGGAAAAAATATGAAAAGTGGCCCCATTTTGTAGTTGGGTCCAAATTAATGGAAGGCAGGGCCAGTAATAGCATATTGTGGCACATTATACCACCCCAACCGAGCCAAATACCATAGTCCTTCACAAAATATATCCCCAAAAACTACCACTGACCTGGTCTATGGCCAATCCACCCCTGAACCTCATACTGATTACACGCAACCTTTAAGACACCATTCTGTAAATCACTACTCACATAAGATATTGTGATGTGCTGCGGGGTACTGTGACAGAGTGACAACTAAACCCAGAGGATTAAGGGTTAATGTAATATACACTGAATATGAAGAATCACAAGTAGGGATGAGTGAACTTCAAGTACATGCTGAATTGCGTTATGGATTCCGTCACCACAGACCATAACGCAATTCCTTAACTGAGGCATTCCGTCATAATAGAGGTCTATGGCCAGCATAACGGATCCCTACTCACCATTGGAAGGGACAAGTTGAGCAGCATGTCTGTAATATGATTCAGCTTGGCTTGTCTGATTTCTGTAGCGAGCTGAAAAAAAAAAATATTAATCATAGCTTCAATTTACAAGGAAATTCAGGAAATGACTTGCTGTTTATTTGCTAGCCTAGTACATTAGTGGTGAACAGTAGTCCAGGCACTATTCACATGATGCATTTCTGTCCTGTAATCCATAACAAGAACACAACCTACAATCCAAAAAATTAAGGCCTCCTGCACATGACCATGGGGCCGCCATGCCCGCGTTGTGGACCGCAAACCGCAGGTCCACAAAACATGGGCACAGTTCGTGTGCACTCCGCATCACGGTGTGGACCCATTGACTTCAAAGAGTCCACGATCCGCAAGATGCATTGAAAGATAGGATATGGAAGCTCTTCTGTGTCCATGCCTCCGCACCGCAAAATAGAGGACATGTCCCATCTTTCACTGCATAGGCGGCCCATCAGTCATGGCAAACATATGGAGTCATTTATCAAACTGGGGTAAAGTAGAACTGGCTTAGTTGCCAACAACAACCAATCAGATTCCACCTTTCATTTTCCAAAGGAGTTGTCAAAAATGAAAGATGGAATCTTATTGGTTGCTATGGGCAACTAAGCCTGTTCTACTTTACACCAGTGTGATAAATGACCCCAATAGAGTCCTTGGATTAGAGAACAAATAGAAACATGTCTGATCGTTATGGCTTTGAGCGTCTATCCTTAGAAGTCTCTTATTTTTTTCATGCACTGCTATACAGTTAAAGCTGGTCATACACCTTAAAGGGCTTGTCCAGTCAAGAGATATACATAACCTATCCTTTGGACGGGTCACAAATATCAGATTGGTGGGGGTCTGACTCCCGGCAACCCCCTGACAATCTGTTTGAAGGGGCCGTGGATCTTATACAAGCGATGTGTGCCGTTGCAGTGTAATTACAACTGTTCATACCATTCAAGTGAATAGATGATTAAGCTGTAATTACACTGCATGGCCACTACAAAGTAGACGGTGCACAAGCGCCACAGCCCCTTCGATCAGCTGATTGTCAGGGTGCCACGGAATCAGAACCCCTGATGACCCGAGGATAGGTCCCCAATATCTGTAACTCAGACAAACCCTTCACAATGGCTTTAGCCGACAGCTATTACTCCTGACCGCTTTATACACATGCATGCTCAGCCCAGCTAAGTGTGTCTGTGTTCTCAAAAGGAAGAGGGAAATAAGTCACAGCCAAACGCCTCTGCCAAAGGTTCAGACATGTTGAAATCTAATAGTGTGATCCGTCTTTCCCTTGACCTCTGTCTTCGGTAACATCTTAAAAACGGAGGCCAATGGAAAAGAGCTGCAACCATTCCAACAGAGACAACAGACTGGCCCACAGCCTGCTAAATCTTCCCAAGTTCTCACCAATATCTCCAAGGTGAACCAAGCAGTGCTGGCAGATATAGGAGCAGGAACTGGATTGAGGTTTCACCACGGTCCCACAGTGCATCTGCTTATTGCTGATAATCCCCAGCTGAGAGGACTTCACGCGGCATGGTAAATCCACATTAAACACAGTGCATAACTCCTGCAAAAGCTGTTAGATGGGGGAAAAAAAGTTACACAAAAAAAGGAAACATAACTCTAAAATCTCATATTTGGGATCCATCTATGTAACGTAGTGGGTCTGCCTCACCTGTGTATAGAATCCACTAGCTGCCTCCAGGAATAACGACAGATTAGCCTGCACCTCACTGCGATTCGGGTTCGCCCGGTTTTTCGCCTGACCCTGCAGCGTTGTAATCTGGTTCTTGAAGGCATGATTCCAGCTAAATGAAGAAAACAAATCAGTTGCTGCACTGTACACAGGGTTCATCTGTAGCTATGGAGTTATAGGTCTGCATAAAAGTCATATAAAAAAAAAATAAAAAATTTTGGGACAGTTAGGGCTCATGCACACAACAGCATCTGTTCTGTGGTTCGCAAATCGCTGATCTGCAACACACGGATCCTGGCCAAGTGCATGCCGCTATTTCTTTAAAGGGGTTATCTCATGATGGACAATGAGGGCAGATTGTTAGGATATGCCTCCATTGTCTTAAAGGTGCTGGTCCCACACCTATATCCAGAACGGAGCCCCACAAGGTGGTGCCTGGAGGACTCCGGTCCGGCCACCACCAAGCTAGCTCCCCATAGAAATGAATGGGAGCGCACCGTGAACGCGCAACCCCCGCGCTCAGCTATTTTCTCTGGCCCCATAGAAAATGAATGGAGGGCAGCTGCGCATGTGCAGTGCACCCTCCTTCACTTTTGGGGCTCCGTTCTGGATATAGGTGCAGGTCCCAGCGATAGGACCTGCACCTATAAGACAATGGGGACATATCCTAGCGATACGCCCCCATTGTCCATTGTAAGACAACCCCTTTAACTGCTGTAGAAATGTCCTATCCTTGTCTGCACAATGGACAACAGGACATGTTCTGTATTTTTTGCTAGCCTTTGGAACGGATATATGGATGCGGACAGCACAAGAAGTGCCGTCTGCATCTTCTGTGTCCCCATTGAAATGAATGGGTCCGCATCCATTTCGCAAAAAATGCGGATCTGATGCGGACCAGACATAGCTGTGTGCATGAGGCCTTATAATCAAGAGCTATGGTAACATTGATTCATTTTTAATTTTAAACATGTTGGGACAATAAAAAGAATGGGTTATGAGGGGGCACACAGCATTCATTTAGCAGAAGGAATCCGAATTTAAAGGGTTATTCCCATCTTAGACAATGGGGACATATATCGCTATATCTAGAATGGAGCGGAGAAATGAACGGAGGGTGCACTGCGCATGCGCAACCGTCCTCCATTAACTTCTATGGGGGCCGCCGAAAATAGCCGAGCGCTGCCTTGGCTATTTCCGTCGGCTCCATAGAAATGAATGGGAGCGGTGGCCGCGCATGCGCGGTGCGCTCCCATTCATTTCTACGGGAGCAGCAGGGAGCTGTGACTGGTGGTGGCCAGACCCTGGGATACCCTGGGTCCTCCAGGCACAGCGCTCCCCGTTCCATTCTCGATATAGGTGCAGGTCCCGCAACTATGCCCCCATTGTCAATGATGGGAATACCTCTTTAAGGCTCCCACTAATTTAAAATGGGTCCAATTAGGTTCCATCGCAATGTTAATAATTTTAACACAAAAAAAGCACAGCCTCATGCCTTTCTATCTGTACCATGAAAAAAACACGACGTGAATAACTTCAGCCTAACTAGCCTAACTTCAATGCTAGAATTTTTTTTGTTTTTCGAACGTCAAGTGATGGCCTCGTCAGGTGAACATGAGAATGTACACGCTTGGATAGTCATGTAGGAACTCACAGGTCTTGCTCCACCTTCTTGTCCAGTGCATACTCCAGGTCTGTGACAAGCATCTTCTGGTACAAGTCCTGTAGAGCTTGACGTGATGTCCACACCTCTGCTGTGCCAGGCTTGGATTCTGAAATGAAGAAATTGCACGCTTACAGAAACCAGCAGCTGAAGGGGATTTCCAGGAATCAATGTTCGGGTGTTAGCACACATTTGTGAGCTGCCTGTACTCGCCAAGGTTTCACGCTGCGAATACAGGTGCAGCCGAGAGATTGGTGGTAAACCACATCCAGTTGCCGTGGACTGGCTGTATGAGTAACAGCACCCTTAGGGCTTATGTATTTTGTAGTCCGCAAAAAAAACATGGATGACATCCGTGTGCATTCCGTATTTTGCGGAACGGATCAGCTGGCCCCTAATAGAACAGTCCTATCCTTGTCCATGAGGCAGACAATAATAGGACATGTTCTATTTTTTTTTGCGAAACGGAAATACGGACATACGGAAACAGAATGCACATGGAGTAACTGGGCAAAGGCAGGGACTGCACCAACATAACAGAAGAACCCATCACTTCTGGGACCCCCGCCTCCGCTTCTCTACCTCCCAGCGGTCTTTGCCGATATTCTTAACGTAGTTTTTAAAAGAATCGAGTTTGGATACAACAATGCGAACACGATTCGCTCAACCGTACTAGCAACCATCACTGAGAAACACATTGCATCCGGATGTCTTCCGTTTTTCACGCAAGCCCCATTCACTTGTATGGAACCAGACCTACGTGAAACACACAGAATATAGAACATGTTCGATTTTTCCTGAATGCAGCAATCATGTACGGAAAATGACGCTTATGTGGACGGACCCATTGAAACGAATGGGGCAGGATTCAGTCCGGATGCTATGCGTTTGCTTCACGCATCTCATCCCAGACGGAAAACTCACTTGTGTCAAAGAGGCTTAAAGGGAAGATGACTTACCTTCTCCCCGCTCCGTCTCCTCCAGGCCTGCGATGCTCCACTGCGCTCCCTTGCTGAAAACATTGGGTTTGACAACACCTGCAGCCAATCACTGGCCGGGACGGTGACCGGATCCCCTTGCGTCAAGTGAAAATTTGTCATGGTGTAATCCCCTTATGACATGACAAAGCTCCCCGCTATTCACTACCGCAGCCGTTTCCAGCAAAGGAGAGCAACGAAGCATCACAGGTCAGCAGGAGATGGAGCGGTGAAGCAGCCCAGGAAGCAGGTAAGTAATCTTACCTTTACAGGTCTGGCCAAGTGTGTGTGTGTGTGTGTGGGTTTTGCCAAAAATACCCCATTTCTTGTACAACCCCGATAAAGGAGGAATAGGGAGCTATTATCGTGCATGTGTCAGGGGTCCCTGAGGATTCCCATCTTAGGTAAGTGACTCAAAAGGGAGTGACTTATATTTATAGCTATCCACACACGAGGTAAGAAGCTGGACTGGATGGTGTCCCCATCATAACAGATAGTAACATCATAAATCCCAAGAAATAAGTAGATAATTAAAAATGAATAATACAGGAGCAGCCAGAACCTGAAAAAATAAGAGAGAAAATGATAAAGTCTCTGGGCATGCGCAGAAAAGAAAAAGAGGCAAATAAAGACTAAGTCAAGAGTATTACGGGAGGTTAGAAGGAGAGCCTAAACGGTCAAGGAAAAAATGACAAGTCCCTGGGCATGCGCAGAAAAGGAAAAGATCACAAATAAAGACTAAGTCAAGAGTTCTACGGGAGGTTAGAAGGAGAGTCTGAAAGGTGAGAGAAAAAAAATGACAAGTCCCTGGGCATGCGCAGGAGAAGAAAAGATGGCGCAGAATGTGTAAGGTGGAAGACCTGCGCAGATCTGCATAACGAAGTGACGGAGGAGATCGCGTCACGGAGGTGGACGAAGATCTATCCAATAACAGGTAAATATGTTGCCATTAGTGGCACAGAGCTAAGTATCCAATGAAGTAATTGGATACTTTGGTTAGAACGTTAGTAGGAGAGGTTATAAAAAGCTCAGCCACACCCCCTTCCCACGGACACCGCCCAAACCCCTGAAGACGCCTGGGATCAGGCGAAACATGTCGGGGGGCAGTTAAGGGAACAGTTTTTAGCCGGTGAATCGCTACTATCCTATTTATTAGCAAGATACCGAAACCAAGATACCGAAATAGAGCTCTGACCACATATGTGAGAAGATATACCAAACAAGTGACAGCGTGTGCTTGTGGTGCAAGCGCGCAGCACGTACAAGTATTAATCACAATCACAGTATATGAGGAATGCAAATAGGAGCATACAATATGCACTAAGGAATGGAGGTAGGGATTGCAAGAATCAGTAGCGACACTGATAATCTTAAACATTAAAATAGGGTGAATTGATTACAATAGGGAATAATAAAAGTTAAGTTTTAGGGGTAACTTGGAGCACATGTCAAGTATGGGCACTAGTAGCCTTAGGGCTAATTGTAAATAATATATCCCCATCACAAAGGCACCAGTGACTGTAAAAGCAAGTAACGTCAGAAGGAGACGCCTCATAAAACATGCTTACCTGTCATATCTGCTTTCAGGACTTCGGCCTGCCTGTAAGAAGAAGAGAGAGAAGATTCAATTTAGAACGAGGGATGGATCAGCATTTCAGCGCAAGGCTTTCAGTTTAACCCTGTTCGTGTTAAAGGGAACCTGTCATCACCTGTATGCTGCCCATACTAACAGCAGAATAAAGTAGAGACAGGTGAGCTGATTTCAGCGGTCTGTCATTTATAAGTTAAAAGTAAGTGGTTGCCGAGAACCAACATCACAAACATTGCAGATTAGGCCTGGGAAAGACTCAAATCTTCATGAGAAGAGTCCTGGTTATTCATTAATTCCTGCTCTCCCTGCTGATGATTGACAGGCTTCTACTTAGTTTTCTCCCTTTCTCTCTAGGAGAGAACTGTCAATCATCAGCAGATGGGCGGGAGAGCAGGAGATTAGAAATAACCATGACTCTTCTCAGGTAGATATGACTCTTTTCAAGGCCTGGGATGCAATGTTTGTGATGTTGGTTCTCAGCAACCACTCACTGTTAGCTCAAGAGAGACACACCGCCGAAATCAGCATTTCTGTCACTATTTTATGCTGCCCTCAGTACAGTCAGCATAAAGTTGATAACAGGTTCCCTTTAAAGGGGACGTCCAAGTTTACAAGTCATAGCCATCTGTTCTTTCTGCCTTCAGCTTGGTCTACCAAAAAACAACTGATAGGTCATCAATATTTAAAAGGCTGGAATTTCCCTTTAAACGTTAAGAAAAATGTGGGCAAAGGCAGGGACATAACAAAAGAACCCATCATCGTTGTGACACCCGCCGCCGCTCCTCTGCCTTCCAACGGTCTTTGCTACCTGGCTGCAGTGGTGACATACATGTGACCTCTGCAGCCAATCACCTGCCTCAGTGCACGAGGATGCCAAGGTCAAAAACTGGCTGCAACAGTCATGTACGTTACGGCATGTTACTGCTACAGCCAAGTAAACTAAGACCGCAGAAAAGCAGCAGTGCTGGAGGAGGCAGAGGGTGTCCAACGGGTATAGGCTCTTTTGTTGTATTACAGTCCCTGCCTTTGCCTACATTTTACACAACTCAGGACAAACCCTGTAAATTAAATACTCTGTGGTACTAAAATTCCAGTCAGGGAGGAGATTAAAGACTCTGGACAGGAATTAGAATACATGGAGTAACTTTATTAAAAAAAATAAAATAAAAAAAAAAATAATAAAAAATAAATAAAATTAAAAATAAATAATAAAAAAAAAAATATATATATATATATATATATATATATATATATATATATATATATATACACACACACACATACATGTTAATAATAATAATTACACCCACAAATCCACGCCTGTTACATAAAAAGAAAAATTACAAAATGTTGAATATTCATATATACAGTAGGTTGTAACTATGTGATTATAAAAATACGGTAATGTCCCCTTTAAGGAATGGCATAGTTGAAGTTTTGAAGGTTACAAGTAGAACCTGAAATTAATTTGCGGTCACATGTTTAACGAGATGACAGCTTGAGGCCTACTGAACCTTCAGCATCAATTATCTGTGCATGTCAATAAGTGGGATCACTGGAAGGGGATGCACGGAGAACACTGCCACAGCGAGTGCACAGACTTCATCTTCACTCCACCGTTTCACGCAGAAGAGGAAACGGGAGCTACACCTCCTGGCATCAACAAAACTCGTCTGTCAGTTTAATTACTACCAACTCTCATCATGTGCCTCAATGCGAGACACAGAGTCGGCCTATGGAGCGTACATGAGAGACAGGGCTACTCAGTGAGGAGGGAGGTAGGATACAGGGCCTGCCATATCAACAAAATGCTTAAAGGGTTTGTCTCATCTTAGACAATGGGGCATATCACTAGGATATACCCCCAATGTCTGATACGTGCGGGTCCCACAGCTATATGAAGAACGGAGCCCTGAAAGTGGTGGAGAGTGCACTGCGCATGGGCAGCCGCCCTCCATTCACTTTCTATGGGGCCGGCAAAAATAGCCGAGTGTTTGCTTGGCCATTTCCGTCGGCCTATAGAAGTGAATGGGAGCGGTGGCCAGTCATGCGCGGTGTGCTCCCATTCATTTCTATGGGGAGAGCGTTTGGGGGTGGCCGGCCCAGAGTCCTCCAGCCACCACTTTGCGGGGCTCCGTTCCCCTCTGGGACCCGCACCTATAAGACAATGGGGGCCTATCCTAGCGATATGCCCCCATTGTCTAAGATGAGAATACCCCATTTAACTCTATAGTCTAAAGCTTATATTAGATGCACAGATCATCCAGCCGGGCTTCAGAAAACTGCATCCAAAAACCTGCTTGTGTCGCTACACCCTGAGGATACGGCCACACGGCACAGCCACGAGTCGTTGTAAGCCACAGCAGCAAGTACCGCGTATGAAAGATAAGACAAGTCCTATCATTCGCGGTGTGGAGGCATGGACCCCGAAGTCCACAGAAGGCATGGACCCCGAAGTCCACCCATTAAAGTAAAAGGGTCCTCACCACGATGCTGAGTGCACACGGTTGGTGCCTGTGTTTTGCGGACTTGTCGTTTGGGGTCCGCAACATGAGCACAGTGGCCTCAAGGTCAAGTGCATGAAGCCTAACCGTAATCATGCCTGCCTGGTCCTGTCAAAGTGCAATGGCCGCAACAGTTGCAGAGAGAGCGGAGCCTCTAGGTGTAACAACAACACCCCCATTGCTCCTAGAGCCTCATTTGCATATATTAAAACATCATTTTTCTCAGCAATGCGGACACATATGAACATGGGACCAACACAGATGTCTTCAGCTGCCAAGTGCACATGTAACAGGTCAGCCAGTGTCATAGGTACAAAACTGCTGACAGATGCAGAAACATTTTCAGCTGGTTGTTGGCGGTGCCCTTAAAGGGGTTGTGCCATCTGAGACATTCGTGGCATGTGACTAGGACATGGCATAAATGTCAAATAGATGTGGGTCCGACCAGCTCTGAAAGGAGAGTGCTCCGCACAGGATCTTCTCCATTCATTGCTATGAGACTTCCAAAAACAAAGTGAGCGCACTTGGCTATTTTCGGAAGTTCCATAGCGGTGAATAACGGGTGGAGGCGAATGCACGGCTTGTTCTCCCCTCATGTCGTGGCCCCCGTTCTGGAGATCTACAGCAGAAAAATGAAGAGAACCATGAGTTCATGATGAGTGCATGAAGACACAATCAAGAGGAAATAAAATGTCAAAAACCATCCAAAATGATAAGATGCAGAGTCTATAAAGAAGTGACCAAGCGCTGACCTCAGACAGAACAGAAATCTTACAATGAATATTAGTAGAAGGAATCAGTGGTGCGGTTTTATCCACACGTATGAAGAAAAGACGGCAGCAGCTAACCATGAGAACAAAAAACCTAAACAGGGTTAAAATGATAAGACGCACATGGCTCGTGCCTCCGTGTAGAAGGCTGGGCAGCGACCGTCTCCTGGGAGCGTGGACTGTATGGGAAGAGCAGATTATAGATTTTTCATATGCTGCTGTTAGCACATTAGATAATCAATTAACGTGGCAGACGTCAGGCACATTACAGGCCGCACAGCCAGGGAGACGGCGAGATGAATACCACACGATACAAAGCATAACAGAATGCTAAATTTTTCAATATAAAAAGGTTTGAATAATACATAAAAAAATAAAAAAGTTGGCGTGTCAATTCTTATAGGGGCTCCCCGGGAATTAAGAAAATGAAAATAAGTAAATATTACTTTATAATAAATATATTCCCAGATACCTCTCATTAGTTGTTATGGCTCGTTTTGTCTGGGGAGCAATGATTAGAAGAAATAAAATGGCCGCCGTCCTATTAGTGCACATAAAACCTGTCCTAATCACACAGGAGGACAAGTTACTTCACAACACTGAGGTAAAGAGCTGCCTCATCCTCCTCTCTGCTCTACTTGTCAGGTCCTGAATACAAATGATAAGATTTTCAGCTGAATCTCTGTAGTAGTGGAGCTCATGAGGAGACATGAAGTACAGAGAGGATGGACAGGACAGACTGTGGTAATGGAGACTGCATACAGGAGCTGCTGCTCATTGGCCATATCCGCTCATGATCTTCATTCCCACAGAGATTCAGCTGAACATCTTATCTGTATTCAGGACCATAATCCCTGACAAGCAGAGCAGAGAGGAGGATGAGGCAGCTCTTTACCTCAGTGTTGTGAAGTAACTTCTCCTCCTGTGTGATTAGGACACGTTTTGTGTGCACTAATAGGATGGCGGCCATTTTGTTTTTCCTAATGATTGCTCCCCAGACAAAACAATCCATTATAATTAATGAAAAGTATTTGGGAATACATTTATAATAAAGTAATATTTAAGTATTTTCATTTTCTTAATTCCCGGAGAATCCCTTTAAAGAGGAATTTTTATCCAGAGTTTCTGTTGAAATGGTCAGGAAAAACTCATTTGTTTTGCTGTTGAAGGCTCGGGATCTGCCGGTTCACCTGTAGACGTATCCTTTAGGGCTCACGTGAAAATCGCAGATCTGCAAAAACATGGATCTCGGACATGGGCGTGCTGCCATTTTCTTTTTGACTTCAATAGAAATGTCCTATCCTTGACTGCAAAACGGACAAAAATAGGACATGTTCTCCCTTTTTTGCGGGGCCACGGAACGGACATACGGTGTGCCGTCTGCATCTTTTACAGCTGCTTGGAAACAAATGGGTCATTCAACCAACGTACGGCTGTGTGCATGAGCCCTAAAGGTACAGACCAACCTGTGCATGGTGAAAAAAAGTAGCGGGTTCAGCACTCAGGTCTTCAATAAAACAATTATTTATTTATTTATTTCAAAAATAATATAAATATATATTTTATTTTTGAAATAATTTTTTTTTAATTTTATTTTTTATTTCAAAAATGGCACACAGCAGGACTAATAAAGACAGTGAGCTGATTGCGTTTATGTCTTCGGGAACCTGTGCATGGTGGATCCAAGAGACATCAGGAGGTCTTACTGGCCAAAAGTATAAGACCCCGATAAGGCTGGGTTCACATAACCATTTAGGCCCCTTTCACACGGGCGATGTTTCCGCGCGGGTGCAATGCGTGATGTGAACGCATTGCACCCGCAATGAATCCTGACCTATTCATTTCAATGGGTCTTTTCACATGGGCAATTTTTTTTTAACGCCTGAGTTCGCCGTTGCGTGCAAATCGCAGCATGTTCTATATTCTGCGTTTTGCACGCAGCCCTGGCCCCATTGAAGTGAATGGGGCTGCGTGAAGATTGCATTGAATCCGTAAACAAGTGAAGGTGCAATGCATTTTTAACGCATGGTTGCTTAGAGATGTTGTTTGTAAACATTCAGTTTTTTTATCACGCGCGTGAAAAACGCATCAAAACTTTCGCACCCGCGCAGAAAAAAAACCGAACGAACGCAATCGCAGTCAAAACTGACTGCAATTGCGTGTGAATTGGTGCGGATGCGTGCCGATTTTCGGGAACGCATCCGGACTGAATCCGTCACGCCCATGTAAAAGAGGCCTTAGTCTTCCGTTCTTCTGATTGGTTAGAGTTTTTTAAAAAAATTGAGCATCCGTTGTGTTCATTTTGCATCAGTTTTTGCCAGTTCTGTCAGAGATGTGTTATTTTTGATGGGAGGGGAAAAAAAAAAAAAAAAAAAAAAAAAAAAACACATCCTCACAGGATTTATTCTCCTGTCAAAAATAACAGATCTCAGGTGGAACTGACAAAAACGGCTGCAAAATGAGCTCAAGGAATACTCTCAAAATAAATTCTGTTTTTAGTTTTTTTCTATTTTTTATTTTCTGTTAAAAAAACGGAAGACTAACCGGTGAGGTGAACCCGGCCTAACCTAGACTTACAAGCGGTGGGGAAGTTCTTCGTGATCGCTGAGGCACCTGATATGCAGGCGAATATCAGTTTCTCACTGTGACTCACACGGTAATGTCTCAGAAAACAGGCGGTGGGGAAGGCATTGTGCCGGCAGGCCGGGATCCCGATAGTTCTAGCAGGTTGCGGCCACTACGTGAAATGCTACGTGGACAATGACCATACATTACGAGGGGACCTACATAATAAAGCAGGTGATCTGTACACAAAACCGCAGCCGGAGGTAACTGTACAAGAGATCAGACCGCATCTAGATCAAGTAGAGCGCTGCAATCTCCGGCGAGTGTGGTGACAGCACTGGAGGCAGAGACATGTCAGAAATGTGATCTGTCACCGCTCACAATAAGAGCACGACTAACAGCTCCGGGACACGCCTGAGGAAGGTGCGTCATGTCACAAAATGCCGACACACCCTGCACCTAGACTCTTCTACAAGGACTTCACTTACAAGAATCGTGCTTTTAGTTAGGCACAGCACAGCGACCTCCCAGCATGGCCACACATGGAGTAAACGCTCTGGATTTTCCGTGGCAGTATGGCATGTGGAAAAGCTGCTGTGCTTTACGGTAGCAGTCCACTGACCTGCGGTGTGGATTTTAAACTTGCTGGATGTCAGTCGATGCTGGGAATCTCCTCCTTGGATTTCACCTTTTGACATGACATGGCAAAATCTGCGTTGGAAATTCCCCCCTGTGTGAACACGCACTTAGGCCAGTTTCACACAGGCGTTCCATTCTGGGAACCACCCTTGCAGCATAAGGCTACATTAACACGTGGTTTTTGCGGGCTCCGAGGCGCATATTTTGTGGCTCAGATTCAGACCCGTTCATTTCTATGGGGTCGCAAAAGATGCGGACAGCACGCCGTGTGCTGTCCGTATCCGTTGCTCTGTGCAGCGGCCCCGCAAAAAGAATAGAACATGGCCTATTCTTGTCCGCAACTGCAGACAAGAATAAGCATTTCTATGATAGCCGCGGCATGTGCGGTCCGCAAAACACAACGGTCGTGTGAATGTAGCCTTATAATGACTTATGACGCAGTCAGTTCCTAACGTAGGTCTATTTCTTTGTACTCACGGCATTACGCCAGTACAGCACAAAGCGTAGATCCACAGCCGGGCACAAACTCACAGCATCATAGATCCTTATGATGCTGTGAGTTCAAGTTAGTGGAGAAGGAAACGCAGAACAGGTTTTCCGGACCGCACAAGCTGTGATATTAGTCTTAGGGCTCAGCCACACCTGTTTTGTGGTCAGCAAATTTCAGGTCTGCAAAATACAGATGTGGTCTGTGCGCATTACGCAAATTTTTGCGGGATCCACTGAAAAAAACCCTATTCTTGTCTGCCAAATGGACAAGAATAGGACAAGTTCTATAACTCGCGGCCTGGCAGCACGGATGCAGACAGCACATGGATGACGTCCGGGTACATTGCGTTTTTTTGGGGGGTTTTTTTTTTGCAGGCCCCATAGAAATTAACAGGCCCAGGTGTGATCAGCAAAAAACACGGATCGGACATGAACCAAATATACAGTCGTGTGCATGAGGCCTTACAGCGAGAACTGCCATGGGTCTGCAGGTTAGTTCCAAGCAGAATCTGCCCCAATATCTGGCACAACAATTCTTATTGTTTTCAATGGGAGGCAGGTTTCGGTGCAGAATTTTAGCAGAAATCCTTGAGAACGTGCACTTTATTCTCGAAGAGGTCTGCAACCTGTGTATCCGCAAATGTGGTGAAACTACAGCTCCCAGCATGCCTCAATAGCCACATTCTGAAAGAACATGCTGGGAGTTGTAGTCTCACCACATATAGAAAACCACTGAATTGCTTCAATGGAAAACATGGATACCGACTATATAACACCTGGCCCTGCTGTAAATTATAGCAAAGCACAGATAAAGCTGAACTGAAATACTGCGTACAGCCTTGACCTCAAGGACTGTGACTGCAGAGGACGTGCCGCCATACAGGATATCTACATAGGCTCCTATGGATAGTAGATCAGGAATACTTGAGAGTTATCCAGGGTTAGAAAAAGCGAGACTACCGTGTTTAAAGAACACCCCCCCCCTTTAAACACCCCTGCAAAAAACTGTTTGTTGGGCATTTTTAAAAAGGGGATTTTCTGGGATTTTGATACTGATTACCCATCCTCAGGATAGGTTGTCAGCGTCTGATTGGTGAGGGTCTGACAACCAGGACCCTGCCAATCAGCTGTTTGAGAAGGCAGCGGCGATCCTGTGAGCCATGCAGCCTTCTCCGTGCTTACCAAGCACAGCGCCATACATTGTATAGTGGCCGTGCTTGGTATTGCAGCTCAGCCCCATTCACTTCAATGTACCTGGGCCGACGAATGTGTCATCACTTGGCCTAGGGAAAGTTGAGAGCGTGCCACTACATTCTTTAACAGCTGATCAGCCGGGGTCCTGGGTGTCAGACTCCCACTGATCAGATACTGATGACCTATCCAGAGCATAGGTCATTAGTATAAAAATCTTGGAAAAAAACCCTTTAATTACCTACTGGCCAAAACACAACATCTGTCCGCTGTCTTTCTTGGCAAAAGAAAAAATAAATTAACAAAATAGTGGCATTTTTTAAAGAGACAAGGGGGGCTCATTTACTAAGACCAGCATTTTATAGAGACATATGAAAAGTTTGGATCAGTGGGGGGGGTACGGTGTCTGCTGAACCCCCCCCCCTCCCAATACTCTAGAACGAGCGGAGAAGCAGTTGGAATGCCCCGCCGGTAGAGATGAGTGAATCTTCAAAGATTCGCTTCGGCAAATATTCGGTGAATTTTTAAAAAGATTCACTTCGGATAAGATTTGCTTCGGTCCAAGTTTTGTTAAAAAAATATTAGTTATTCTGCTCTTGTTCTACAAATATTTCCGCGAATACGTATGCATGAGTACATGAGTACAAAGTGCGTATTAAGCTTTAGCGTATTATTGTCTTGTGATTACGTCATGCGCACGCACGATGCTAGGCCCACACAAATAATGAACATATAGTAAAAGTTATCAGATGCGTACAAAGATTTAAGAAGAATTATACAAAGCGAATCTGCAAAGATTCGGATTCGCTTCGGCGTAGGAAATAATGAAGATTCGTAATGAATATACGAAGCGGCGAATAGATTTGCTCATCTCTACCCGCCAGCTTTCATAGGTCTGCGGTGACGTGACAATCCGCCACCATGTGTTTTAGCTTGGCTGCTTTACGATGTGCCGCCATGGCCGTGCGGCGCCGGTCTAACAAGTAATGGGTTAGGGCCACCACGTAGTCATGTAGTACGGCCGTGTTCACATTTAATGGCTCCTTCTACAGCGTATAACAAGCCTACACGCCGTGTTAAACATTAACCGGCCACAAAATACTCACACAGGTACAAATCACTCGAGTTCTCAGACGGAAACAACATGTAATTCTGATTTCACGCTCCTTTAAGCAAATTTCATAATCAGATGTTAGCGGTATATGAAAGCAACAGATGTCTATTACTGGCGGTTTTCATATCCCACATGTGATCTTATAGCTGGATTAACAGTAGGGCATAAAGGCTTCTAGAAATTTACAGTCATCCCCCCCACCGCCAATAACCCGTTTCCCACAAACAGTTACGAGACATCGTGAAACTTGCGACATTATGGTAAATGACCAAACAAACGCCTTTACGTGGCGCAATTATAGTGATGATAATGGTTATATAGCGAGTGAACTTCAGCTTTTCACTGACAGAACTCACGCAAGTTTAATAAGGGCCCATTCACACGACCATATGTATTTTGCGGTCCGCAAAGATGTTGCATCCGTTTTTTTATTTTGGGCGGACCCATTGTAACAATACCTACTCTTGTCCACAAAACAAGAATAGGACGTGTTTTTTTTTTTTTTTTTTTTGCAGGGCCACGGAATGGACAAACAGATGCGGACTCTACACAGTGTGCTGTCCACACTTTTTGCAGCCCCATTGAAATGAATGGTCCGCATCCAATGGGCAAAGAGTGTGGATCTGATGCGGACCAAAGATGTGGTCATGTGAATGGGGCCCAATAAAACAGGATGTTTCCAGGATTTTGTTATTGATGGCCTGTCCTCAAGACAGGACACCAATATCTGATTGGTGGGGGTCCGACAGCCCTCACCCCTGCCGATCAGCTGTTTCACTGTAGTTCTAATGCAGGAAGTCACGTGTAACCAGCTCCACACACAACGGACTGAGCTGCGAATTTCCAGTGCCAGAGCTACCATGAAACCGCCAATCGGTAGGGGTGCAGGGTGTCGGACCAATGCCGATGAGATATTGATGGCCTATACATCAATAACAAAATTCTGATATATCCCCCTTTTAGGCACCTGTCTAACCTCATTCACTTTGCTGCTACAGGCCAAATTCACATCTGCATTGTGAACTCTGACACTGTAACCCGGATGGTTTTGCAGGGTTAGGGTTGAATCTGCGAATGCGTTCAGTGTGTGCGTTTTTACCCATGTGGATTGCATTTTTAACGTACCTGAGGAAAAACTAAAGAATATTCAAGGGGTTGTCCCATCATAGAAAATGGGGGCATATAGCTAGGATATGCCCCCATTATCTGATAGGTGCGGATCCCACCTCTGAGACCCTCACCTACAACGAGAATGGATCAGGGAAATGAATGGAGGGCGCACTGCGCATGCGCAGCCGCCCTCCATTCATGTCTATGAGGCCACCGAAAATAGCTGAGCGTCTGAACCACAGAAATTCACTTGTATGGAAGCAGCGCTTGGTGGTGGACAGAAATCTGGGGTCCTCCAGCCACAGCTCTCCCCGCTCTATTCACGTTGGGACCCACACCTAGCGATATGCCCCCATTGTATGTGATGGGAATACCCAAACTAGCATTTCCACGGAGGCCTGTGACATGTAGAGAAACATGCATTTATCATGTAGAGGAAGTGAATACAAGGCACTTGCTAATGTATTGTGATTGTCCATATTACCTACTTTGCTGGCTGGATTCATTTTTCCCATAACATTATACACTGCTCGTTTCCAGAGGTTAAGACCACCCTACAATCCAGCAGTGGTGGTCGCAGTTGCTCACTATAGGAAGAAGTGCTGGCCTCTCTTGTGGCAGGGAGCGTACATAGGAACAAATGTGCAGCAGCTCCTGCCCTAGCCGTCTCGTATCTGTGCTGCAGCGGTGGTTGTAACCCCTGGATACGAGCAGAGTATAATGTGATGGAAAACTGAATCCAGTCAGCAAAGGAAGCAATATGGACAATCACAATACATTAGTAAGTGCCTTGTATTAAGTTTCTCTACATGATAAATGCCATTTTAAGATTGATGACTTATCCTCGGGATTGATCATTAATATCACATTGATGGGGGTCCGACACCTGGCACACCCACCAATCAGCTGTATGAAGGGAAGGCACACTCCGTGCAGTCTCTCTTCTCTCTTCCTGCTCGCCATAGACATAGCAGCAGCGAGCAGGAAGAGAGAAGGGAGACGGCATGCGTGCACCTTCCCTTCATACAGCCGGATGCCGGGTGTCGGACCCCCGCCGATCTGATATTGATGACCTATCCTGAGGATAGGTCATCAATATGAAAAAGCCCGGAGAACCCCTTTAACATGGATAGCTTATAAATATAAATCATATACACTTGTCTTTTAGTTAGGTAATGGATTAATACAATGTTGTTCCCAATGATAACTTTGAAAACGGTGTCCCTGCTTTATCCCAACTGGATCTGACCCATTCTTGCCACTAACCACAAGGCTCCTCCATAGAATCATATTCTGACGCCTGAATGCCATAGAAACCTGTGGAACCTGCTAATACAACGCTGCATATGACAGCGACAAGTAATACACTATAAAAAGCTGCCTGTGCCAGAGACAAGATCTGCCAGAGGAGGGATCAGCAACCTCCGGGACTCCAGGTGTTCTGAAACTACATCTCCCATCATGCACACTTGCTTGGCTGTTCTCTGAACTACAACACAAGTCAAAGGAGCATGCTGGGACTTGTAGTTTCCCAACAGCTGGAGTGCCTAAGGTTGCTGAGATTACGGATGGTAGACTGTAATGCACACAAAGTCACAGCAAAGAAGAACTGCAGGGGGCAGATGATGTAAAACCTCCACTAACCACATCTGTCATGGTACCGGCTGAGCCACTATGAAGCAGACTGAAACCTCATGCAGAAGTAGTACTTCCTAGTAGAAACATTAGTCGGCCGTGTGACTGCCCAATGTGTGAACAGGTGGTAAGTAACATGGGGTGCATCATCGCAATGCACGTTAAAGGGGTTGTCTCACTTCTGCAAATATGCGGCAAATGCAGCGCAGATTCGAGGCGGCCGGACAGGAGCTGCTGTGCATGCATGACTATGTGACTACCACAGTCCCGGTCACCGCTTTTCCTATAGTGTGCAAGTACGACCACCACTGCTGGATTACAGGGTGGTCGTAACCATGGAAACGAGCAGTGTATAATGTGATGGAAAAATGAATCCAACCAGGAAAGGAAGCAATATGGACAATCACAATACATTAGTAAGTGCCTTGTATTCACTTTCTCTACATGATAAATACAATTTGCTGAAGTGAGACAACCCCTTTAAAAGGCCATGTGCACCTTCGGGGGCAACTTTTTTTAGTGACTGCATTTTACTCATTTTGGGTTAAACATTTTTTCAAATGGTCTTTATTAAAAATTGTCAGCAGCTTTTGTCCAACGGGGTTAAACCTCAGCCAACAGCTTTACACTGATCTGTCACGTGGCTCACAAAAACTTCTGAAACATGACCAAATTGAGTATAATGCAATCATAAAAAATGCCCTAATAGGTGTTCATAGTCTTTAAAGAAGGAGTGTGCGTGCGCATGTATATATATATATATATATATATATATATATATATATACACACACATATACACACATAAAAAATCCCATAGCGATTGGACAGCTGAGCACCCACCACATGGAATGATTACGGACCATAGTCATTCATAGGGAGACGCAGTGGAGGTGAATAAAGTGTGATCACACACAGATGCTACTGTACACACCAGACTGGGTGACCAGTATACACTACTACATTCAGCGGTAACTAGCATACATAATATGGGCTTATCAGTAAACTGTAATACAGCAGGTGACCAGCACACCCACATGGGATCACTACTGACCAGTACATGTCAAATGGGGGGAGTCATACACATAAATTATCATAAAGACGTAATCAGCATATACAACGACAACAGGTGACCTGAAAGCATAGGAGATGCCCAGTGCCCATCATAGATCATCACGGAGTGACCAGGATGCCAACGGCACACACCACAGTACATGCCATCGCCACACATCACAGTACATGCCCATCAGACACCACCACATAGGGGACCATTTTACCACATTAACCTCTAGTGACCAGCATAGGCCACATGAGGTGACTGCATACCCTGCCACATGTAGTGTCACACAGACTGCCACATAGGAGATCATACAGCAGCTGCCCAGCACAAGGCACCACATGGTGTGAACAGGGGCACCATCACACAGGGAAGCCTTTCCTCCTGCCCACACAGACAGTCCCCGGGCTCTGCTCCTCACCGGAGATACTGCGCACACAGCAGGCTCATCCTCCACCGGGGCTTTCTGCTTCGGACTCTCCACACAGGCTCAATATCGAGGCGGTCGTGAGTCAGCCATCTTTTCCGGGCCCCCCCACCGCCTGTGAGGATGGGGCCCCGGACCTTCAAACCCCCCCCTTGTCCCCCTGACAACCAACCCCCCGGAGAGTCCCACTGAACGCTTTCCCCTCCGGAAACAGCTCTCTCAGCAGCACTTCCGGTCGGTGCGTCTTCTATATCCCTCCGGCTGAAGCTTCCAAGCGCACAATTCTAGTCACGCCCACCAAGCGTCGGCGCGCAGGTGCGAGGCGCGTAACCACGGGCAGTGACGTCACCGCGAAGGTGGGCGGAGATGTTGAGGGGAGGAAAGGACTCGGTTGTTCTAGCAACAAGTTCCCGGCTGGTGAACGGTCTCCTAGGCAACGGAGCGCGGCGGCGCTAGGCCTGCTTAGTGCGTCAGCAGCTGCCCTAGGCCGTCCGTGGTGCCTCGTGTTCAGATGGAACATGGCACATCGGTTGTCATGGAACTTGTGACCTTGCATGTGTTCTTCTTTTATACCCACATAAATGGCGTCATCCGCAGGGGGAACTTATTTTGATATAAAATGCAGAAACAAATTGTTACCACAACCTAAGGGTAGGTTCACACGTGGCGAATGTGCTGCGGCTTTTACCCTGTGCAATGGAGAAGGTGACTTCCACAGCCTTCTGTGCAGCAAAACCCATGTAACTCACATCCCCGGTGGATGTACCCTGCCTCTTCATCTTTGGTGAAACCAGGGCTGATGATCATGATTGTACTGGGCCCCCCCCAGAGGTATTGGGCCCGGAGCATCGCCTCCTCTGCCCCCCCTCCCCCCAGTAGCTACGCCTCTGGGCCTGATGTATGAAAACTGTCTAGGTCTAAGACTTTTTTTGTTGCCCA
Organism: Rhinella marina; assembly: GCA_900303285.1. Classification (NCBI taxonomy): domain Eukaryota; kingdom Metazoa; phylum Chordata; class Amphibia; order Anura; family Bufonidae; genus Rhinella; species Rhinella marina. The sequence continues at coordinate 132,403 of ONZH01008000.1, read as the reverse complement.
TAGCAACCAATCAGAGCTCCCCTTTCATTTCTCCAGAGCACTATATGAAATGAAAGGGGAGCTCTGATTGGTTGCTATGGGCAACAAAGAAACTTCTACACCTAGACAGTTCTCATACATAAGGCTCTAGGTGTTTTACATCAGCAGATAGAAGCCATGAGAGCAGCTAACCTCTCCAAACATGAGCTCAGAGGAAACATAAAGCAGAGAGAACATGCACTGGACATAAAGGGCAGCACACAGTCATCTCAACTAAAAGCCTAAATCCTTAGATCAGGAATAGAACAGACATTTATAGGACATTTCATCATTTTCACAAATTCTTATAAAAATATATTCGGCACTTATTGCACTGAACTAAATGTACTAATTCATTATATATTTTCGGAGTCGGTCCATTTTATACCGACTCTGACTCCACCAAAATGGTGACCAACTCCACAGCCCTGGGTGAAACTACAACTCTCAGCATGCATCAGAGCTGGACAGCCACAGGTTGGAGACCCCCAGTCTATAGAACCAGATGCACTGAGCCTCCATTAAAGTCACCTTTGTGTATATGGGCCAAAAGCATACCTCACAACTTTGCAAAGAGACAAAGAGGGACATATTGTGCGGCGGCACTAGACCACACCCCTAACTCCACCCACTATTAACTAATCTCACCCAGTCCCCTTACTGCACAGGGATAATAAACACAGTGATGTCACCGTACAGGGATAATAAACACAGTGATGTCACCGTACAGGCATAATAAGCACAGTGATGTCATAGTACAGGGATAATAAGCACAGTGATGTCACCGTACAGGGATAATAAGCACAGTGATGTCACAGTACAGGGATAATAAACACAGAGATGTCACAGTACAGGGATAATAAATACAGTGATGTCACTGTACAGGGATAATAAATACAGTGATGTCACAGTACAGGGATAATAAATACAGTGATGTCAGCGTACAGGGATAAAAAACACAATGATGTCACAGTACAGGGATAATAAACATAGTGATGTCAGCGTACAGGGATAATAAACACAGTGATGTCACAGTACAGGGATAATAAACACAGTGATGTCACAGTACAGGGATAATAAACACAGTGATGTCACCATACAAGGATAATAAGCACAGTGATGTCACCTTACAGGGATAATAAACACAGTGATGTCACCTTACAGGGATAATAAACACAGTGATGTCACAGTACAGGGATAATAAACACAGTGATGTGACCATACAGGGTTAATAAACACTGTGATGTCACAGTACAGGAATAATAAACACTGTGATGTCACGGTACAGAGATAATAAACACAGTGATGTCACAGTACAGGGATACTAAACACAGTGATGTCACCATACAGGGATAATAAACACAGTAATGTGCCCGTACAGGGGTAATAAACACTGTGATGTCACAGTACAGAGATAATAAACACAGTGATGTCACCGTACAGGGATAATAAACACAGTGATGTCAGCGTACAGGGATAATAAACACAGTGATGTCACAGTACAGGGATAATAAACACAGTGATGTCACCGTACAGGGATAATAAACACAGCGATGTCACAGTACAGGGATAATAAACACAGTGATGTCACCGTACAGGGATAATAAACACAGCGATGTCACAGTACAGGGATAATAAACACAGTGATGTCACAGTACAGGGATAATAAACACAGTAATGTCACCGTACAGGGATAATACACACAGTGATGTCACAGTACAGGGATAATAAACACAGTGATGTCACCGTACAGGGATAATAAACACAGCGATGTCACAGTACAGGGATAATAAACACAGTGATGTCACCGTACAGGGATAATAAACACAGTGATGTCAGCGTACAGGGATAATAAACACAGTAATGTCACCGTACAGGGATAATAAACACAGCGATGTCACAGTACAGGGATAATAAACACAGTGATGTCACAGTACAGCGATAATAAACACAGTGATGTCACAGTACAGCGATAATAAACACAGTGCAGTCCCCTCACAGAAAGTTAAAAAAAAATAAAAACCTTATACTTACCTTTTTCCTAGCAGAAGAATCACCAGCAGGAGTTCTCCTGCTCTTGTCTAGAGGGGGCGGAGATTATGCTGACTGACGGCCGGCCCCGACCCCCGCCCAGACATGAGGCAGAAGGTACGGAGAGAGCTGCAGGGGTGGACGGGGGGAGGATGGAAGAAGCAGGCAGCCGATTCCGGCTGTCTGCTTCTTCTTGCAACAGGCAACTGTCTCTGCGTCCTATGGACCGGGACCAGAGACTGGGACATACCTCCCCCGTACAGGGAAGCGGGACAGCCACTGCAATCCGGGACTGTCCCGCTGGATCCGGGACGTTTGGGAGGTATGCACAAATGTATTCCATAGTAATGCACGAGGAGGGGGATTGACAGCAAGGTGCACCAAAAAACTGGCTAACCTGCTGTGCCGCAGAATTAGTACGTATATTAGGCACGTTTTAGCCCTCACTAGACAGAGAGAGCAGAGCCTCTAGGTGTAACGGCAACACCCCGTTGCACCTAGAGGCTCATTTGCATATGTTAAAACATCATTTTTCTCAGCAATGCGGACACATATGAACATGTGCCAAGTGCACATGTAGCAGATCAGCCAGTGTCATAGGGACAAAACTGCTGACAGATGCCCTTTAATGGCGTGCACTAATTTTTGGAGCAAAATATTTGTGTAAAATAAGGACAAGTGAGTAACTAAACTAGCAAAATAGAGGTAAAGGTGCTCGAATTATGGCTTCATTTGCGCCAGAAGCCTGTGGTACATGCCTTGCACAATATTTGTAATGTGCTTTAGATATTTTTTGCACCTCACTCAACCAAGAGGCATGATGTAGCAGGAAATGAGTGTGACTTAGGGCTCATGCACACAAACGTATTTTCTTTCCGTGTCCGTTCAGTTTTTTTTGGCGGGCCGTACACGTTACCATTCATTTCAATGGGTCCGCAAAAAAAACGGAAGTTACTCCATTTGCATTCTGTTTCTGTATGTCCGTTCCGCAAAAAAAACAGAACATGTCCTATTATTGTTCGTATTACGGAGAAGGATAGGACTGTTCTATTAGGGGCCGGCTGTTCCGTTCCGCAAAATGTGAAATACACGCGGACACCATCTGTAATTTTTGCAATCGGTAATCTGTGTATTGCAAACCGCAAAGTACATACGGTCGTGTGCATGAGCCCTTAAAGGTAATGTGTCACTGAAGTTTTTCCGCCAGCAGTTAAAAGGACTCTGTCTCACCTGAGACGTGACCTTGACGGTTGAACATCATAGTCTTGGTCCCATCTTCCTAGGTGTCTGCATTCTTGAGAAAACTGGTGTTTTGCAATATGCAAATGAGCCCTTAGGAGCAACGAGGGCAGTACAGTTGCTCCAAGAGTCTTGCTCACTGCCCTGGCCCTAAAGTCTCACGGGAGCTTGTTTAGCGCCAGGCGCTCCATCCCTGTACAGTGAGTCTTCACTGCCTGCACCTGTCGGTCAGTGGTGGGGGTGGGGCATGAAGGGCAATGAGCGGAGCCTCTTGGAGCAACGGCACCGCCCTTGTTGCTCCCATGGGCTCGTTTGCATATTATAAAACATCAATTTTTGCAAGAATGTGGGTACTTAGGAAGATGGGACCAAGACCATGATGTTCAACTGTCAAGCACACGTCTCAGGTGACGTGGTTTTATTGCGACCTATCTGATGACTGAACACCTTTAAAACCAGATAGCAGCACATATCCTTGTTTCTAATCTATTTCTGATTGCAGATTCTTCCTTTCTGTTTCTTGAACATATTGATGGCGGCGGTCATCCTGCCTGTGCTGGTGTTAACAGCATTTAGAGAACTGCTTTACGGCAGCCATCATGGGCCCTGGACACAATAGACAGGAGGGGACCTCATTGACTTCTATGAGAGAGTTTTCTAGGCATGCTCTGTGACCTGTGCGGAGGTCAGGAGGGAGAAGATAAGCTGTGATATCACCAATTGTGAATGGTGGATCCTGTGTAGTCTATATGGAGATGATATCTGTCATTGTAATCCTGTCTGTTATGATAAGATAACTGCCGTAAAGTGATCTGTACAGACTTAAGGTCCTTTTACACGGGCCGATTATCGGCCGAAAAATCGTTCCTAGGAACGCTAGTGCCGATAATCGGCCCGTGTAAAAGTGGCCAAAACGCTCGTTCGTCGGCTGATTGGATCTTTTGGTTTCTACAAAAGATCCAATCTGTCGGGCGCACATCGGCCTGTGTAAACAGGTGATGTGCGCCTGACAGTATGGAGCTTCCCGGCCGCACGAGTGATACAGCGATCACTCGTGCGGCCCGGCGCTTGATTCATCGGGCCATGTAAAGGCTCCCTGCCCGAGCGCCGATATCGCTGATCGGCGCTCGGGCAGGGAGACACATCGGCCCGTCTAAAAGGGCCTTAAGGCTACTTTCACACTAGCGTTGTTTTTTTCCGGTATTGAGTTCCGTCATAGAGGCTCAATACCGGAAAAAATGCTTCAGTTTTGTCCCCATTCATTGTCAATGGATCCATCCTCCATTGACTTTCAATGGAGTTAATGACGGATCCGTCCCAGCAATGTTAAAGATAATACAATCGGATCCGTTTTAGATGGTTGTATTATCAGTAACGGAAGCGTTATTGCTGAACTCTGCCGGATCCAGCAATAACGCTAGTGTGAAAGCAGCCTTAGTGCCTATTATTAGATCTAGTAGCCAGTGCGAAAACTGCAGGATTTTATTTATTTTTATAATGGCATGGAAAATTAAAAATAACCACCAAAAATTCTGTAAAAAAATTGTAAACACGATTTAAACAATAGGTCATTTTCTGATGAAACATTCCCTTTAAAGGGATTGTCTCACTTCAGTAAGTGGCATTTATCATGTAGAGAAAGTTAATACAAGGCACTTACTAATGTATTGTGATTGTCCATATTGCTTCCTTTGCTGGCTGGATTCATTTTTCCATCACATTATACACTGCTCGTTTCCATGGTTATGACCACCCTGTAATCCATCAGTGGTGGTCGTGCTTGCACAATATAGGGAAAAGCATCAGCCTATGTGTGCTCCCATGGTCCTGGCCACCAGAGAGGCTGACGCTTTTTCCTATAGTGTGCAAGCACGACCACCGCTGATGGAATGCAGGGTGGTCTGTAACCATGGAAACGAGCAGTGTATAATGTGATGGAAAAATGAATCCTCGCCATGGGTCGGCCGCTGCCATCTTGTTTGAAGATCTGGTGCAAAATCTGACGGCGTGGTGACGTCATATGTCACTGCGCATGGGATTACTGCCGAGATGTTCAATGAAGATGGCGGCAGCCGGCCCATTCCGAGCAAATGGAGGAGGTAAGTACGATTTGTTTTTTTTTTTACACTATTTCAGTTTAAATCGATTCGCTACCACGAAGCACAAGGAAATTCGGATTCGCGACAAATCGAATTTATCCTGAAATTCGGATTCAAGTCCTCTTCGTTGGTTTCGATTTGCTCAACTCTAGTCATCACTTAATAAAAGCAGGACAACCCCTTTAAAAAGATGACCAATTTTATCATCTAGCCTCATCCTCTGTAATAAACTTGGTGCATTATCAGACTCTACAGTCAAAGGTTGCACATTTATCGTATTGCACCAAAATTTACCATTTTTTCTGCACCCGCAACACTTTCACAAAAGGCTGTGAGCTGGTCACCCAGAGTCTGAGTCAATTCTGAATATGTGCATCAGAAAACTGATGCCCATTACACCTGATGACCCTGCTGGCATAGATTTCATTTTCTGATGCATTGAACCCCCGTAGATGCTCCAGAATTATCCTTCCCCTCTTAATAATTTTGGAACATTGTAAGCCAGCGGGGTTGATCATTAAAGAGGTTGTCAAAGTGACAATTGTATTTTACTAATCTGCTGTGGGGAATGTAAAATAATAAAATAACTTACCTCACCTTGACCAGCCCCTCCGATCCAGCAGTGCTGCAACTTTCTTTTCCCGCTGAGGCCAGTGATTCGGCGCAGCAGCTCACGAGACGTCACTGCTGCTGCAACTACAATACGCGGGCAGCCCAATGTACACAGCATAATTGCAATCTATGATGCTGTGTGCTCCCATGCGCACGATCAATGCTGCTCCGGGACATATGGCCCGCTCACTGACCGTATGTCTCGGAGCGCATACGGTTGTGTGCAAGGGCCTTTATTCTGCTGGAAAACAGCTCCCAAGTGCCCAGCTGAAGGGAAATTAAAAACAAGTTTCTCTCCCGACTCGATTTCTAACAGCTATATCTTCTGACATACTAGATATAATGCTGTGATTTTGAAAGCTTGGAATGCCAGCTTTCAAAGAAGGTCAGAAGCATTTTTCTATCTGCTACCAATCCCAAGATATGAGCAGCTAAAGCAGTCCTCCCCTCTTCAGTCTGGTTTGCTTTGGGCACTTGCAGCAGCAGAGCAGGGCACTTGGGAGCTGTGTTCCTGCAGAATAAAAGTGCTTTTCATGAACATGTAATACAGACACAAAGTGCACACAGGTATGTCTGGGATGTGACATGTAATACACACACACAGTGCACACAGATATGTCTGGGATGTGACATGTAATACAGACACACAGTGCACACAGGTATGTCTGGGATGTGACATGTAATATAGACACACAGTGCACACAGGTATGTCTAGGATGTGACATGTAATACAGACACACAGTGCACACAGATATGTCTGGGATGTGACATGTAATACAGACACACAGTGCACACAGGTATGTCTGGGATGTGACATGTAATATAGACACACAGCGCACACAGGTATGTCTGGGATGTGACATGTAATACAGACACACAGTGCACACAGGTATATCTGGGATGTGACATGTAATACAGACACACAGTGCACACAGGTATGTCTGGGATGTGACATGCAATACACACACAGTGCACACAGGTATATCTGGGATGTGACATGTAATACAGACACACAGTGCACACAGGTATGTCTGGGATGTGACATGCAATACACACACAGTGCACACAGGTATGTCTGGGATGTGACATGTAATACAGACACACAGTGCACACAGGTATGTCTGGGATGTGACATGTAATACAGACACACTGCACACAGGTATGTCTGGGATGTGACATGTAATACAGACACAGTGCACACAGGTATGTCTGGGATGTGACATGTAATACAGACACACAGTGCACACAGGTATGTCTGGGATGTGACATGTAATACAGACACACAGTGCACATAGGTATGTCTGGGATGTGACATGTAATACAGACACACAGTGCACACAGGTATGTCTGGGATGTGACATGTAATACAGACACACAGTGCACAGAGGTATGTCTGGGATGTGACATGTAATACAGACACACAGTGCACACAGGTATGTCTGGGATGTGACATGTAATACACACACAGTGCACACAGGTATGTCTGGGATGTGACATGTAATACACACACACAGTGCACACAGGTATGTCTGGGATGTGACATGTAATACAGACACACAGTGCACACAGGTATGTCTGGGATGTGACATGTAATACAGACACACAGTGCACACAGGTATGTCTGGGATGTGACATGTAATACAGACACACAGTGCACACAGGTATGTCTGGGAGGTGACATGTAATACAGACACACAGTGCACACAGGTATGTCTGGGATGTGACATGTAATGCAAACACAGTGCACACTGGTATGTCTGGGATGTGACATGTAATACAGACACACAGTGCACACAGGTATGTCTGGGATGTGACATGGAATACAGACACACAGTGCACTCAGGTATGTCTGGGATGTGACATGTAATACAGACACACAGTGCACACAGGTATGTCTGGGATGTGATATGTAATACACACACACAGTGCACACAGGTATGTCTGGGATGTGACATGTAATACAGACACACAGTGCACACAGGTATGTCTGGGATGTGACATGTAATACAGACACACAGTGCACACAGGTATGTCAGGGATGTGACATGTAATACAGACACACAGTGCACACAGGTATGTCTGGGATGTGACATGTAATACAGACACACAGTGCACACAGGTATGTCTGGGATGTGACATGTAATACAGACACACAGTGCACACAGGTATGTCTGGGATGTGATATGTAATACACACACACAGTGCACACAGGTGTGTCTGGGATGTGACATGTAATACAGACACAGTGCACACAGGTATGTCTGGGATGTGACATGTAATACAGACACAGTGCACACAGGTATGTCTGGGATGTGACATGTAATACACACATACAGTGCACACAGGTATGTCTGGGATGTGACATGTAATACAGACACACAGTGCACACAGGTATGTCTGGTATGTGACATGTAATACAGACACACAGCGCACATAGGTATGTCTGGGATGTGACATGTAATACAGACACACAGTGCACACAGGTATGTCAGGGATGTGACATGTAATACAGACACACAGTGCACACAGGTATGTCTGGGATGTGACATGTAATACAGACACACAGTGCACATAGGTATGTCTGGGATGTGACATGTAATACAGACACACAGCGCACACAGGTATGTCTGGGATGTGACATGTAATACAGACACACAGTGCACACAGGTATGTCAGGGATGTGACATGTAATACAGACACACAGTGCACACAGGTATGTCTGGGATGTGACATGTAATACAGACACACAGTGCACACAGGTATGTCTGGGATGTGACATGTAATACAGACACACAGCGCACACAGGTATGTCTGGGATGTGACATGTAATACAGACACACAGTGCACACAGGTATGTCAGGGATGTGACATGTAATACAGACACACAGTGCACACAGGTATGTCTGGGATGTGACATGTAATACAGACACACAGTGCACACAGGTATGTATGGGATGTGACATGTAATACAGACACAGTGCACACAGGTATGTCAGGGATGTGACATGTAATACAGACACACAGTGCACACAGGTATGTCTGGGATGTGACATGTAATACAGACACACAGCGCACACAGGTATGTCTGGGATGTGACATGTAATACAGACACACAGTGCACACAGGTATGTCTGAGATGTGACATGTAATACAGACACACAGTGCACACAGGTATGTCTGGGATGTGACATGTAATACAGACACACAGTGCACACAGGTATGTCTGGGATGTGTCTGCAATCTTCTGTGGGGCACTGCTGTTAGTTATATAGGTGAAAATGAGGTGATAGACTCCCTTTAATACTGATGATGCTGCACCCGTTGAAAAAAATCGTACTTGTCTTCTCTCCGTCGCTCAGTTCCAGTTCCTTGGCGCTGTTCTGTAGTCTTCTAGTACCCATCTGTAAACTTCCAAGGCCATGTGTGCCACTAGAGGCAATTATTGGCCTCAGAAGTGACATGTCCCCATTAGCACAAGAAAATTTAGACTACCACAAAGTCCAAAGTCACAGACGCTAAAATACAAACAGCAAACAAAAATATGTACGACAGCACACTGTTATACATGCAAACAATAGAACTAGGAATTAGAAATTATTCTGGATTATGCCTTATTCAACCAGTCAGTGTTCGGTCAGTGATTTCCATCAGTGATTTTGAGCCAAAACCAGGATTGGAGCCTCCACAGAGATACGGTATAAGTGAAAGATCTGCCCCTGTTCTGTGGTTTAAGCCAGACCTAGTTTTGGCTCACAATCACTAATTAGGCATTACAGGGGACCTATACCTACTAGACAAGAAAAATGGTGAATGCTGAAAAAAAAAACATGCAAAAAACAAATAATTGCTGTTTATTGATCACCCTGTCACACAAAAAAATTGAATAAAATGAGATCAAAAAGTTGTATGCAACCAATAAAAACATCAACATATAAAAAAAAAGGCAGCTACATCAAAAAGTTATGGCTGTCATATGGTGATGCAAAAAAACGAATTATTTTTTAATAATTTTTTTTATTTTGCAAAAGTAGAAAAAGAATAAAAGAAATATACATTTGGTATTGGTGTAATTGAGCCTCTTTTGCATCCCCTTAAATTGGCCACCACCAAGCGCTCTCCCCATAGTAGTGAATGGGAGCACACCACACATGACCGGCCAGCGCTCCCATTCATTTCTGTGGGCCCGACGGAAATAGCCGAGCCAGCACTCAACTATTTGCGGTGGCCCCATTGAAAATGAATGGAGGGCGGCTGCGCGATGCCCCCTCCACAACTTTTGGGGCTCCATTCTTGATATAGGTGTGGGACCCGCAACCATAAGACAATGGGGGCATATCCCAGCGATATGCCCCCATTGGCTGAGATGAGACAACCCCTTGTTCCCTTTGGAAGTGTTCTTCCTTAGAGGAATTGTGTCTGGAGGGAATAGCTCTGTAATTTGGCCCTGTACAAACTCAAGTGCCTGTGTCTCCACAATACAAGCTTGTAGGGTTCATTGGCCTAAAGCAGGCATTTTTCCATTGTACTTAGGTTCACATCTGTGTAGGAGCTTCCACTGCATATTTCATAAGAAATGACAAACAAGCATAAATGCTGAATTCTGGGAGCCCCATTGCTGGAAATCTCACTGATCTCAAGAACAGGGGTTCGGGACCTTCCCGTTCCTCTTCATTGTACGACTGCAGTGGGGTGGAATTTGAATAGTGAGTTGGTCGAGTGGGTATCGTGTCCTCTTTAAGGGGGTTGTCCGAGAATTAAGAAAATGAAAATACTTAAATATTACTTCATTATAAATATATTCCCAAATACCTTACATTAGTTATAATGGCTTGTTTTGTCTAGGGAGCAATCATTTAGGTAAAACAAAATGGCCACTGTCCCTTTAGTACACACAAAACCTGTCCTAATCACACAGGAGGACAAGTTACTTCACAACACTGAGGTAAAGAGCTGCCTCATCCTCCTCTCTGCTTGTCAGGGATTATGATACTGAATACAGATAATAAGAACTTTAGCTGAATCTCTGTTGGAATTGAGACCATGAGGAGACATGAAGTACAGAGAGGATGGTGGGGATGTGGATAATGAGCGGCAGCTCTTGTATGCAGTCTCCATTACCACAGTCTGTCCTGTCCATCCTCTCTGTACTTCATGTCTCCTCATGATCTCCATTCATACAGAGATTTAGCTAAATATTATATTAAACTTTATTCAGGATCATAGTCCCTGACAAGCAGAGCAGAGAGGAGGATAAGGCAGTTCTTTATTTCACTGTTGTGAGGTAACTTGTCCTGCTGTGTGATTAGGACAGGTTCTGTATGTACTAATAGGACAGCGGCCATTTTGTTTCTCCTAATGATTGCTCCCCGGACAAAATGAGCCATTAGAACTAGAGATGAGCAAACGTGCTCGAAACGAGCACCGTACCGCTCGGCTCCCCTGTGCTCGCATGGGCGCAGGCAGCCGCTTCCGTCCTCCTCAGGAGGACAGAAGCGGCTGCCTGCGCCCATGTGAGTGTAGGGGAGCCGAGCGGTACGGTGCTCGTTTCGAGCACGTTCGCTCATCTCTAATTAGAACTAATGAAAGGTATTTGGGAATATATTTATAATGAAGAAATAATTACATATTTTCATTTTCTTAATTCCCGGAGAACCCCTTTAAGGGGGTTGTCCCATTAAGGGGGAATCTCTCAGCAGTTTTGTACCTATGACACTGGCTGGCCTGTTACATGTGCACTTGGCGGCTGAAGACATCTGTGTTGGTCCCCTCTCGGTGTAACGGCAACACCCCCGTTGCTCCTAGAGGCTCATTTGCATATATATATGTGTCCGCATTGCTGAGAAAAATGATGTTTTAATATATGCAAATGAGCCTCTAGGAGCAACGGGGGTGTTGCCGTTACACCGAGAGGCTCACCTCTCTCTGGAAATGTCACGCCCTCTCCACTTTGATTGACAGGGCCTGGAATTATGATATTTTCAGTGCCTGGCCCTGTCAATCAAAGTGGAGAGGGCATGGCATTTCCAGAGAGAGAGCAGAGCCTCTCGGTGTAACCGCAACACCCCCGTTGCTCCTAGAGGCTCATTTGCATATATGAAAATATCATTTTTCTCAGCAATGCAGACACATATGAACATAGGACCAACACAGATGCCTTCAGCCGCCAAGTGCACATGTAACAGGTCAGCCAGTGTCATAGGTACAAAACTGCTGAAAGATGTCCTTTAACACAACCTACACAAGAAAGGGGACGTGTCTGACCTCTGGGGCCTGTGCTCTCAGTTTGAATGGGCTGCTCATTGCAGCTCTATGGGAATGTACCAGTGCTCAACTGTCTCCAGCAGCCCCATAGAGCTAAATGGTGCGGTAGGGTATCTCACATGCCTACTCGTCAGACCCCCGCTGATCAGACACATCTTCTATCCTGGGGATAATTTGTCTCAATGGGACAACCCCTTTAAATCTTTCCATTTAGTGATGGGTGTATGTAGCTCCAAAATATTTCATTCTTTAGGTGTGTATCTGACTGTCACTTAACCTTCAAAAACCCTTCGGTAATTGCTATTTACTATGTGTTAGTAAGTATGTCTGTGCAGGATGTGAAAGCGGAGCAAATGAGAATACTCCTTCACTGCTCAGTCTATAGGGGTAATGATAGTAATAGCTACTGTATAGTGATTTCCATACTGTACTATTCTAAGCATTTTCTGCTAAACAATATTTTTTACCATTGTATTTTTTTTATCTTAATGACAGGCGTCGTTGTATTAAACGGCCATAAAGTGCTACTGTCTGCTTCTGAGCCACTGGGCAGGAGAGAGCAGGTGGATAAGTGGTTCTGTAGTAGTTAAAGGGGAAAGGCTATGGAGAGAAAGCAGCGAGGGAGGGGGAGGGAGGCAGAGGAGTGACGTGCTGCCTATTGCATTTGTTCCTCTGAGTCTTCGGCGACCAGTCTCATCTCCTTTCTCTGCAGAGGCAAAGAATACCCACCCACCTAGAGAGATCCCTTATCCCAACTCCCAATCTGCCCCCACCCACAGACTACCCCTACTCCTCACCACCCATCTTCTACCTGCTCCTCTGTACCTTCCAGCATGGCTGAAACCACTAAGACCCACGTTATCCTGCTGTCCTGCGGCAGCTTCAATCCTATCACGAAAGGACATATTCAGATGTTCGGTGAGTCCATGAACAGACGTTTTCACCTGCCTGTCTTGATGGGGTTTTATAGTTTTTCCTGGGGGGGGGGGGAGAAAAAAAAAAACATCCATCGTTTTCTGCACTGTCCTCCATCTTCTACATTCTGCTTCCCTCTAGATCATCTTCATCCTCTTTCCTCCCCGTTGCACGTCCATCTCTCCTGCCCTTCCATCAGTCTTGACGGTCCGATTTTTCCATTGCGTCTGCCTCGTTGGCATGGCTCCATAATGGAGATTGCAGAGTCGTCAGATCCCCCCCTCCAAATCGCATTTGCTCGGGATAAGCAATTATACAGTACTACATAAGGCCCTATCAAATTTCCCCCAGTCCCGTTATCTAAGGCAGTTTGTGTTTTCCAGCCGTTGCTCAGTGGATGTATACAATTCAGGAAATGGTTAATATGGCCGTGGGTAAGAGCTGACGGCTCTCCGTGTGTTTCCAAGACAGACAGTGTATAAAGGAAGCTATTCTGTACCATGATAAATTTATGCATAATTAGAGGAGTCACAACAAAGAGACCCTCTAGCCTGAGGGGGGGACTTTTGGGCGGGTGAGAATTGTTAAGAGTCTCTACAGGTTTGGTGGACGGGGTTTTATAAGTGCATTTATGATGTAAGATGATTGGTTTTAGGAGGATATATAATCCACAAAAAAACGAATCCGCAAAAAAATACGGATGTCCGTGTGCATTCCATATTTTACGGAATGGAACAGCTGGCCCCTAATACAACAAATGCGGACAATAATAGGACATGTTCTGTTTTTTTGCAGAACAGAAATAGGGACATACGGAAACGGAATGCACATGGAGTAACTTCCATTTTTTTCTGCGGACCCATTGAAGTGAATGGTTCTGCATACGGTCCAGAAAAAAAACAAAACGGAACGGACACGGAAAGAAAATACGTTTGTGTGCATGAGCCCTTACCATGTGGACATGTCATATGTGATGGCTTAGACTGAATGACGGCGCTTAATTGGCACTTGGGCATTTACCAAATTGTGTAATTGCATGAGGTCCCAGTACAGCCAGTGAGATGTGCTGGATTGTAGCTCTAGATGGCAGCGATTGCTATTTTATAACAATAATATCAATATAATAATACATTTTAAAAACAACGTAGCAATAATATAGCATCGCAAATACTAATAGTAACAATTTAAGATGTAAAAATAATGACCTTGCACAGAAGCTATATGGAGGTCTCAGCTGTCTCAGAAGGGTCAGGAAATTAAATGTCATTCCTGCTGTGAAAAGATGACAATACAATTACAATTTTGACTAGTAGTAATTGTCAAGGGACTCTGCAGTATTATTACATAGACTGCATTTAAATAATTTTGAAAGAAAATTCTGCCTTAAAGGGGTTTTCGGGAATGAATACCTATTTCCTATGGACCCTCTAGCTTTTATAGTCTACTGACACATTCTACTCCGAGCCCCTCTGATCTTGTGTGCTGGCTACTATTCCTCCATCTTCTGGTCACAGGCTTGTTTTCTTCTGGCTGGGACATGGATATATTTGGTCGTCTGCACTTTTGCAGCCAATGAGTGGCTTCAGCAGTGATATATCCACAAGGGGTCGATAGGAAATAGTTAATGATTCCCAGAAAACCACTTTAAATCTAGACTTGAATAAATTAGACTTAGGTAGGGATTTATGAGTTAAAAGCCTGGTCCTCCCATTCAGGGTCCTCATGCAAACAGCATCTCTCCTTCCCAAGGACCTGTCCTGTTTTACACAGACAACCCATTGATTTGAATGGACACTTGAAGTGGCCGGGTTTGGGATGGTCCCAACACTAAGCTGGGTCCCCCAGACACTGTTGAAGAGTCACCATGTGCTATTGCTCTCTGGGAGGGATGGTGAGGAGTGGTGCACCCTAATGGGAAATGAGTCCAGAGAGTCAGGATTTGCTGTAAACCAGTGTGCTTCTTTACTGGAAAGGCAAGTGCAAAATAATACAGGCAGTGCACTGAGCTGGCTTCTCCAGTCTTCTCCCTGGCAGAAGAAGGTTCTGTGCTGAGTAAAGGCCTGATCTAGCTGTTCCTCTCTCTAACACTCAGAAGGCTGGTACCCCAGCCAAAGAGCTGGTGGCCCAGGGTCTGGCTTAGTCGTCTGGTTGGCCTTCTGGACAAAGGGCTGGTGCCCCAGCATCCATGACAGAACCTACAAGTGGAAGGAGTGACGTGGAGAAACATAGCCTAAACAGAAGCATTGTTACAATTCCAGTCTGCCATAAACTTGTATAGTTTAAATACAAGTCTATGGGAATGACTAAGCAGTTTTTCTAGACGATAACAAGTCTTCAGATGTAAACAACAGAGTTAAACGAGACAGTCAAAAGGTCAATGGATCTGTTTTTCCTCCAAAACTTTGCATAGTCCCTTATTGTAACTGAAGAAGATTTCTAACTTCTCAGTGCATAGATAGAAAGTCCAGAGGTCTCTCAGTATTAGCTGGCTATGCATTAAACCTTTCCACGGTGCAGTGTAAATACAGTGCAATTACAGTACACATGGACAGGATATCTAATATATATATAATGCCTTAGCATGTCCTGTGTGTTTGCAACCGAAATACTGCCACCATGTTGTTGGTCACGTGTCATTTCAAAACATTTACTGTATTTTTTGAATGATAAGAAGCACTTTTTAACAACAAAACACTCATCTGCATGATCAGTGGAGGCAGGAGGGTGTGCAATCTTGAGGAGGAGCACAGATATGTCTATGCTGAAAGGTCCTAAGGTACAGTGAAAGGAGATGAAACACTGATCACTGGAATCTAAAGGACCTATGATGATGTCACAAGTGGGAGGGGCCAGAATCAGGAGGAGAATACTGTGGTCTAAGTGTAGAGAAATGTCATCTTTTAATAAAGATAATAGTGTGTGAGAGAGATGTGCTGTATATGTAGCAGAACTGTGTTTGTTAGGTGTGTAGACCAGTACTGTGTGTATATATGTCAGCTGTGTAGCAAACCTGTGTTTGTCAGGTGTATATGCAACAGTGCTGTGTGTGTTAGTCTGTTCCACCAGTGAAGGTTTAATGAATAGAAAATATTTATTTCTAATTTTCTGTTGTCTAAACCTGGAGTGCATCTTATAGTCAGGTGTGTCTTATAGTCTGGAAAAAAGGTATATACTGTATATGGGCCAATAGAGGGGGACTTGACACCTAATTGCTCATACTGTAGAGGATACTGTGGCCTGCACTCACCAGCCCTATCGGGGGTTGAGGGAGATAGATGATATGCCACTCACTCACCCACATCGAAACTAAACGCTCTACAGGAATGTACAGCGTGATGTGGGCACTACCAAGCCGGGGGAGAGGGGGGGGGGTGTTGTAAGCCATCTTATCCAAACTCACTCCACTGTGCACTGCACTCAATAGTTTAGCGGACAGCTACTTCCACTATACTAACGTGGGGGCAGCAGCTCCTACTGTTCAGTGCCCACGTGGAAGCGCTTACAGGAATGTGCCGAGCAAAAGGGGCACAGTGCTTAGCTCCTCCTGTGCCAAGCGGTTCCTGCAAAGGCACCTTCATGTTGGTTTGTCCTGGATATTTTTTGTATTGGAAATAGCTGATGCCTTTGCATTACAGCTATTATTCCTAATTCCACTAAGTAATTTTTAGAAGCATGATATTTCTATATAGAGATTGTAGTCGGCGTTCTGGAATAAGAACTCTGCCCTTAAGTGGATGCATTTTGCATTACAGTCACCGTCCTAGGACAGGCTATCTACTGCAACTACAATAAACATATAAACTGCAGTTCAACCATACAAAACAGTATTGCACACCAACAGCATACATCATAGTGCAAGTTAAAAGGGTTTTCCAGGATTTTTTTTTTTTTACTGATGACCAGCCTTCTGGGTAGGGCATCAGTATCTGATTGATGGTGCTTTGACACATGGGACCCCCACCGATCAGGAGAACATTTCTACAACTAGGGATTGTCCAAAGTGGACAACTCCTTTACATGAAACAAATACAGTGATCTCTCAAGATACAATGGCCTCAGGATACAATATTTTCACCATACAATGGTCTTTTCTTACCCATCGTAAGTTGAAACCAGACTCAACATACAATGTCTCAGACTCAGATCCAACCAATCAAGGTCACTTCTCTGGTAAAATATCTGTATTAGTTACTATTTAGCAGCTATTCCTGACTGATATATGTAAGGACTTGTTGTATTCATCTTAAAGGGATTCTGTCACCACCATTTTGCATATTAAGTTATTTATACCACTGGATTTATCGCATCATAAGGATCCGCAAATGGTTATTGTTATAGGGCCCAGATGAAGATTTGTGGTGTAAAAATCCTTTTTTATCTACTGTCAATCACTTACATTAAGGGGCCCAAGGGGAGGTGACCATGTTTGCTGGAGCCCGGGCTCGGCGATTCCGTTGGAGCCCCGGACCGCCCACCTAATTAATATTCACTTCACTGAGTGAAGCTCCGACGCGGCAATTGATGTACTGCGCCTGCGCAGCCCCGGACGGCACACCTAATTAATATTCACTTCACTGAGTCAGTGAAGCTCCGACGGCGGCTGTAATCCCGCGCAGGCGCAGTGCCGCGTCGGAGCTTCACTGACTCAGTGAAGTGAATATTAATTAGGTGTGCGGTCCGGGGCTGCGCAGGCGCAGTACATCAATTGCCGCGTCGGAGCTTCACTCAGTGAAGTGAATATTAATTAGGTGGGCGGTCCGGGGCTCCAACGGAATCGCCGAGCCCGGGCTCCAGCAACCATGGTCACCTCCCCTTGGGCCCCTTAATGTAAGTGATTGACAGTAGATAAAAAAGGATTTTTACACCACAAATCTTCATCTGGGCCCTATAACAATAACCATTTGGGGATCCTTATGATGCGATAAATCCAGCGGTATAAATAACTTAATATGCAAAATGGTGGTGACAGAATCCCTTTAATTATCTGCTTATATTCCTTAAATCTTCATTTTCTCTTATTTTGGATGACATTTTGGGGCTTTGGAACCGATTACTCAACTTACAATGTTTTCAACATACAATGGTCGTCCTGGAACCAATTAATATTGTAACTTGAGGGGCCACTGGTAATTGCAATACAGTAAATGGTCAAGTCCAGGAAGGAATGGTCTCTTTGAGAGGTTATAGGTCAGGTTCTTCTTGTTTTTTTTTTGTCTACAAATTGATAGCTTTAACATAAGATCATTTGATGTGACAGGTGCAAATGTGATCGGCCAGTTGGGTGGAGATGGATGCTCCTTGCTTAGTGCTTCTCACTTTTTGTACTGCACATAAGAGTTGGGTTTTATTAGATGGTAAAATATGACAGTTATGAAGGAGTTGATATGGAAAAAAGCATCAATTGTCCAATAACTCTGATATGTCATACACTGGGTCCGATGCCTAGGATGCTCCACCATTGATTATACAGTTAGAAAAAGTAAAATGTTGTATTTTTTATAAAAAACCTTTGTTATCTTTGAAATGCTTTTGATCTTTTTAATAGGGGAAAAACCCTGTTGCCAGTCAGAGACCATCAAAAAGCTGCTTTTGATGGATCTTTTTTATATACAGTGGGGAAAAAAAGTATTTACTCAGCCACCAATTGTGCACTTAAAAAGATGAGAGAGGCCTGTGATTGACATCATAGGTAGACCTCAACTATGAGAGACAAAATGAGAAAACAAATCCAGAAAATCACATTGTCTGATTTTTAAAGAATGTATTTGCAAATTATGGTGGAAAATAAGTATTTGGTCAATAACAAAAAGTTCATCTGAATACTTTGTTATATCTCCTTTGTTGGCAATGACAGAAGTCAAACGTTTTCTGTAAGTCTTCACAAGGTTGGCACATACTGTTGCTGGTATGTTGGCCCATTCCTCCATGCAGATCTCCTCTAGAGCAGTGATGTTTTGGGGCTGTCACTGGGCAACATGGACTTTGAACTCCCTCCAAAGGTTTTCTATGGGGTTGAGATCTGGAGACTGGCTAGGCCACTCCAGGACCTTGAAATGCTTCTTACGAAGCCACTTCTTCGTTGCCTTGGCGGTGTGCTTGGGATCATTGTCATGCTGAAAGACCCAGCCACAATTCATCTTCAATGCCCTTGCTGATGGAAGGAGGTTTACACTCAAAATCTTACGATACATGGCCCCATTCATTCTTTCATGTACACAGATCAGGTCATCCTGGTCTCTTTGCAGAGAAACAGCCCCAAAGCATGATGTTGCCACCCCCATGCTTCACAGTAGGTATGGTGTTCTTTGGATGCAACTCAGCATTCACTTTCCTCCAAACATGACGAGTTGTGTTTCTACCAAACAGTTCTACTTTGGTTTCATCTGACCATATGACATTCTCCCAATACTCTTCTGGAACATCCAAATGCTCCCTAGAAAACTTCAGACGGGCCCGGATATGTACTAGCTTAAGCAGGGGGACACCTCTGGCACTGTAGGATCTGAGTTCATGGCGGCATAGTGTGTTACTGACGGTAGCCTTTGTTACGTTGGTCCCAGCTTTCTGCAGGTCATTCACTAGGTCCTCCCGTGTGGTTCTGGGATTTTTGCTCACAGTTCTTGTGATCATTTTGACCCCATGGGGTGAGATCTTGCGTGGATTATCAGTGGTCTTGTATGTCTTCCATTTTCTAATTATTGTTCCCACAGTTGATTTCTTCACACTAAGCTGCTTGCCTATTGCAGATTCAGTCTTCCCAGCCTGGTGCAGGTCTACAATTGTGTTTCTGGTGTCCTTCGACCATGGTCTTCACCATAGTGGAGTTTGGAGTGTGACTGTTTGAGGTTGTGGACAGGTGTCTTTTATACTGATAACAAATTCAAACAGATGCCATTACTACAGGTAATGAGTGGAGGACAGAGGAGCCTCTTAAAGAAGAAGTTACAGGTCTGTGAGAGCCAGAAATGTTGCTTGTTTGTAGGTGACCAAATACTTATTTTCCACCATAGTTTGCAAATAAATTCTTTAAAAATCAGACTAATTTTCTGGATTTGTTTTTTCATTTTGTCTCTCATAGTTGAGGTCTACCTATGATGTCAATTACAGGCCTCTCTTGTGTTTTTAAGTGGGAGAACTTGCACAATTGGTGGCTGACTAAATACTTTTTTTGCCCACTGTATCTCTACTTAGCACTTTGATTGCAAAACTGGGTCCTGCTGTAAAAGTGGTATAAATAAGAATAAAATTCGTCGGCGTCACCTAGCTAGCTTGTTGACAGTTTGAATACTTTTTATATACTTTTACAAAGAAAAACAAAGAAAAAAAAACATGATTTGCAGAAACATCACATCCATATTTTCACGATGATTAATCTGATATATGTTAATACTTATGCACATGTTGTCGCTTTGGATGCTTACCTACCATCGTACTGAGGGCCTCCTACACAAACATTTTTTTTGTGTAACAGACAGCTCATGCCTCCCCCTGCGTCTGCCTACAGATGACACTAATGATGGTGAGGACCTGGCATTTTAATATAGAACATACACGAGTGGGAGTCAAGGAGTCAAGACAGCAACATCGCCATCAAAATATATCTCCTGTCTTCAGGAAAGATTTCTCTTTCAAAGCAAGTGAGGTCAAGTCAAGCATCTTACTCAGAAATGGCAGAAGAGGATAAGAGTTAAGGGGGCTTTCCGAGAGTGCAATATTGATAACCTATCCTCAGGATCGGTGGAGGTCTGACTCCCAGCACCGCCGCTGATCAGCTGTATGAAGAGGCCGTTTTGGTTCAGTAAATGCTGTGGCCTCTTCCAAGGTTAGTGACATCACGTTCAGTGGTGCTTAGGCACAACTCAGTCCCATTCAAGTGAATAGACCATGGCTGCAGTACCAAACACAGCCACTATACGATGTACGGCGCTGTGCTTGGTAAGCTGTGAGGAGGCTGCAGTGCCCATGAGAATGGTGCTGGAAGTCGGCCCCTTATTGATCAGATATTGATTACCTCAATATTGTACTCCCAGAAAACCCCTTTAACTATGTTTAGTTTCTATTGAAAGCTTTAACATCCTGTGTTTTTTTTTTTTTCTAAATCATGCACAGTGTCACTTATCCAACCCTTATAATGCCCCCAAAAATGCCTGGGCACCCGCGCGTACCCCACTTCCCGGCACCTGCGTCGCTCTTAATGCCTGCACAACCACTGCTGCATCTCCCCATCACGTAGATCATTTGCACTGCATGTAGAGAGGGTGCAGCAGTTGCAGAGAGAACAGAGCCTCTAGGTGTAATGGTAATGCCCCCATTTCTCCAACAGGTTAATTTGCATACATTTAAATGTCATTTTTCTCAGCAATGCTGGCACATATGAATATGGGACCAACACAGATGTCTTCAGCTCCAAGTGCACATGTAACAGGTCAGCCAGTATCATAGGTAAAAATCTGCTGTCAGATGTCCTTTAAATGTTTTTCCTGACAACACAGTGTCCATCTTTGTCTCTTCAGTCACCAGAATCATCTCTTGCAATTTGTAAATGAGGAAAATTAAAAATACTTGGTAAGAACTTTCTTCTGATATAATTCCTTGTTCCTAGGGCCCTTTCACACGACTGTATGCTCATATGATTTTATGAGTGCAGAACAATAGCCCCGCGGGTGGCCCGGCATGCACAGCATCACTGTAATCAATGATGCTGTGCGCACGATCGATTCCGCTCCGGGACATATGGCCCGCTCATGGAGGCCATACGGTCGTGTGATAGGGCCCTTATCCAGATGAATGAGTCCATAGAGTTTTCTAGCTAAACATTGACTTTGTTGCCCTTAGCACTAAAGTCAGCTTTCATTTTTCAAAAATAGATAATAAAAATTATAATAAAAGCCTTTGCTTGCAAGTAACTTTTTGAAGTAAGGAGTGAGCTGACCCTCACATGTCATGAGTCCATAAATTCTAATGTTTATTTCGGTGACCGGATTGCTACAGTAGTTAATCATAATATCTGAAGAAGGTCCAGATGTTTGGTCGGAAACGTTATATATGTATGTATAATGTATACCATCTTCCATTGATGGAGTGAGATCCTATTTGTGCACCACTGCGGCGTGGGGTATTGTATATTTCCTTTCAAGGCACGTTTTTCTGTTCGGGCTGACAAACGCTAATGTATTACAGCTTTGTAGAGCCTCTAAATTCTACAGAGCCATAATTCATAGACAACTTATACTTGCAAACTTTTTAGAGGTGATATCTAGGAAGCAAGGCACGCCCCTTTTCTTAGGCTAAACCCCTTTTGTGACAGACCATGCACCTTGTGGTGATGCACCCCTTGTCTAACAATGTGTATTTGGATGCCAGGACAGTACCTGGTGATGCAGCATCCTGGTGGCACACACAGGGCTGGTTTTTGGGAGGTGCTGGAACATTTGTGAACCGTTCCAGCTGTCTGGAGCGTCGCCCCTTTTTCTGGGAGCCTCTGAGACGTTCCGAGAGGGTTGGCAAGTATGAGACATCTAAGGGGTCTTACTATACCTTCATATGTCTCCAGGTTTATACAGAGATAGAGCTCCATCACACAACCATAATTCTCGGTCTGCATCCGTTTTGCAATTTTGTGGAACAGATGTGGATTCATTTCAATGGGGCTGTGCTGTCCGCATCCGTTGTCCTGTTTCGTGGCTCCGCAAGAAATATAGCGCATGTCCTATTCTTGTTTGCAATCGCGGACTCATCCTCCTGAGGGCATCATGGATCTTGAGCCTGTAGCCCAGTCTATAAAAAGACCCATGTGTCTCCTTGAAATATTTGTTTTGTCCGTTGATGGCGTCTATCCGGTGTAGCCTAATGGTGATTGACACCGCTGCTTCCCTAGAGGATACAGAGCGGATCGCCTTCCATCACCAGGCTTCATCCTGGTATTACTGAACATATCACCAGCCAGACTCTGCAAAAATTCAACATTTTCTCGTGTCTTCTCCTATTTCATCATCTCGGTGGTTTGTGCTCTTTGGTTTAGTAATCTGAAGCAGGCAACACAGAAATATTGAATGTCAACCCATGGCAAAGTGTGTCTAAATTTATTCTTGCAGATTCAGGGAATATTGTTGTGAAAGTACCAGGTTAAATAGATAGGAACCAATAAGCAATTCAAATAGAGCGCCGTCCTGGGCTGCTGAAACGGTTCCTGAACTGGTGCATGCACCTCTGTGCCCATGAGAAATGAATTTCACGTAACCTGGGTGAATGAGGTGCATAATAGTCATGTTGTAGTCAAGCATTTATTAGAAAATAGATTTGTCTCACGTTTCTTTTTATATATAGGAAATGGTTATTCACAGGTCTCTTAGGGCCTCATAGAAAATCTTGGTACGGGCACCAGTGCCCACTCATTTTTCCAGTACATGTGCATCAGTCACTCCCAGATTTCTGATAAATGTTTTTATTAAGTGGAAAAAAATGGAATTAAAAAATGTAATAAAAAATTCACCCTTCATCTCCCCATACAGCTCTAAATCACTTGCTTCACTTCAGATAATAAATTACAAAACTGGCTGCCTGCAGCCACCACTAGGGGGAGCTCAGTGCATAGGAATAAATATAGGTGCCATTGACTGCATTAGGAGTTGTAATTATCTCTTTGCACTGAGCTCCCCTAGTAGTGGTGGTGTAGTGTTTTCATGTCAGGAAGAGAAGTAGGAATTCAGCAGTGGCCCCCTTCCCTTGTGGCAGTTGCATAATCTGCCTCCATTGAAGGTAGGCCACTAAGTGGTAGCGAGCATGCTTGACCACTGCTGTATTCAAATGGGGGACACAAGACCCCCGTTCTGGTAATGGGTAGGGTATGTCTACAGTTGCCACCTAGCTCTGCAGTTGAAGGTTCCCTGCTGTCCAAAGCTGGGATATGTCCATTGGACATATGATGGCGGCAGTGACATGAATTACCCATGTTACTGTTACCTTAGTTTTCCCTCTACTTCTGCACAGGTAATGAACAGTGATTGAACATCTCTAGCGCATGCGCTGATACAAGCAGTAGAACATGCTGTAAATGTGATATCCGTCCTATTTTGTATCATATCATCCGACCACTAAAAGGGGATTTCACATCTCAATATTTGTGGTACATTTGTGTTACAGATTGGTGTGGCTCCCAGAGCGGGGCCCCCAAAGTGCAGGGAGAGCAGCTGCACATGCATGGCCACCCTCCATTCACCACGCTGGCTTGCCTATTTCTGGCAGTCCATAGCAGTGACTGTAGAGGTGACCACACAGGCGTGCTCTCCTTCACTTCATGGGCCCCTTTTGGAAATAGGAGTGGGCCTCAGAGGTGGAACCTGCAACTATCACCTATCTGCCACAAATGTTGAGATTTGACAACCCCTTTAATGTCCACTTCTATGGGGGCGCCGAGTACAACACTTGTGGCTGCCCCTTAGAAGTGAATGTAGTGATGCGCACCACAGCTCCATTCTCATGGGGCAGATTGGCAGCACTTGTGGACCCCCATTCCCAGCAGTTGGACCCCAGCGTTCAATCACTTATCCTGTGGATAGAGAATAAGCATTATTAGTGGCACAACCTCTTTAATGCCAAAACAGGCTTGGTACGTAAGGGGTTAATATCCTGCCTGAGATGAACAGTTACAAGGCTTTTCTGCTACTGCCAAGTTACATTTTTACGGTGTCTGCTGAAGGCACAATGCCAATCCTGGCCAATCAAAATGACTGCTAGGGAAACTGCTGAATTATAAGCCAGGTCATTACAGCAGAATTATCAGAGATGTGTCTTGTAACAGCTAATGTCTTAATGTAGTTGCCTCTCAAAAATATTCTACAGTTTTAAAACCAGCACCTGGATATTAATGCTTTTGTAATTGCATGTAATAAAAAATTTAGCATAGCCACTGCGGTATTCAATAAAATGTATCTGTATAGCACCACCTGCTGTTTGTTTTTTTCTTATTTCTTTGACCTGCTCACTGAGATGGCCACACATGTTCAGTTTCATCCTTCAACTGCTTCCTGAGCTGTGATAGGGGGAGCATGGACACGCCCCCTGAGCTGCAGCAGAAAAGACACTCCCCTTGAGCTGCCAGCTTGATATAAATCTAGCAGAGCAATGAATGGAGAGATCTCTGGATCCATGTGAGGTACAGGGCTGGTTCTAGCTTTGTTAGAAAGAGATTGTCATGTACTAGATGATGTCTGATTTTCATTTTTTACATTAATCATGGGATAAACCCCTTTAAGTGTCCATCAAATGTCTAGGACAGGTTTTTATCTCTTAGAATTAAACAATGAAAAGTCCTATGAAATGACTGCAAGCAGAGATACTGAAAACCCCGAAGGATCACGCTGTGAATAACATTGATTTGCTGAAACCTCTAACCACAGGGGACGGCTGTATATTATCCATATATTGACAGACATCAGACGTATCAGTATGGGCCCTACAATTAATAAGTAATGAGTCCGCTCATGTTCCTCCAGAGCAGGTCCGGTTTCATCATTTGTTAATAGCGGTTATAGGAGGCTGACGTCACAGGATGAGAAATGACAATTGTAGCTGCACAACGTATTCTCCTGAAGGGCATATGAAATACATAGATATGTGCAGTACCCCAGACCTGGGGGTATCTGCAAGTGTTTGTTAATGTATATTAATGTTATATTTTTTTATTGTTTTGCCTATATGTACCAGCAGGAGAGGTAGGGTTGGAAAAGGTTGGCAGGGACAGGGTTAACCACCTTCTTCCTCACCCTCTTGGTAGGGATGGGTGGGTCCCACTTCCTGCCAGGAGGGGAAGATCCAGAGTAGTGTTAGAGAGGTGAGGAAGGTCATTTTAGAGCTCCTGTTCCTGGGAATGATATATTATTTTTCTGTGAGACCAACAATCCAGATAGACCAGCTAAATTCAACCAAAAGAAAGCATCCGAGAGACAAAAACATGACCAGCGAAATACAGCTTTATAGACGCTGCTGCAAGATGAGGGACTACGGATGAGACACCCATTCTCTAGACCACCATTAGACCAGATACAGCTCAAGTCTGACTCTTACAGTGGACACCTATATCCATAAGTGTCAATATATAGTCATCCAGCCTGCCACTGTACCTTCTCAACCGGTGCCAGAAACTGCACTGCGTATCAATTCCTGTTGGATATACCACAAGGTATATTTTGCGCTTAGTAAAAAGTGATTGTTATATGTCTACTTCTGGCCTGGTTCTACATTTTCACTACACCGATCCCTAGAGAGCAACGGCCTGAGTACACCGTGACACAACACCTTATCAGGGTTACGACTAGGGTTGCACCGGCTATCGAACTTTTGTATCCAGATCGATTCAATACCGGGATTTGCTATTTTCCGAAACTAGGCTGAGCAACTGCACAGCCTAGTATCTGTTAGAGAACATAGCATGCGCCAGCACCCAGCCTCAATGACAGGGCACAGCGATCCCGTGAACCCCGTCAATTAACCCTTCAGGTGCGCACCTGAGGGGTTAATTGACGTGGTTCAGCGGGATCCCTGTCATTGAGTCCGGGTGCCAGTTGTATGATACGGACGGTACCCGCCGCCCACATTTGTATTGACAGATTAATTATATTCATTGGTGGCGCAGTGCGCCCCTCTCCCACCCCAGTATTACAATCATTGGTGGTGCAGTGCGAGCCCCCCCCCCCAGTATTATAGTCATTGGTTGCAGTAAAAAAAAAAAAATTAAAAAAAAACACCAAAATATTAAAAGTTTAAATCATCCCCTTTGCCAATTTTACATATAAAATATATAAACAATAAAAAAATAAACATATTACATATCACTATGCCCAGAAAAAGTCCAAACTATTAAAATATTAAAAAATATCTCCTATGAGGTGAACGTCGGAAAAAAATTAAATAAATAAAAAACGTGATTCCCAGCAAAAAATAGGATAGGACTGTTCTATTATGGGCAGGACCTTCCATAAAATGTGGAATGCACGCAGCTTTTTTGGTGTTTTTTTTTTTTTTTGCGTAGTATCGAATGGTATGTAGTATCCCAATACTTATTTATGGTATCAAAATCGAAACAAAGTTTTGGTATCATGGCAACCCTAGTTACTACCACTCCCATCCTCAGCAGCGGCTCCTCAGGGGCTCGCTGCATATGTCCTACAGTATGTACTCATCACTATCTTCATTCTTTAGCCAGCCGGTTTTCTCTACAATGAGACACATTCAAGGTACATGGAATCCTGTTCAAATGCAAAGCCATTTTTTTTTTCAAAAGAGACAACAGGAAGTGCAGCCCTATTGGTTGTCATGTTTGCTTTTTAGCAATTGATAGTAAACCCCTCACAAATGGATGGAACATTTAGGAGGTCTTCAATTTCTTTAAAAAAATCCTTAAAGAGGTGTTCCTGTCTCATAATGTGATGACATATCACAATCCACCATCCACAACCTGCCCCCCATGTGTGATGCGCCACATAGTGACATATCAAGGTTTTGAACGGTGGGGGTTTGAATGCTGAGACCTCCTCCGATTGCTAGAACGAGGAGAGAGAAACGCTGACGCTCTCTCCTCGCTGCAGGAGATGGAATCAAGATCAATGCCCCAGAGATGGGAATACCCCT
Source organism: Rhinella marina (assembly GCA_900303285.1). NCBI lineage: Eukaryota > Metazoa > Chordata > Amphibia > Anura > Bufonidae > Rhinella > Rhinella marina. Next base: position 104,600 of record ONZH01008000.1, on the reverse strand, counting down.
TTAAGCTGATATTGAGTAGAAGTGGTTGTAATGGGAAATTTGTAATGTTTTAAAAATATTTTGCATGTCTGCAAAATCATAGCTGATCTTAAAGGTCAGGGGTACAGTTAGTCTCCAGCTGTGTGAACCAAACTAATTAAAGGCTATGGACACCTTTTGGGGTAATTTAAATTTAAAAGATTAGAATTGTGAATGTTGGTGGTAGTTTGGGCAAGTCCTGATAACAAGTTCCCTTTAAAGAGGTTTTCCCATGATTGATGTAAAAAATGAAAATCGGACATCATATAATACATGACAATCTCTTTCTAACAAAGCTAGAATCAGCCCTGTACCTCACATGGATCCAGAGATCTCCCCATTCATTGCTCTAATCGTTCTATTAGATTTATTTCAGGCTGGTAGCTCATTGGGCGTGTCCATTCTGTTGTTGCCCTTTCCCTATAATTGCCACAGCTTTAAACAGAAGATACAGCTGGTGGCAGTTGAAGATTTAAACTGAGCATGTGTGACCATGTCAGTGAGCTAGACAAGAAATAAGGAGAAGAACAAACATCAGGTGGCGCTATACAGATACATTTTATTGAATAGCTCAGTGGTTATGCTAAATTTTTAATTACATGCAATTACAAAAGTATTCAGATCCAGGGGCTGGTTTGAAAAATGTAGGATATTTTTCGTGGAACAGCCCCTTTAAGTCCTTCATTTGTAGATTGCACATCACTAGTACAGTACACTGGTGGATTTGCAATATTTTTTTGCATTTCATGATCTTGATTAGAGATGAGCGAACGTGCTCGTAACGAGCACTGTACCGCTCGGCTCCCCTGCGCTCGCATGGGCGCAGGCAGCCGCTTCCGTCAGGTGAGGAGGACGGAAGCAGCTGCCGGTGCCCATGCGAGCACAGGGGAGCCGAGCGGTACAGTGCTCGTTACGAGCACGTTCGCTCATCTCTAATCTTGATCAATTTCCCCCATTATTTCAATATCTCAGTGTTTGCATCAATGTAATATGTGATGCTCCATGTAAAAGCAGGCTCAGTTTCCAAGCAACATTGGATGTAACTAAGAGAGGGCACTGTCAATGCGTCACATAGGAAGTGGATATACAGATATAATATTTAGTGGCTATTGGGTATAATTTAGAATATCAGATCATCTGTGAGATATGATTCTTAGTTTTTTGTTATTTAACCTGATAGTTACTGTACATCCCGGTCTTTAGATAAGGGAAGAGCTCTGTATATTTCCTGTATAATGGCACTTCATTGATTTATTGATCGGCTCAATGTAAATCCGTCTAATGTCCTATGTCTTGATCTAGGTTGTCAGGAGGAAGGCGGTACAGGGTATTTCTGTCACAGCTAAATGAACAATTGATGCTCCTGACATTATGCAGTAGGCAGACATTGAGTATACAGAAGCATTTACACCGGTCTTGATACAGCATGCATCATATAGAAATATTGGTCATGAATAATATCAGAAAAAGCATTTTAGTACAGGAAAGACTGCATGAAATGGGTTTTCCGAGTAGATGAAAAATTGTTTTAAAAGGGTCAGAAGAGGTTAAAAAAATAAAAAAAAGAAGCATTACTACAGCAGGATCTGGATAGACTGGAGGCTTGGTCAGAAAAGTGGCAGATGAGGTTTAACACTGACAAATGTAAGGTTATGCATATGGGAAGGAATAATGCAAGTCACCAGTACATACTAAATGGTAAAATATTGGGTAACTCTGACATGGAAAAGGACCTAGGAATTTTAGTGAACAGCAAACTAAGCTGTAGAAGCCAGTGCCAGACAGCTGCTGCCAAGGCCAATAAGATAATGGGTTGCATCAAAAGGGGCATAGATGCCCGGGATGAGAACATAGTCCTGCCACTTTACAAATCACTAGTCAGACCGCACATGGAGTACTGTGTACAGTTCTGGGCTCCTGTGAACAAGGCAGACATAGCAGGGCTGGAGAGGGTTCAGAGGAGGGCAACTAAAGTAATAACTGGAATGGGTGGACTACAGTACCCAGAAAGATGATCAAAATTAGGGTTATTCACTTTAGAAAAAAGACGACTGAGGGGAGATCTAATAACTATGTATAAATATATCAGAGGTCAGTACAGAGATCTCTCCCATCATCTATTTATCCCGAGGACTGTGACGAGGGGCCATCCTCTGCGTCTGGAGGAAAGAAGGTTTGTACACAAACATAGAAGAGGATTCTTTACGGTAAGAGCAGTGAGACTATGGAACTCTCTGCCTGAGTTCAAGAGGGGCCTGGATGTATTTCTGGAGGGTAATAATATTATAGGTTATAGTTACTAGAGAGGGGTCGTTGATCCAGGGAGTTATTCTGATTGCCTGATTGGAGTCGGGAAGGAATTTTTCCCCCTAAAGTGAGGAAAATTGGCTTCTACCTCACAGGGGTTTTTTTTTGCCTTCCTCTGGATCAACTTGTAGGAACACAGGACGAACTGGATGGGCAGATGTCTTTTTTCGGCCTTACAAACTATGTTACTATGTATGTTACCCGCACCGATCCCCAGCCACTGCCATTCTGACACACCTTTGGTCCCCACTGCCTCCACTTTCTGCTAGAGGCTTTGGAAATGACTGGAAATACCCACTCAATCATTGGCCGCTGCTGTGACCCAGCTCAACCGGTGTTGGACTGAGTGGGCATTTCAGCCATTTTCTGTGTGTTGAATCAGGAGAGGAGTTGGAGAGCAGCTGGGACTACAGCAGCATTTGAACCGAGATATTTGAGGATGAGTGGGGCTTTTTAAAATTTTTAACCACTTCTGGTCATTTTCATAACACTTATGGGGTTATTTATCAAACTGGTGTAAAGTTGAACTGGCTTAGTTACCCATAGCAACCAATCAGATTCCTCGTTTCATTTTTCACAGCTCCATTGGAAAATAAATGGAGGAATCTGATTGGTTGCTATGGGTAACTAAACCAGTTTTACTTTACACCAGTGATAAACGATCCCATTATTCTTTAGCTAGAAAACTTACTATAAGACACATTTACCTAAAGCCCTGCATTCCCACTGTGTGCAATCGAGTACTTGTTCCATGCAAAATTGGGCCCTTAGAGGGCCTGATGGCCACCCTGTGACAAATTGGAAGTACAGTTTTTATTATACATACTGTGACATCACTGCTTATTATACTGTGACATCACCATGTGCATCCTACCATAGTCAGCACTGATCAATTACCCCCGTATTGTTGCATCAATGTGTTTATTACCTCTGTACTGTGAAGCCACTTTGTTTATTACCTCTATACTGTGACATCACTGTGTACATAATCTTTGTAATATGATTCTCTGTTAACCTTGAGCTGTGATATCACTTTATTTATTACTTCTGTAGTGTGATATCACTGCATTTATTACTTCTGTAGTTGGACATCACTGCATTTATTACTTCTGTAGTTGGACATCTCCATGTGCATTATCCTTGTATTGTGATGTTGTGTTTGTTATTCCTGTACTATGACATAAGTGTAGGTTTTATCTTTGTATTGTGATGTCATATATATCTTATTCCAGTGCTGTGACATCTACTTTGATGTCACTGTATTCTTGTATCATGATAATGTGTTGTGACATCACTGTGTTCATTACATCTGTTCTGTGACATCTCTGTATTTATTATTCCCATGCTGTAACATCATTCTTGGGCATTATTGTGTTATGTGATGTCACCTTGGCCGTTAGATGTGATATTAACATGTTTATTACACCTGTTCTGTGACATCACAGTGAGTGCTTATTATGTCCAAACTGACATCACTGTGCTTGTTATTCCTACGCTATGACATCACACAGTGCATTATACTTGTACCATGATAGTGAAAAAGGCCATTCTTGTCCTTGTCCATTATGATATCATTATGCTTATTATCTGTGTTCTGTGATGTTATTATGCCAAAACTGACATCACAGTGCTTGTTATTCCCATGCTGTGACATCACTTTGTGCATTATACTTGTACTATGATATCGAATGGCCATTGTATCAACACCTTTATTATCACTGTTCAGTCACGGCGACTGCATATTATTCCCACTGTGTGCAATAACCATTTCCTTTGACTTGACAGTGTTTAGCCATGTTCTTTTGCCTATGGTGAAGTACATTTAGAAAATATTGTATTTTGGAAAATAAAAAGAGCTTTAGTGTTTGTTACACTTATATTATTATACAGTATCATATTGTTATTATATTTGCTACACTAATATTAAATGAAAAGTGTTAAAGAGGTCTACAAAGATTTTTTTTATTTTTACATGTTAGTGAAATGGCAGTAAAGCCAGAAAATGTTTATAACAATCTTGAATGTAGGCATGTAATAAAATATTATTATTATTATTGTTATTATTGTTATTATTATTATTATTGTTATTATTATTATTATTATTATTATTATTATTGTTATTATTATTATTGCTATTATTATTATGATTATTATTATGAGGTAGGGATTTTGTACAGAGAATATATATAATAACTGTAATATTCATCATTTTTAGCAGCTACAGATAACATTACAGAGGGGTGACGTGCACAAATCAATGCTTTTCACTTACTAAGAAAGCTTTCAAGTCAGTACAGCCTTGTAATAAGAGTATCCAGCTGGGAGCTGTCCAGCACCCTGGTGCTGAAATTGACAGATACTCATCTTCATGGTATAAAACTGTTATATTAACACAACCTGCTGTAGTCTTTGATATGCACTAGACAAACCAATGCATTATTATTCATAGATAGATAGATAGATAAAAAAAATCCAGGGCACTCCGACAAAAGTAAATTAAGTAAGATGTGCTTTAATCACCAAACCGCATCAATGTACATCTTATTTAATTTACCTTTTTGGGCGTGCCATGGAATTTTTTCTTTTATCTTTTTGGATGCTGGAATCGCCTCTATAGCCACTGGCACTGCGCCATAAGCTTTTCTGCTGTGCTTCTCACATCTCTTGGACTTTAAATCGATGATCGATATAGAAAGAAAGATAGATATAAAAAGAAAGGTGGTATAGAAGGAACTGGTGAAAGAACTGGTGTGGTGAAACAATATTTCTATAAAAAGAATGCAATTAGACATCTTGAAAATCATTAGGAATTGACACAAAGTATTTTGCAAAATCCTATACATTTTAATTATACAAAATGTTGTTTAATGTTTATTACCCCTTTTAAATGGGTTCATTTCACAAGGAAGGAGTGATTCTGATAATAAAAGTAGTTAGCTAGTTATGTTATTCCTTATGATAAGGCCCTGTTACACTGGCTTAGAATATGCAAAATAATCGCTAACAAGCATTTGTATGAAAACTCATTAGCGATTATCTGCCGGTGTAAAGGTGCCGCCAATTACTGATGTGTTCATTGAGTATTATGATTGTGCCGCCAATTACTGATGTGTTCATCGAGTATTATGATTGTGCCGCCAATTACTGATGTGTTCATCGAGTATTATGATTGTGCTGCCAATTACCGATGTGTTCATGGGGTATTATGATTGTGATTGTGCCGTCTAAACGCGCTCTACTGCCGGGAAAAACATTGATTCTGTATGAGACAAGTGATGGCATTAGCGATCACTATATTATTTTATAAGCAATTATTGGTATAGATATAATTATATAACCCTCTAGCACTGAAACTGGAACATCTCCATTAGACTTTCCTTTACGATTTCATTTTTTATAAAAATACCATACCTTACCTATAGTAGATGTGTGCTCTAATGAAGGTTGTGTATTAAACAGCACCAAATGTACCATAAGTATAAACAATTTGTCATCCACCATACTGCTAGCTACCTCTACTAAATCTGCTGCTTTGCTATCAGTCTCTTCTACATGTGTTATACAACTTTCTACCTGTACATGCACTGTACCGCTCCCTTCCTGTATTATATATACTATACTACTCACTACACATACTATACTGTTATCTACCTGTACTGCATGCAATGTATTGAAATCTAACTGTGCTACATGTACTGTACCAATATCATCCTCTAAAAATGGTCTGTACTATTATCTACCTATACTAACATGCACTTACTGCCCTCTCCATGTACCATACAGTTCTATCTACCTGTTTTACATGTCCTTCACTGCTATCTATCTGTGCTACATGTACTGTATTGCTATCTACCTATACTACATCTACTATCCGCTCTCTACCTGTACTTCATGTTCTGCATCATTTATTGATACTACATATACTATACACCCGCTACCTAGACAAGATGTACAGTACATGCTATCTACCTGTACTACTTGTGTTGTACTGCTCTCTACCTATGCTGCATGTACTATGCTGCTATATACCTGTACTACACACTCTCTACTCCTCTCCACTTGTGGTAAATGTTGTGCATTGCTCCCTACCTGTACTACATCTACTGTTTTCTACCTGAACTACATGTACTCTACTGTTCTCTACATGTACTGTACTACTATCTACCTGTGCCAGGATGAGCTGCTGTTAATAGTTTTTCATATAGTGATGAATTCAAGTTGCAATTCAAAATTAAATTGGTTATTGTGGAAAGAATTAATACTGTAACTTGTGGGGCCACTTCTATATACTGTACTTGATAGTCATTACTATATAGATCAATGTACAGTGTATGTAATGCACAAATGTAACATTGTATAGAAATTTTATACATATACATAAACCCAACAGTCTATCTAGAAAAACCTATACTTATTGAATGATTTTCAATATTCTGTTTGTTATTTTGTCAGGATACTTTATGATATGATACACCAGCTGGAGACCATAAGGAATCAGTAACTAATATCCAGGTGTCTTCAGTGGCAAGGATAATAAACACGTATGATACAAAAGTGGTCAATATCTGGTTCTTGTTGTAGTTACTTTCCATATTTAATTGGACTGTTTTTGGATTGATAAAGGTCCGTGTGTCTCCTTAGACTGATGTTCTATGTCAGTAAAGTGGAACAAGGGATTCATAAATATACCGCTCATTCTGGCCACTATATTTCTCATTTTATTTACACCAAACAACTGGCATAATACATTGATAAATCTCCTGCTTCCCTTCTATTACAAAGCTAGCTGCCTGCAGTCACCACTAGGGGGAGCTCAGTGCATAGAAATGTATGCAGGTACAATTGACTGAAATGGAGGCTGTAATAATGTTTACACTGAGTTCCCCCTAGTGGTGGCTGCATGAAAATGCTGTGTTTTCATGTTGGAAAGAGAAGAAGGATTTGGGCCTCTCCTCCTGTGGTCTACTCCATTAAAGGTATGCCACTGGTTCTCTGGTTTAGGATATATACCCAGTTATGGAGTCCTCAGTTAATAATAGAGGTGCTCTTCAGGACCCTTAGCCTGAGTGATGGGCAGCTATTAAAAGCCTTTCTGGTTGTGGAGAACCCAGCACATACATGCAATATACAGACAGTCTATTGATCTCACTGGGTACTGTGTAATGCTTCATTTCTCCTGTAGTGCCACTGCAAAAAACACTCGCTGCCAGGCTTGCCCTTATATTACAGCTGATTAGCTGCAGGGCATCCTGTGATTTACTGGCCTCGTTGCGGTGGCTCCATCATTGTCACTCATTGTCACTGATGGGGGGGGGTGATTGGCCTATCGGGCAAGCATACTTAAACAGGACATCTGCTGCCCACAGTTGCCTGTAATGCGTCTTCTTTGCCTCACTAGCATCTATTACTATTGTATGGATTCCTGGTATACTGATTTTTGGATTGTCCCTGACCTTTTCCCTTACTGTCAATTATTTCTCCTGGTACTTACCCCATGTGGTATTTGACTCTGTGTTTTTTTTTTCTTATTTTATATTATTTTTGCTGTATCTCTCTGGTTTGGACACTAGCCTGATTTTGACTTAGCTTTTGGATTCTGATCCAGTCATGGTTTTGCCTGTCTGGTTCTGACCTCTTTCTGTCTGACTACTCTTTTACCCCACTAGATTTAGGAAGCTGCACTTAGTGAAGTTAGGGCCCATCGCCTAGTTGGAGACCGCCATATAGGACAGTGGTGTGGATGGAGTACAGGACTGCACAGCTCACTATCCTACAACAGGAGACCTTTTTTTTAAATCTCTTTATCGGTTTTCTATAAATCACAATATGATAAATCATCTCATAAAAACAACAAACTAGCCTCCCTCCCCCACGAATCCAGTATGTTCCAATGCTTATAATCCTACAGAGTAATCATGAAAAATTCAAATCTGGTATGGGTGTACGACCGTGTAAAACCTCTAATAAGTACCAGGATGTATGTTCAAAATGTAATTTCAGCTGTAATTTAGTTTCCCTAGGCAAGTGAGCAATACACAAGGACTAGAGATGAGCGAACGTGCTCGTAACGAACACTGCAGCGCTCGGCTCCCCTGCGCTCGCATGGGCGCAGGCATCCGCTTCCGCCCTCCTCACCCGACGGAAGCGGATGCCTGCGCCCATGCGACTGCAGGGGAGCCGAGCGCTACAGTGCTCGTTACGAGCACGTTCGCTCATCTCTAACAAGGACCATTTATCAAAAACATTTTGTTTTTCTTTGTCTGCGAGGGTGTGTATCCAATCCATTTTGAACAAGTATGACTGGAGACCTTTATAACAAAACGAGATTTCCAAAGATGACAACCCCCTTTAAATTGTACATTCACTGATATGATTTTTAATTGCCATTGTTTTTGTTTTAATAGGTGAAATATGGAATATTTGTGATGTAGTTAGTCAAAGTCCTAACTAACTCTTGTTCCTCCCAAAAAGCCACCAACACTAATTTCTGTACAGTTAAGTGTGGTCTACTCTGTCATCAGCCATTTCACCCTTGCAAGGGCCTGACTGTAGCCCATCTCGGAAGCATCCCTGCCCTGATTGTCGCTATTAGAGTTGAGCGAACTGGTGGATTTCAAGTTCGGCGTACAAGGTTTGGGTTATCTAAGAATTCCATTACGGATTCTACTACCATGGACTATAACTTATGGTTCGTGGTAGCGGATTCCATAACGGAATTCTTGGATAACCCAAACTTTGTACACTGAACTTAAAAACACAAGTTCGCTCAACACTAGTCACCATTTTAGCCACTGCCTTTAAATGTACTTCTCCTTCAGGTGCATTTACTGTGGACACTTATTATTATCCATTTGCCGTTTGCAGAGAGAGCCCGGGACTACCTGCACAAAACCGGAAGGTTCATTGTGATTGGAGGGATCATCTCACCTGTCCACGATTCTTATGGGAAACAGGTAATGTCTCTTGTATAAATCTAGTCATTGCTTCTTTTTCTAATAAAAGCAAATAGAGTTTTTTTTTAATGTCTGAGGATAAGGCTAGTTTCACACTAGCGCTAGTGATCTGGCAGGCTGTCCCGGCAGGGATCATCCTGTTTGATCGCTCTGCATTCCGGCATTGCCAGAAGCTTGTAAGCCTCCGTTTGGCCCTACTGACTATAATGGAGACCAGCGGAGATCCGGCTGCACGGTGGTTTTCTTCCAGCCAACTCTGGGCATATTTGCTGGAATGTGGCCGGATCTCCGTCGGTCTCCATTAAAATAAATGAGGCCAGACATTATCTAACAGTGTATATATTGTACTTAAAGGGGTTTTCCCGGTCTTTAATATTGACGACCTATCCTCGGAATAGGTCATCATTACCTGATCAGTGGAGGTCCGACATCCAGCACACCTGCCGATCAGCTGTTTAGAGAGGTCAGGCTTTCTGATGAGCACTACAGCCTCTGTGCAGCTTAGTCTGCAGAGTACATCTTGCTGCTACCAGCTGGGGGTGTTTCCCTGCACAGTCTGATGCTATCCAATGAGTGATGCCAGTGTCGGACTGGGCGCCACATCCTGTGGCTCTGTAGACTTAAAAACTACAACACGTCCTAGTTTTTGCAGTGTGGAGGTAAGGACTCAAAAGCCCACAGAAGCGCTTTGTAGTGCTTCCATGGGCTTCCAAACTGCTTGTTGACTTCAATGGGTCCCCGATCTGCAAAATACATGTCCTATCTTTTGCAGATTGCGGACCCATTGAAGTCAATGCATCCGCACCACAGGAGTGCACATGGTCAGTGCCCGTTTATTGCGATCCCGCCGTTTGCGGTCCGCAATACAGGCATGGAGTCCTTACGGCCTTAAAGGGCATTGTAAATGTATTAAAGTGTATAGGAACAGGTTCCCTTTAATATTATTCATGGCAGGCTAATATACAAGGGACTTCTTAAACTGTATATCTTTTATAGAGGATCTGTCAGATGTGAAGAGCAAATTGCAGAATACTATATAAAAATATACTAATCATTGAGGTCATCATTTATCAAAAAATCTTCTCCTTGGCAGCCCTCAAATTAGAGCAGTGCTTTACTCCACTGCGGTGACTTTTCATTACATGCAATGAATATTTTATGACGGCCATAGTGGTAATACTGAGAATGAATGATCACTCCTCTACATCTAGATATTAGAAGATAAATCCTGGTGCCATTGTCCTAATCATGTCTTTAGGGGGATCTACAACAAAGAAAATTACACTTTTGACTCTGTTAATCATCCATAACAAAATTTAAAACCAAATGAGTTTGTAATACTGAAGTGGTCGGGTTGGGTTTGGGGTGGCCTAAACACTATGCAGGGTCCTCCAGACACTGTCAAGGTGTCACAACATGTTGCTGCTCTCCAGAAGGGATGGTGAGGCGTGGTGTACCCCAATGGGATATAAGTCCAGAGAATCAGGGTCTGCAGTAACCAGTGTGCTTCTTTACTGGTGGAATTCAGGTGCAAAACAGTACAGGCAGTGCACTGAGCTGGCTTCTCCAGCCTCCTCCCTGGCAGAAGAAGGTTCTATGCTGAGGAAAGGCCTGAGCTAGCTGTCCATCTCTCTCTCAGAAGACTGGTACCCTGCCCAAAGGCTGGTGGCCCAGGTCTGTGGCTCAGTCCTCCGGCTGGCTCCCTGGTTGCAGGGTTGGTGACCCAGGGTTTGTGGCAGGGCATCCCCATCTCAGCGTCTTCTTCTGGTCACTCATGCAGTCTGGCAGAGTCTCTTCTTCTAAGCACTGGTCCCTATGTGCAGACAAAAAGGGTCTCTGATTGCTTTGGTTATATACAATTTCTAGCTTAACTAGAAAGCGGTGGAGTGGAGAAGCACAGTCTAAGGTGGTTCTGGCAGGGAACAACCTGCCGGAAATGTCTGAATCCGTCATTTTCGCTATAATGGGGGCCGGCGGAGATCCACCCGCAACCCAACAAATATGCCAAGAACTGACGGACTAAAAAACGCTGCACGCAGCAGTATTCGTCTGGCCGATTATCACTAATATAGTTAATGGGGCTGGCGGGCATTCAGGTATCATCTGGCAATGTTGGACCCAGAATGTTCTGACAGGATGTTCCCTGCCGGAACTGCCTTCAGGATCTCTTTAACAATACTATGAAACAAGCCTAAGTGTTTGCCTCGTCATAAACCAAGCACGTTCTCCAGCAGTGCAGGGGAAGATAAAGACGGTTATAGAAAACGTCGGTTCTGATAAATGGCCCACAATATCTACGAGGCCAAAAGAAACAGAAAAGTGCTGTGCTTGAAGCTCTATATACACTGAAGAGAGCAGCAGACTGCACGCTGTACATCTTCTCCATTCGAGCGGATGTATAATGAGAAGGAAGGGGAGCTCTGGACTCCTGCTGTTTTGACTGTGGGAGTCCCAGTGATTGGTATGGATAAGTGATAGCCCCTTTAAAGAGGCTCTGTCACCACTTTAATAAGTGTAAATGTAATTAGATACATAGGCATATAGGTCTATTAATCCTCTCCCCAGACATACCTGTATATAACAGAAGCAAGCAGCCATTAGCCCGGAAAAAGTAACCTAAAAAAATATGCAAATGAGTCTTCGGAGCACCTGGAGGCGTGCTCTTTTCGTCCGAGCACCGCATCTGCGACACCCTCCCCGCTCCTAAACACGCCCTGTATCCTGTAAACCTGCCCCCCTCCTTCATGATGGACAGCGCTAGACACTCCAGTCTAGCACTGAAATCCCGCGCCTGCGCACTCATCCCTCGTACAGCGCGTGCGCACTACATCGAAGGCGCTTGCAGTGTTCGGAGCTGCAAGTGTGCGCATGCGCCGTACCCGGGATGAGTGCACAGGCGCGGGATTTCAGCGCTAGACTGGAGTGTCTAGCACTGTCCATCATGAAGGAGGGGGGCGGGTTTACAGGATACAGGGCGTGTTTAGGAGCGGGGAGGGCGTTGCAGATGCGGTGCTCGGACGAAAAGAGCATGCCTCCCGGTGCTCCGAAGACTCATTTGCATATTTTTTAAAGTTACTTTTCCGGGCTAATGGCTGCTTGCTTCTGTTATATACAGGTATGTCTGGGGAGAGGATTAATAGACCTATATGCCTATGTATCTAATTACATAGGTTAGAAAGTGGTGACAGAGCCTCTTTAAACTGTTTAAAAGTGGAATTGCCCATCAATACTCATCATATTTTTTGCACTGGGTATATACTGAGTATAATAAAGTGGACCTACCTCACCGTACTGTACTGACTCGATGCCTTTTAATCCAAACTCACATTTGGCTGATTTAACATAATGATTGATCAGCTCTTTTTCATCACAGCAGGAAATCTGCTCATTTCTCTTCTTCCCTTTGATTCTACTAAACTGTAGGAAAATGCTGTGGAAGCAAATGAAATTCTTTCGGTACACACCACTGACTGTAGTTTATAAAACTCTTGGATATTATAACAATTATCAGCCCTTTGAAGTCCATCTCATATGTCATGTACACAACTGTATGTGTTTTGTAGTACACAAACTGCGGATACGCAAAATACAGATGTGGTGCGTGTTCCATCCGTGTTAACTTCAATGGGTCCGTGCTCTGCATTGTGTGGACAAGTATAGGACATGTTCAAGTATAGGACATGTTCAAGTATAGGACATACGGATTCATCCATATGCTTTACACATCTGTATGTCCATTCAACTAAAATATAGAATATGTCCGCAAAATACGGACTACAGACCCATTGAAAGCAATGTGCCTGCAAATAATATGTGTACGGCACACATATTTTGCAGATCTGTGATTTTAGGTTGTGTGTATCAGACCATTTTCTAAGATTCTATTGTATTATGTTCTATGGTTTCCACTTTCCTCCAGTTCCAGACGATTCTTATCTTACCAACCTATCATTCCTCTCTCGCTCTTTCTTCAGCTTCCTTTAATGCTTCACTTTCACATTGGCCAGACTGACTCCCTCCCTCTCGCTTCATGCTTTTTAGATACATTTCATGTCCTCCAATCTTCCAGTTTGGTATCGTCTGTGTACAGAGCTTCACCTTGATTAGCTTTGATTTACGATGCTCTGTCACTCCTCTTCCTATTTTCAGTATTATCTTTTTCTACTATAGGTTTGTCTATAGTTTTAGTCTCTCAACCTCAAATTATTGAAGGGGTTGTTTCATCAGAGACACCCTGCTTGTGACACTATTCAAAAACACACCATTTTGTCACCAGAAGTGGTGGCTAGCCAGGCAATGTTGGGCAAATGCCATGTGACAGTGAATGGGCATCTAAGGTGGCTTGAGTCTACCAGAAGCCACTGTTATGATGCAGCTCTCCATTGTTGCTCGTTGAGGGTGGTCTCAAGGGGAAGAAATCCCTTTATGACGTCTACAGTGCCTTGCGAAAGTATTCGGCCCCCTGGAACTTTTCAACCTTTTGCCACATTTCAGGCGTCAAACAAAAAGATATAACATTTAAAATTTTTAGTGAAGAATCAACAACAAGTGGGTCACTATTGTGAAGTGGAACAAAATTTATTGGATCATTTAAACTTTTTTTGTAATAATAAAACTGAAAAGTTGGGCGTGCAAAATTATTCGGCCCATTTACTTTCAGTTCAGAAAACTCACTCCAGAAGTTCATTGAGGATCTCTGAATGATCCAATGTTGTCCTAAATGACTGATGAAGATAAATAGAATCCACCTGTGTGTAATCAAGTCTCCGTATAAATGCACCTGCTCTGTGATAGTCTCAGGGTTGTGCATCATGAAGACCAAGGAACACACCAGGCAGGTCCGTGATACTGTTGTGGAGAAGTTTAAAGCCGGATTTGGATACCAAAAGATTTCCCAAGCTTTAAACATCCCAAGGAGCACTGTGCAAGCGATCATATTGAAATGGAAGGAGTATCAGACCACTGCAAATCTACCAAGACCCGGCCGTCCCTCTAAACTTTCATCTCAAACAAGGAGAAGACTGATCAGAGATGCAGCCAAGAGGTCCATGATCACTCTGGATGAACTGCAGAGATCTACAGCCGAGGTGGGAGAGTCTGTCCATAGGACAACAATCAGTCGAACACTTCACAAATCTGGCCTTTATGGAAGAGTGGCAAGAAGAAAGCCATTTCTTAAAGATATCCATAAAAAGTCTTGTTTACAGTTTGCCACAAGCCACCTGGGAGACACACCAAACATGTGGAAGAAGGGGCTCTGCTCAGATGAAACCAAAATCCAACTTTTTGGAAACAATGCAAAACGATATGTTTGGCGTAAAAGCAACACGGCTTATCACCCTGAACACACCATCCCCACTGTCAAACGTGGTGGTGGCAGCATCATGGTTTGGGCCTGCTTTTCATCAGCAGGGACAGGGAAGATGGTTAAAATTGATGGGAAGATGGATGGAGCCAAATACAGGACCATTCTGGATGAAAACCTGTTGGAGTCTGCAAAAGACCTGAGACTAGGACGGAGATTTATCTTCCAACAAGACAATGATCCCAAACATAAAGCAAAATCTACAATGGAATGGTTCAAAAATAAAGGTATCCAGGTCTTAGAATGGCCAAGTCAAAGTCCAGACCTGAATCCAATTGAGAATATGTGGAAAGAGCTGAAAACTGCTGTTCACAAACGCTCTCCATCCAACCTCAAAGAGCTCGAGCTGTTTTGCAAGGAAGAATGGGCAAGAATTTCAGTCTCTAGATGTGCAGAACTGATAGAGACATACCCCAAGCGACTTGCAGCTATAATCGCAGCAAAAGGTGGCGCAACAAAGTATTAATGCAAGGGGGACGAATAATTTTGCACGCCCCACTTTTCAGTTTTATTATTACAAAAAAAGTTTAAATGATCCAATAAATTTCGTTCCACTTCACAATTGTGACCCACTTGTTGTTGATTCTTCACCAAAAATTTTAAATGTTATATCTTTTTGTTTGAAGCCTGAAATGTGGCAAAAGGTTGAAAAGTTCCAGGGGGCTGAATACTTTCGCAAGGCACTGTATATGCCCTAATACCACAAACTATATGATTTACCTTTCTTAATTTAAAGGGGTTGTCCATGCTACAGATATTGATGACCTATCCTCAGGATAGGTCATCAGTATCCTGTTGAATCGGTGGGGGTCCAACACCCAGTCAGTACCCCCACCAGTGGGCTGTTTTGCCGGAAGCTATACAGTGTATGGAGGTTTCCAGTACCAGCGTACTGCAGCTCAGCTCCCAATCACTTAAATGGGAGCTGAGCTGCAGTACCCTGGCATAGCCACCATACAGTGTACAGAGTTGCTTGCGTCCAGCTCCTTACAGCTGATTGTAGGGGTGCCAGAGTCGACCCCCACTGATCTGATATTGACAGGTCATCAATATCTGTAGCCCAGAGAACTCCAAGGCTGTGCTGGGAGGGCTATCATGCCGACCAGCCAATCCCCAACTGGTTGACCTATCAATGAGACTGGAGACGGAGCCAATAAGATTCCTGGTTTAGCATCCAATCCCAGAGCTAGAAGAAGGATTTAGGTCTGCAGCTCAATGACTGCCAGTTGCCTGTAATTTTGTAATCCTGGCTCCTGTGTTTTGTGCCACCCAGTACCAGTGCCTTAGAACTCCTGGTAATCTGACTGTGGATTGTTTTCTGGATTAACATCTCATGTGCTCATTTGCCTTCTGATAGTTCTGCTGGTATTCTGACTGTGGCTTGTTTCTGGATTAACCCTTCATCCACTGTTTTGGCACTTTTGGATATATTTATCAAAACTGGTTTAAATAAAAACTGGCTTAGCTTCCCATAGCAACTAATCAGTTTCCACCTTTCATTTTTCAGAGCTATTTTAGGAAATGAAAGGTGCAATTTATTTGGTTGTCATGGGCAGCTAAGCAAGTTGTCCCCCGAGTGTCTCTCCTGGTTTTGATCCTGCTCATCTATTACTCTTTGCACCCCATCCCCAGTCATTCTAGTAGACCTGCTTCTAGCAAGCTCGCGACAGTTTTTTTGCTACTTTACTCCACAGACATCTGCATGGACTTTGTATGTTTTCTCTCTGTTTGCATGAGTTTCCACCAAGTCCTCCGCTTTCCTCTCACAGTCCAAAGACATACTAATAGGGAATTTAGATTGTCGGCTCCAATGGGGACATTAAGTGATGATAAAGTCTGTAAAGCCCTGCAGAATATGTTAGCGCTATATAAATGAGTAAAATAAACCTGGGTCTCTAGCAGCCAAATCCATCTGACCTTGCTCTAGTGAGGACCCTATGAGTAATCTTAGCTTCCTACCAACTGGAGGGCTTAGGGAAGACTGGTAGCAGTTTCTGAGTTTACTGGCTGTGGTTCCTGATCGTGACAATAGTATTCCTCACAGCTAGATTGAACACCTTTCAAATCCAACAAGTCCGATTCATCTTTCCATCCACATCGGCTGTATGGGTATACTCAACCTCATACACATTGTCAGACAGTTTTGCCGAAATCAACCGGGTTTGACCTTAATCTCATGTATGTCAACTTCTGCGTAAAGTCCTGATCCAATTAACATTCTCACCTTTTCCTTTCCGGACTGTTCACCTTTCTATTACTGCCAAAGTAAATTCAATTACTATCCATAAACTCCAGTGGGAGATTCCCATTACTTCGTGAGCAAGCTGCTATAATTGGTCTTCTCTTTCTGAAGCAATCATTTAGAAGAAATATAATTTCCGTCATGGGAGATGTAATTGACAAAAATATAAAGAAATTAAAATGCAATATGAATTTACGTGTCCGGGGGTTGGGGTGGGGGAGCTCTGGGTAAAAAAAATAAAGTGCTTATTCTTTTGTCTACATGTTACTGACCATCAGTGGTCCGATAATATTAGAGTTTTTCATGTTGATAACTTGTCTTCTTTTGTGTCCTCTTTAGGGTCTGGTCTCAAGTCGGCATCGTCTGACCATGTGCCAGTTGGCTGTGCAGAATTCTGACTGGATTCGGTGAGATTTGGCTTAAGGGGCATGATATCAATAATGCAAAAGTGCTGATTACTATGAGCTGATAAACCAAAAGTTCTGCAGGTACAGACTTGCCCAACAGAATCAGAGGATCCTTCAGTACTATGTATATTGGGGTCTTACTCTGCATGATAAATGCCACTTGCTGAAGTGAGACAACCCCTTTAATCTCATCTCCCCATTCAGAACACATTGGCCAAGCGTGCATGTGTATGGGAGAGTCAGGAGGAATAGCTGCTGGCCAAACAATCTGTTCAGCCGTAGCTATTGAAGGTGTATGGTCTTTTTCTTATAGGTCGATTCACAAATAATATGTCATACTGAATACATGCCCTGTGTTTGCAATCATGCTCGCAAGGTTTATAAGCACTTAAAGAGGAGCTGTCACCTCTCCAGTCAATAACTACTTGCATCCCCCCAATATGATGTGCCATTCTTTAATTATCCCTGCTATGAATAAATTGCTAGACGTTTGCAATGAAGGTCCAGCTCAGTGGTTCCAGTTGGGGGCATGTCCCTGCACATTCTTACACTGGCAGCACTGATTGGATAATATCAGACTGTGCAGGGACACACCCCCAAGTGCTAGCACCCATCTGGACCTTCGTTGTAAACTGCTAATTCATGGAATAATAAAGCAACGGCACATAATGGAGTCATAAGAATAGATGCTCCAGAATTGTTATTACATGAGGAGTGCAAGTAGTCTCTAAAAGAGACTTGTCAGGGTTAGTGACAAATCCTCCTTAAAGGGGTTATCCAATCCTATAAAAATGCCCCCATATGCCGGGCCCCTCACATTGAATATACTTAGTGCGCTTCTAGCGCCTCTCCTGGTCCCTGCACTGCCGCTGCTGCTTCTCCCCACGGGTGGATGAAAAGATCCGGTGTTGGGGGGAGGGGGCAGCCAATAGCAGGAGGTGTTGGGGGCGAGCCTCCCTAGCATCGTGGGTGACGCTATGCAGGCTTGTCCCCACCTGTCATTGGCTACTCCCCACCGACACCGGATGTTTTTATCCGTGCACGGGGAGAAGCTTTGGCAGCGGTGTAGAGACTAGGAGCAGTGCGGGGAGCCAGGTAAGTAGATTCAATGTGAGGGGCCCCGCATATGGGGGGGCATTTTATAAATTGGATAACCCCTTTAAAAGTGGGATGTGCACAGGTTTTGTACAGATTCTCTGGTGGGTCCAAAGACCCCTCCCCCCAATGACGCTGGGAATATATACACTGCACAAAGGAGACTTCTAAGAGGGTCATATGTAACTGAACAAGAAAATAAAATGATTGGAGGTAAAGTAATACAAGTACAGTTAGGTTCATATAATGCATAGAGAATATATGTTCACACAGGTTTAATTTAAAGTAGGTTGCCTCCCTGTGTTGTTACAAGCTTGAACCTTTCCATTCTGCAGGGTAGACCCTTGGGAATGCTACCAGGATACTTGGCAGACAACATGCAGTGTTTTGGAGCATCACCGAGATCTCATGAAGGTGAGACAAATAATGTTCTGTGTGATATAGGAGGGCTGGCTGACTATAAGAGTGCCACATTGTGCCCTAGACATTGTACAAGGATAATGGGGGAGATTTATCAAAACTGGGGTCAAGAAAAACTAGCAACCAATCTGATTCCACCTTTGATTTTTCAGAGCTCCTTTGGAAAATGAAAGGTGGAATCTGATTGATTGCAATGGGCTTTTCCTTTACATCAGTTTTGATAAATTTCCCCCAGTTGTTCTAGACTTTATGGTAGACTAATAAGAAGCCTACATGCAGTAAAATGGTGATAATATAGCTCTTATTCCTTTCCAGAGGGTAACCGGCTGCATCCTGTCTAATGTGAACACGCCATCCGTCACACCGGTCATTAATCAGACCCTGAACCAGCCGACACAGCCCATCTACCAAAACAACAATCTCACCAACAAGCCCACAGCAGGCAAGTGTGTGCATGATCGGTGGACGCGAAAGAGACCGGATCCCCAAGGAAAGCTGAGTCACAGTTCAGACTTTCCCGTGAGGTCTTCATCACGCCTCGTGTTTGTCCTCCGGGGCCCTCCGTTATAGACATGTCTTCAGATACAGATACCTGCAGAATACATAAGCACTTTGCAAAAATAAGAAGGCAACATGTCCCTCAACATTTCTGGTAGACAAAGTTTTTAGATTTTATTATGGGCCCACCTTTGAAGAATATTCAGGTTTTACAATAGATCATAGTGATCATACCACCAACCTATTAACACCAAGTACGGTATATTTATATATCACTAGCTGAAGGACCCGGCTTCGCACGGGTATATTTCATCTATTTCATTTAATGTTTGTGTGTGAGGTTAAAAGATATCCACAGTGTTCTCCATCAGAGTGACCTCTACAGTATCCCGCCCCTTTAACAGTGACTTCCACAGTACCCTGCTCCCTTAACAGTGGCCTCCACATACCCTGCTGCCTTAACAGTGACTTCAGTGCCCCGCTGCCTTAACAGTGACCTCCACAGCAGCTTCCCCTTTAATAGTGGCCTCCACAGTCCCCTTCCCCCTTTACAGTGACCTCCACAGTGCCCGTCCCTTTATCAGTGACCTCCACAACAGCCTGCCGCTTTAACAGTAACATCCACAGCGCCCACCCCTTTAACAGTGACCTCCACAGCGGCTGCCCCTATTTTAGTGACCTCCACAGTACCCCATCTACTTAACAGTGATTTCCACAATAAGCCACCCCTAAACAGCGATCTCCACAGAGCTCCATTCCCTTTAAATGTGACTCCACAACTCCCTGCCCCTTTAACAGTGACCTCTACAGCACCCTTCCCCTTAACACTGACCCATAGCGGACTGCCCCCTTAACTGTGACCTCCACCGTTCCCTGCCCCTTTAACAGAGACCTCCACAGCACCTGCCCCTTTAACAGTGACTGCCACAGTACCCCGCTGCCTTAACAGTGACCTCCACAGTCCCCTGCCCCCCTAACAGTAACCTTTACAGTGCATTCCCCTTTAACAGTGACCTCCACAGCATCCCGCTCATTTAACAGTGATCTCCACAGCACCCGCCCCCTTAACAGTGACCTCCACAGTACCCCGCTGCCTTAACGGTGATCCCCACAGCGACTGCCCCTTTAACAGTGATCTCCACAGCACCCGCCCCCTTAATAGTGACCTCCACAGTGCCCGTCCCTTTAACAGTGACTGGCACAGTACCCCGCTCCCTTAACAGTGACCTCCACAGTACCCCGCTGTCTTAACAGTGATCCCCACAGTGCCCGCCCCTTTAACAGTGACCTCCACAGCATCTCGCCCCTTTAACAGTGATCTTCACAGCGCCCTCCCCTTTAACAGTGACCTCCACAGTGCCCTGCCCCCTTAACTGTGACCTCAACAGTGCCCGCCCCTTTAACAGTGATCTCCACAGCGACCGCACATTTATTAATGAAGCAGCACTGTGCTGTCTGATCATGACCTGCAGCTGACAAAAGTTGATTTTTACTTTCATTTTTTCAATCCCCATCGGCTGCGGAGTGGAAGGGGTGTGACCTAAACAGGTCAGGGGCATGACTTAGCGGGACCTGGGGGCTGGTTTTTTAAGTCCGATTTCACTCCGCTCCTTTAACAGTGTCATCCACAGCGCCCTGCCCCTTTAAAGCTGACCTACAGCAGTGAAGAAAAATGGCTGTTTTTTTATGGAAACCTGTTGTAAAACTGTGTGTATGTGGAGACTAAGGGCCTGCAAGCTTCTATTGTCTGATAAGGGTCATGTGACCAGGCTTCTATTGGCTAATGCATTTTTTGGGAATATCTCAGGATATAGAGAGCTGGCACCTGGCCTAAAACCTTCCCGGACACTTGATGTACCTCTGTGCCAAATTTTGTGATTGTAAATGCGACGGTGCAGATTCCTTTAGCAGACATACACACATGCATACATACACTCAGCTTTATATATTAGATGAAGGGATGGACACGGTGGGAACTAATTGACTATGACAGACACTTACCAGTGTAATGCTGTAGATATATCAGTGTAGGACAATAGACCAAGAGTAACATTTTAGGCGCGAGAAAGGTCAGGATATGGTTTAAAAAAAAGTATTTCTTAAAAAAATAAGAGGAATTTAAACTCAAGTGTACTGCTATCACTATCCTAACCAGGGGCGGACTGGGAACTTAAAGTGGCCCTGGAAAAAATTGAAAGTTGCCCCATGGTGTAGGCACGTCCAAATTGACAGAAGGTGGGTCAACACATGTAGGCAGGGACAATAGAAATAGGTGGGGCCAGCAATACCATAGTGCAGAACAAAATACCACAGTGCAGTACAAAATATGACCCCAGCAGAACAAAATACCACAGTGTAGCACAATATACTGCCCCAGCAGAGCCAAATACCACAGTGCAGCACAATATACTGCCCCAGCAGAGCCAAATACCACAGTGCAGCACAATATACTGCCCCAGCGGAGCCAAATACCACAGTGCAACACAAAATATTGTCCCAGCAGAACCAAATGCCCCAGTGCAGCACAAAATACAACCCCAGCAGAATCAAATGCCACAGTGCAGCACAAAATACAAACCCAGCAGAACCAAATGCCACAGTGCAGCACAAAATATTGCCCCAGTAGAACCAGATACCACAGTGCAGAACAAAATACCACAGCAGCAGAACCAAATCCCATAGTGCAGCACAAAATACCGCCCCAGTAGAACCAAATACCACAGTGCAGCACAAAATACCACCCTAGCAGAACCAAATACCACAGTACAGCACAAAATACCGCCCCAGAAGAACCAAATACCACAGTGCAGAACCAAATACCGCTCCAGCAGAACCAAACACCACAAAATACTGCCCCAGCAGAACCAAATGCCACAGTGCAGCATTCCACTCGCAGCCACAGTATGACACTGTATCATCGTCCTGAGGACAGCAATACAGTTGAGTTCAGTTGGGCACCTGCGACCGCAGGCCAGTTGCATAAGTACCTGATGTTCCTAGCATTAATTAATACTGAATGCATCAGGTCTGTATGTACCTGGCTAGCAGCCATGAGGAGGACTTGGGCGGCCCCTTGGGCATTGGCCCACCGGGAAATTTCCCTGTAGGGTCTATGGCATTCGTCCTCTGATCCTAACTTATTAGAACTAACAGAGTGTAGAAATATAACGTGTTGATTAATTTGATAATGAATTAAAAATAAAGAAAATAAGTCATAATCTATGGAAAAAGCAGGTGTGAATGATTAAAGTGTCATATATAAACAGTTGCATAGTATTAATATAACCATCAGTAATTGGGTAATTGTTAATTACTTCTGTTAGTGAGGTTTCTCGGAAAAGTTGGAGAAGGACTGAGTCGTATGTGCTGTGTCCGCCCCAATCTGCAACGTGTTACATTTGTGGGTAAGTTTCCAGAGATTCTTTATGTATATGTTTTGCATTTTAAAACCAGCAAACGAGTATCTCATCTATGTCCTGCAGAGGGCACATTAAAAGTCTGTCAGCAATTGTAACCACCCTGCTGACAGCACTAGTTAGGGGCTGGAAAGACCAGTACAAATATACCCTTTTCTAGAGGTTTATCAAGAGTAGTGTGAATATGAAGGTTTATTCTGCTAGATTCTGTTCCTGCAAGTGACCAAGGCGGTGCTTCACTGTGAAGTGCTCTCTGCATTGACCTGCTTTACAGGCCTTTTTCTCTGCTCTGAGTGACAACTGTACTGGTCTCCTGGTTGGATGCTACAGCTGTCACTCAGAACAGAGGGGAGGGACTGTGAAGCAGCTCAATGCAGAGAATACTACACAGTAAAGCTTCTCCCTGGGCACTTACGGGAGCAGAATCTGGCAGAATAAAAGTTCATATTTTCATATTCACATTACTCTTTATAATGAAATCTCCATATAATGTATGTTTGTACTGCTCCCCAGCCCCTACCTCCTGCTGTCAGCAGTCTGGTATGGTCAAAACTGCTGATAGATTCCCTTTAAAAAGCTCTTGTGATTTAAAACATTGTTTTGTTATACTGTCCTTCAGATGGGAAAAAGCTGCTCACAGCAGATACAGTGCATTCAGAAAATCCTCAGACCCTTTCACTTTTTTATATTGTGGCCTAGAGCTAAAATATATATTAAAAAAAGTTTCCCACCTAAATCTGCACTCAGTACCCCATAATCAGAAAGTAGAAAGAAAAATTTGGAATATTCAGAATAGGTAATAAAAAATGAAACACAAAAATTTTGCGTGAACACAAGTCAGGCCCTTTGCTTTCACACTTGAAATATAGCTCTGGGGTCTCCCATTTATCTTGAACCAAGCCATGAGGAGTAAATAATTGCCTGTAGAGCTCAGAGACAGGATTGTGTGGAGGCATAGATCTGGAGAAGGTACAAAAAGTTTCTGCTGCACTGAAAGTTCACAAGAGCGCAGTGGCCTCCATAATTCTTAAATCGAGGATGTTTGGAACAACCAGGTCTGGTCCTAGAGCTGGCCACCAAACCAAACTAAGTAATCAGAACAGAAGGGCCTTGGTAAGAGAGTTGACAAAGAACCCAATGATCATTCTGGCAGAGCTCCGAAGATCCTGTGTGCAGATGAGTGAAACTTCCAGAAGGTCAACCATCATTGCACTCTCCACCAATCTGGGCTTTATGGCAGAGTGGCTAGAAAGAAGCCTTTCCTCAGTAAGAGACACATGAAAGCCGCCTGGAGTTTACAAAAAGCAACTAAAGGACTCTCTGACTGTGAGAAATAATATTAAACTTGTTGGCCTCAATTCTAAGCTCATGATTAGGGATGAGTGAATCGACTTCGGATGTTTCAACAACACAGGATTGGTCAAGACAACACAGGATTGGCTTAGGGACAACTCTACAAATCTCCTTCAGTGGCCCAGGTAGAGCCTTGACTTGAACCCAATCGAACATCTCTGGAGAGACCTGAAAATGGCTGCCAACTGATGGTCCTTCTCCAACCTGACAGAGCATGAGAGGATCTTCAGAGAATAATGGTAGAAAATCCCTAAATCTAGGTGTGCATCATACTCAAGAAGACTGGAGGCCTAAGGTGCTTCAACTTAGTCCTGAGTAAAGGGTCTGAATACTTACGTCAATGCAAGATTTTAGTTTTTCCTTTTCAATAAATTAGCAAAGATTTCTAACATCCTGTTTTCACTTTGTCATTATGGGTTATTGAGTGCAAAATTATATGGAAAAAAATGTGTTTTTTTTATTTTAGCACCCTGAAAAAAGTGAAATTGACTTTCTGAATGCATTGTATATTTTGGGCTTGCAGTCAGTAATTCTGTTGAAGTAAATTTCAATCAAACTTTACCCTTCAAGGAACTGTAGACTGTAACTGCACAGCAGAGATTTTGTTTAAGATTGATAACCCCTGTCTATATGGATCTATGGATGTCATGGGGGTGTTTGTCTTATATGAGTCAGTGCCTTAGGCTATGTTCACATCACTGTTTTTTAGCAGAAACAAAGGTTGCCCGATTGACTCTTTCTGTACTTACTAGGGGTAGACTTAGTCTGGGCTGGAAACCCATAGACAGTCTCAGTGCAGTTAGATAAGTTAAAGTGTTCCTGCAGTGCAATTTTTTTCCGGCTGAATCCTGGCATAGTTGCCGGGTAGCGGCTGGATCTCCAGTGGACCCTATTATAGTTAATAGGGCCGACTGGCATTATGGTACCTTCCGACGATGCCAGATCTAGAGACTGCATATGTGAAACTAGCCTAACTCATGTATCAAGGTAACTTGTGCTACATCTGTACAAGCAACAAGATGGAAATGCTTGGCATGTATTCGTATGTGACGTCACATAACTGGTTGTGTCATTTGGTTTGACAGATGAAAATGCAAACTTGGGCACAGTCATGAGATATGAAGAAATAGGTAAGTGCCAGTAAGAGCCATTGTGATGGGACAGGTGGTGTTGAGGCGGCACTCTCTCTGTGATACTATAGTCATTGGTCTTCTCACTCATACACTTGCTGTCCTTCCTACCCAGAGCTGCGGATCTTGCTCCTGTGTGGTAGTGACCTGCTTGAGTCATTTTGTATCCCTGGCCTCTGGAATGAGTCAGATGTGAGTATTGTTCCTTATGTTGTCTACAGACCCTTCTGCTCTCATTCTCCTTCCTTGGATGACAGACGTGTTGAGTTACACGGGTGACTGGATAGTGATGATATCTGGTTTTCTTCCTTGCTCACTGCACTGTGTATCTGTGTTTCCCTGTAGATGGAGGTGATCGTTGGAGATTTTGGCATCGTGGTTGTACCACGTGATGGTACAGACACTGAGCAAATCATGAATCACTCATCAGTTCTCCGTAAATACAAGGTGTGTTCTGCTCTTATCTCGAAACTTTAAGTCATTGCTAAGGCAAATGTTTCCCTGGACGACCAACTTTTATGATTTTATTGAAATTATTTATAATTATAATTAAAATCTCTTATTATATATATTAGATATTATATATCTGTATAATATAATCAGTTATATATTATATATAATCAAAATCTATTATTATAAATATTGCTTCTCAGCTGTTTTCTTGTAGAAAGAAAAAAAACATTTGTTAAATTTTAGCTGAACTCAGTTGACTTGGGCTATGTTCACACCTACGTTATGGTGTCTGTTACAGAAGCCACAAGACAGTACCACATCTGTTGTATGGCGTATACCACCGATAGGTTGATAATGAGGTCCATTGTGGTGGCTTTGGCGGGAAGAATTATGATGCACGGAGCACTGTTCTTTTCATCGAATCTGATGGGACTTGTGACCGGTCTAAAACACCGGTCTTATTAACCCCATAGCTAGTGGTGGATCTGCCAAAGTTATGAAGAGTCGCCGGCCTCTACATAGCTTCAGCATATCCTGCGCTAGTCTAAATGTAATCCAGCTTCCTAGCTGTCATACGTTTATACCATTTTCTACGCCTAAAACAAGTGTAGAAAATGATGAATGTGATGAGGCGTGAGCGGGGAAAAGTTGTAGATTTTGAACTGCATTCTGTGCTAGACGTATATCTGGATAGTAAATGACCCCCTTTGTCCATATTAGTGTTGGGGCTCCATCACAAATTCTGACAGATTTGATGAGAAGAATATTATTTCCTGCAAAATGACTGACACTATAATGGAACCCCAACTGATCCATTATAATTCAATGGTAACGGTTATATCCACCATACACGGATACATTATGTAGTGGTCAAAGCTGGTTACTGCAGCCCTGCTTCTATTGAAGTGAATGGGTGCAGACCTGTGATTGCCAGCTATGTCCACTACACAATGGATAGAGCGGTGGAGATCTGATGCCAATTTTCGGCACTACAATGAAATAGCTGATCAGTGCAGGTGCAGGGTGTTGGACCCCTGCCGATCATTGATGGGCTATCCTGAGAATAGGCCATCAACAACAAAATCCTGGACAACTCCCTTAAAGGGGTAAGAAACCTAAGTGTAAATAAACGTTTCTGTACCATTTGCAAACAGGAGGAGGCTCTATACACAAAATCAAAATTTCTTTCCTTTGTCAGTGAAGAAGGAATACAGAATACTTGCCTTCTCCGTTCCATCCAGACTTCTGTTAGGGTTGGTGTAAACCATGACCCAGCTGCCCGTCCACTTGTTTGTTATCTCAATCTCTTTCTAAGGGCTCATGCACACAAAAATATTTTTTGTCCTCACCCGGTCTGCATTTTTTGCGTGTCTGATGTGGACCCATCCACTTGTGGCATCCGCAAAAATATAGAACATGTCCTATTCTTGTCCGTATTAAGGACAAGGATAGGACTGTTCTATTAGGGGACGGACTTCAAAAAATCATGTGCTAGAACCAGCCCTTTACCTCACGTGGATCCTGAGATCTCCCCATTCATTGTTCCAATTGCTCTGTTGGATTTATTTCAAGCTGGCAGCTCAGAGGATGTGCCGTTCTCAGGGGGCATGTCCTTTCTCATGGGTTGCCCTTTCTGGTGCACCTGGTGGCAGTTGAAGGATAGAACCGAGCATGTGCGTCCAGCTCAGTGAGGTGGACAGAGAAATTAGAAAAGAACAAACAGCAGGTGGCACCATACAGCCAGATTTCACTGAATAACTCAGAGGCTATGCTCAACTTTTAATTACATGCAGTTCCAAAATTATTCTGATCCAGATGCTGGTTTAAAAACTGTAGAATATTTTTGTGGGACAACCCCTATAAGATTGCATTGCCTCTGGATAGGAGCAGGAGTAATGCATCCACCCATAAATAGCACTACCCTGAGATGATGCCCCCTGTCCATTATACCCATCATAGCAGTAAGGGCTGTGAACATAAGCCCTTTAATGTCAGTGATTGAACTTCTAGGATGTATCACGTTATATCTCCTAACACTATCTCTTTCCTTATAGAACAACATCCTCGTGGTTAAAGATGACATTAACCATCCGATGTCCCACGTGAGCTCCACCAAGAGCAGGTAATGCATATACCATTCCCAAGTGTAGGTTGTCCATGGAGTAGGGGTTTGACTCCTACTGACCATACATTAATGGTGTAGCTTAAGACTAGGTCAGCAACCTTCGGCACTCCAGCTGCTGTGAAACTACAACTCCCAGCATACACACATGCTTGACTGTTCTTGTATCTCCTATAGAAGTGAGTGAAGCATGCTGGGAGTTGCAGTTTCAGAACAGCTGGTGTGCCAGAGGTTGCTGATCCCTGAACTAGGTCACGAAACTGCTTTAAAACTTCCCAATCCAATATAATTTACAATTAATTTACAACATCTGTGAATTGATAGGATTGATAATAAAATAGTCACGTAAACAGGCTATAAGTAGCTCAGCAGTATTAAAATGATGACTGCCGAGGCTGCAGTTCCATATTCCTCCTTTAGGGGCAGTTTAGGGGCATTGATAACCCAGTCTGTGCCCGTTTTTTGTCTCTGTCAGGTTGGCCTTGCAGCATGGAGATGGACACGTGGTGGATTACTTGATGCAGCCTGTCATTGACTATGTACTGAAAAGTCAGCTTTATATCAACACATCGGGGTGACCTTGAATGTTCCTACTCTAGGTGTGGCCTCGGGCTCACCTTCGTCATCACAGTACTATGTGTTATTACTCACTACTCACCACAGTCTCCTCACGGATCATGATTCCTCTTTTACCCCACTCATTACTGTCCTCCTCACCTCTATGCCTTACTCATTCACTTATCTTATGACTCCAAAGCCCAAGGTTGAGGTAACGCTCGCTTACTTCTGAGGGGAGTGCTTGGGGCAGTGTTTTTTTCTGGTGTGTTTAAGCATTAGAACCATTCTTACGGGGAGGGCGGCGTATAATATAACCCATTCAGTGCCATGCCCATCACTGAGCGGGCATATATTTATTTCCCTGTTGATGGTGGGAGTTTTAGTATGACTCATTTCTTACTTTCTCCAAATAAGTAGTTTTTCTCTCTGGTAGGAACTGGGAATGAGTCCAATATCCCTGTCCTCCTTCTGTCCAGAGGACTGTGGATACCAAGACGAGGGGGGGTTGTTGCTGCATTCCCACCATAAGCATTCTGCATGCAACTAGTATGTTCTTCTCGTGCTTATATGTCCATGGTGTTATCATAAATTTTATGAACCCCCTATCCAGAAGGACAGGGGCATGCGGCTCAACAAGAAGTGCAGAAATGAATAGGGAACTGGTGGGGAACCTTGGGTGAAAGCCCTAACTGGGATGCTATAAATGGCAAAGTATTTTTGACGCAGAAGGTGCTGAAGGTATTTTGGTGGAAGAACGTCTATATGTAGCCTCAGTATTCACTCCAGCCATGTCAAAATGGCGTTGTAGACCCTATGTGTAGCCCCCTCTTTCCGAATATATGTCTTTCTGCGGTTGCTGTAACAAATCAGGGCTCATGGCATCATGGAAGGTGAGGTAGCAGCTTTCAGGATGGTGCTGTCCGGTGCAGTTTTGATCCATATGCCAATAAACCTTTCCATCCAGCTTGTACAGGCCTCTTATAGACAGCAGGGCTCACGCATAAGTTACTACCGTTTGAATTTGACGTGCTAACATTTACATGGATCTCAGAATTTTCTTCTAATTAAGCGTTAGCGTCGTTATTACTTAGCAGTAAAGACTGTAGAGTTGGATAAAATACAAAAAAATATATAAAAAATAAAATACAAAATAAGCATTACATTTGAAAGGGCTATTGTTGAGCATGAGTATTGTAGACTGTAGATACTGAAAAGAAATGGCCACTGAAATCAGACATATTTGACCCACAACATAAAACTTGACGATAAAGGGGTTGTGCCACCATTAAATGTTATTTTAATATAATTAAGCATGAAAAACGAGTTACTTTTTTAATTTACTCTCTAGTTGTGAGATATACTCTTTACGTCATTATATTGGCGCCCCCTGGTGGTTAATCTGTATGGTAATGTGCACGTCCACTTTCTGAGGTGGTTGCACATGCTCAGTTCCATCTTTTAACGGCTACCAGCCGTATTTACTATTGGAAGCTGTCACAGTTAGTTGGAGAGAGCCGCAACAAAAAAAGGACATGGCCCCTGAGCAAGGACACAGCTCCTGAGCTGTGATAGGAAGAGAGCTGCAGCAGAACGGACACACCTACCCTGAGCAAGGACACAGCACCTGAACTGGAATAGGGAGAGAGCTTCAGCAGAAAAGACGCACCCTCTGAGCTGTGATAGGTAGAGAGCTGCAGCAGAAAGGACATGCCGCCTGAATAAGGACACCCCTTAGCTGTGATAGGAAGAGGACACGCCCTCCAAGCTGGCAGCTTGAAGAGAATGTAGCAGAGCAATTGGGGCGAAGAATAAGGAGATCTCTGGATCCATGTGAGGCACAGGGCTGGTCTTAGCTAGAGATTTTCATTTTCATCATACTATATTATGTTTGATTTTCATTTTTGAGATAACCCCTCTTTCATAATAATAATAATTAACAATATGATAGTCACTGCTGACTTCAGTCCCAACATCTTAGTGTGTCCCTTGTCTACATGATCTCACTAATGGATTAACTCTCCGGGGACCCTCTGAATGCACCGCCTTTCCTGACATATTTCTTCATATTAGCCAGCATGCATTCATAGTTACACCATTTATGGAGCCTGACCCCTATATACATTCCATGTATACATCAGTGCCCATCCCTCTTCATCATATGTCAGCTTGGCTTTCTTTACGGCATGCAGTGGATGAATTTCTTACAATTGAGTACTGTTGCTAAGGCCTCCAAAAAGCTAAAGTGTGAACTATGGGGATGACAGGGGGTCCAGTGGCTGATAAAATCACTTGTGGTTACGAGCCCCAAGCACGGCGTACTAACACCTCTTACTGGCCTGTTTCTGAGACCCTTTTACAATATGCCTACTCGCAGGCATATTTAGGAAAGTCGAATAATTGGAACAGTTGAAGTTTGTGTGGCCAAAGAGTCAAGAATTAATACAAACATTTATGTATATTGTGCAAAAATAAAAGAAAAAAGTGGGGGGTAAGTCTCATGTTCGGAGGATTTGACTGCAGTTCTTTGACTAGTGTATGGTTCTGTTCATATTAATGTTGCTGTTTTACCAATAAAGATTTTGCTTTGCTAGAATGTGTGCGTTGTGATATCGGCCGACAAAGAAAATGATAAATGGGATCAGATTTTATTAATAAATAAATAGGAACAGTACGAAGCAGGTCTGCAACGGCCTCTACGAGAGAGGCAAAGTTCATAGTTTCAGGTGGTTTGATACATGAGTGAGTCCTCTCTCAACCACGTCCAAAAAAAGAATAGATTTATAATAAAATACATTAATAGGTGACCGTTTAATACTGCAGCATATTGCACCCAGTATGGGTGAGGTGGAGTGACCATGCGCCCCTTTGATGGACCATCACTGTACTTTCAAGGTCTTTCGATGGCGGAGGTACTGTAGCACCCCGGTGGCAGAGCTTTATGGATGTCACGCAGGTTTTGGATGTCAATCAGTGTCTGTTGAATCTCTTTTTCTAAAAAGAGAATTTCCTGTTTCTGATTTTTAGCTGCCAATTCCAACACCTCCAAAGCTGGCCTGAGCTCCCCCGTGACTTTTGTACGAGCAGACCGCAGGCTGAGGTCCAGAGCTCGTATCCCTTCTTCGCTGCCTTCTATAGGCTGGTCTGAAAAATAAAATAAAATCAGGAGAATTTAGAGGCAAATTAAGAGTGAGAGAGAGAAAGGGAGGGGAGGGAGGCGAGGAAGGAAGGGAGAGAGGGAAGGAGAAGGGAGGGAAAGAAGGGAGGGAGGAAAAAAGTAAAGGAGAGAAGGGAGGGAGGAAGGAAGGGAGAGAAAGAGAGAGAAGGGAGGGGAAGGGAGATAGGAGGGAAGGAAGGGAGAGAGGGAAGGGATGGGAAGGGAAAGAGGGAAAGGCAGGGGAGAGGGGAAGGAAAAAAAGGAAGGGAGAAAGAGAGGATAGGGAGAGGAAGGTAGAAAGGGTAGGGAGGGGAAGGGAGAGAGTGAAGGGATGGAAAGGGAGATAGGGAAGGGATGGAAAGGGAGCGAGGGGAGGGAAAGGGAGAGAGGGAAGGGAGGGAAAGGGAGAGAGGGAAGGGAGGGAAAGGGAGAGAG
Organism: Rhinella marina; assembly: GCA_900303285.1. NCBI lineage: Eukaryota > Metazoa > Chordata > Amphibia > Anura > Bufonidae > Rhinella > Rhinella marina. Next base: position 72,674 of record ONZH01008000.1, on the reverse strand, counting down.
GGAAGGGAGGGAAAGGGAGACAGGAAGGAAGGGAGAGATGGAAGGAAAGATTTGTAGTGGAGTTTTTCTAAAATAAATGCTGTGTATAAAACTATCAGGAGAGCTTCTCAGCCTGTTAATAAGGAATATTTCCATTCAATGACAGCAAGCAAAGAGATCTTAAAGGGGATGTCCGGCCTTGGAGCCAAGAACTTTTATTGTCAAGACCTTTGCCCCTGAACATAAACAAAGCAGACGTAGGTCCTGCCGCTATTCCATTCCCATTCATTGCAGGACCAGGAAGCATATGGGTCTCATGACTGCTCTGGCCAATCCCAGGCCTCAGTGGTACTATCGGATTGAACATTACCTCACAACTGTGAGGAAACCTTTAAGATGATGTGACCACTGAGGCTGGTGACTGGCCGCAGCAGTCAAGGCATTTCAGCCACTTCTTGGTCCCATGGGGCAGCGACAGGACAATGGACAAGTGATCAGGATCATGTAAACCTGTCTAGTGAACTTGATTGAATTTCAACATTCTTGGGTTTATCCTTTTCAATGGTGAGCACACAGGTGCTGGGGGTGGGGGTAAAGCTTCATGACAAAGCGTTCACTACATTATAGAGCTATTATAGAGTTGCAGGCAACATATGAGGCTGTATGGCACCATGTTCTCCTCGAGAAAACGTCTGTGAAACATCACTTATTGGAATATACCTCTGCATGAAATTGGAGGCATATGGAGCAATGGGGGCTTTACTGTTGCTCTTAGAGGCTCTGCTCTCTCTGCAACTGCCGCATCCTCTGCATTTTGATTGACAGGACCAGGCAGTGTAAGGCCTGTTTCACAGTTGCGTTGTTAATTCCGTTTTTGAGATCCAGCAGAGATCCGTTTTGATTTTGCACATCAGTATGCACCCATTCCATTAGGATGCAGCTGTGTGAAATCAAACTAAATCCATCACTAAATACATTGAAAGGCAATGTTTTTTTTTAGGCTCCTAAGAAAACGGATCCGTGACCATTGACTTACATTGTTTTTAGTGATGGATACAGTTTGCAGCGGTTTTGTGTCAGTCACAAAACGGAATGCTGATGGAACAGAAAGCATCCTGATGGATCCTGAACTGATCTCTTTCCTTTCAGAATGCATGAGGACTAAGAGGAAACGTTTTTTTCCAGTTTTGAGATCCTCTGCCGGATAACAATACCGGAAAAGAACCACGCAAGTGTGAAACAGGCCTAAACGTTATCACACCTGGCTCTGTCATTTCCTAAAGTCAATCAAAGTGCAGAGGGCGCAGCAGTTGCAGAGATCAGAGCCTATAGGAGTAATGGCAACGCCCCCGTTGCTCCTAGATTCTCATTTGCATACATTAAAACATCATTTTTCTCAGCAATGCGGGCACCTATGAACATGGGACCAACACAGATGTCTTCAGCTGCCAAGTGCACATGTAACAAGTCAGGGCTTGTTCACATCGCCGTCTGGATAACGATGTTATAACGGGAAAAAAAACGAATCCACAAGACTGAAATCAAAACGGAAACCTTTAGAGGCATTCCGTTTTGATCCATCGTAATAAAAGTATAAGGGCAAGCATAACGGATTTGTTTCATAGGTACAAATCTGCTGACAGATGCCCTTTAATATAATATGCTTTACCTATGAAAAATTTCAACAGAGCAACTGGACACAAAGGCTCAACTGGTATTGCAGGCAGGATTTACCTAATTGCTGCCCTGAAATCTGATTTACGGTGACAAAGGCCTCCAAAGACTAAAGGCTCAGCTGGTACAGAATTACTAATGGCTCAATAGTAATTTGATCAGTGCATGATGCAAGTATAACTCACACCTTGATGAGATAAATGACTGCGCTCTCTTACCCAATAGCCCCAGTACGTGATCAAGGGCATTCAGTGTCTCTGTCACGGCTCCAAATGTGCCAGTAGCGCTGGCCTTGGCTTCCAGAGCGCTTTCAGCAATCTAAAGGTTGACAAAGAAAACGAGCAAAATTTATCCAGAACTGTTATTTTGGTCATTATGACACATCTATTTTTTCAGTAGTGCTGAGATCAGTGATGTCTATAGGAAATGCGAACATGGCATTTAAAGGGGGAGCACAGGATTAGACATTTAAACATGGCTGGTTTCTTCCAAAATCAGCTCCATACACGTACATAGCTTGTGCCTCATATTGCAGCTCAATTCCATTCAAGAAAATAGAGCCGAGATACCGCGCATGACCTGTGGACATGGGTGGCGCTGTTTTTAGAAGAAAGGAGAAGATCTCATCGAAATAAGCCCAATGACAATTTTAAACCTCAATTCATGAATTCAGCTCAGACTACTAGAAATGGAGGAGCTGCATGACCAGAGGATAGCCACAATGGGTCAAGCTGTTACGTATGTAGCCTGAAGAATATTTAGGGAGATGAGTCCTACCCTTTGAGCTGATGCACTGTCTTCGTCTGCAATCCGAGTCCTGTCATCCAAATTTCCAGCTGTTCCAGAAACCATCTTGCGCAATTGTGCAAACTCTCTCTCCAAAGTCAAGGCCATTTCAGCTGTACTGTTTGCATCGAGGCCCATCTGCATCATATCCTGAAAAGCAGAAGTCAGAATGTATTATACAAGACAGCCTTAAGATTACTAGCATCTCCTCATCATTCCAGACCAGAATAGTATTCATCTTAGAGATGCAGTGGATCTAAGTTCCACTGAAGTGAATGGGGTTGAGCTGCAATACCACACACAAGCTGTGGACAGGTATGGTTGACAGTAGTGTTGAGTGAATTGGGATCGGACTGCTGTATCCGTGGGAGTGAGGTCACTGCTGCTCTCAGCCAGTCAGATAACAGTCTTTCTGGTCTGCAGGCTACTATAGAAACCTGTGTGCAGTGAGAGACCTGCTGAACTGTCTATAGTTCATGACTGACCGATGTCCCTTTATGTTGAAAGCTAATCCTTGTAACTAGTGAGAAAACCTCTTTAATCCTGTTTTCTCTAGCAAATCTGAGATGAGTGCAGCCATTACTTCCCAGTGGCTTTTTCCTCTGATCTGTAGCAGAGGATCTTCACTACTGAGCATCTACATAAAGGGCAGCACACATTCATCTCAACTAAAAGCCTAGATGCTTAGATTAGAAACAGAACAGAAATTTATAGGACATTTCATCATTTTCCCAAATTCTTATGAAAATATATTCAGCACATACTGCATTGAACTAAATGTAATAATTTATTATATATTTGTGGAGTCGGAGTTGGTCCATTTTATAACGACTCCGACTCCACCCAAATGGGCACCGACTCCAACTCCACCACTCCGACTCCACAGCCCTGCTTAAGATTACTAGCCTCTCCTCATCATTACGGGAACGCTATGCCAGCCTGGAATAGTATTCATCTTAGAGATGCAGTGGAGCTAAGTTTCACTGAAGTAAATGGGGTTGAGCTACAATACCACACACAACCAGTGGACAGGTATGGTTGCCAGTAGTGTTGAGTGAATCGAGATTGGACTGCTGTATCCGAACCCAATTAGTTTGAACACTTCATTTACAATAAAGCCTCCGTACTACCGTAAAATGTATGAGCTCCACAGAGGTCTTTGTGATCTTACTGCAAATATCACGAGACTTGCTTTGTCTCGTGTCTAATTGGTGGGGATCTGACACCCAGGACCCCAACAATCAGCTGTTCAAGAAGGCGCCAGCACTCTCAGTAACGCCATGGCCTTCTCGCAGCTTTCCATAGGCCATGTGGTGTAATGTTCATCGTTCACATGGGCTAGGCACAGCTCAGCCTCATAGAAGTGAATGGTGCTGAGCTGCAATACCAAGCACAGCCACTATACAATGTACGGCGCTGTGTTTGTAAACTGAGAGAAGGCCTTGGCGCTACTACGAGCACCGATGCCTTTTCAAACTGCTGATCAGCAGGGGTCCCGGGTGTCGGACCCCCACCGATCAGATACTGATGAACTATCCAGCTCAGCATATTTACTATAATTCACAGGGCAAAACATAAACATAAATTATAGCTGAAATCTATGCCCTCTCGACTGGTGCAGTTTAGGATTGGAGATAAACTTGATAAATTTGCCACATTTACATGTGAACCTCATTACTCTGACTGGTGTACAAAGTACTAGGCCTAACAAATCAGGGCCCATGTCCTTCCAGGAGACTGTGTGAGCTGAACCCATGCTCACACAGTCAGCTGTGGTTCATTGCAAATTACATGGGGCAGACAGCCATAGACTATACAGGGAAATTTACCAGTGGGCCAATGCCTCATAGTCAGCAACGGGTTACATAATGATCTAAAACTCTAGGCATTAAAAAATTCTAGCAGTATCAGGTACACTTGGCCAGTAGCCGCAGGTGCCCTCCTAAATTCAACTGTATTGGCATCCTCTGGATGATGAGACAGTTGAATACTGCAGCAAGGGCAGCAATATTATATGCTGCACTGTGATATTTGATTTTGCAGATGGTTTTTGGTTCTGCAGGGGCTGTATCTTGTGCTGCACTGTGATTTTGGTTCTGCAGGGGCCGTATCTTGTGCTGCACTGTGATTTTGGTTCTGCAGTGGCGGTATCTTGTGCTGCACTGTGGTTTTTGATTCTGCAGGGGTGGTATCTTGTGTTGCACTGTGGTTTTTGATTCTGCAGGGGCGGTATCTTGTGCTGCACTGTGGTTTTTTATTCTGCAGGGGCGGTATCTTGTGCTGCACTGTGGTTTTTGATTCTGCAGGGGTGGTATCTTGTGTTGCACTGTGGTTTTTGATTCTGCAGGGGCGGTATCTTGTGCTGCACTGTGGTTTTTTATTCTGCAGGGGCGGTATCTTGTGCTGCACTGTGGTTTTTGATTCTGCAGGGGTGGTATCTTGTGTTGCACTGTGGTTTTTGATTCTGCAGGGGCAGTATCTTGTGCTGCACTGTGGTTTTTGGTTCTGCAGGTATCTTGTGCTGCATTATGGTATTGCTGCCTCTTGTACTTCTGTTATCCCTGGCTACTTGTGTTGGCCCTGCCTTCTGTCAATTTGAGCCCGCCAACAACATGGGGCCACCTTTATTTTTTTTTAAGGGTCACTTTAAAGGGAACCTGTCAGCTCTGAAACACCCTCCAAACTAGAGTAAGCGGTGTATAGTGTAAGTGACATCGAGTCCAGTAATGTAATTTTTATCTTCATACTCACTTGCATTCTGACTCTGACAAACCAGCAGTAAAATGCACTCAGTGGACTCCGGTGCTCACTCACATAATGGAGAGGACTCAAAGAAGAGCACAGCGTCGGAATGGAAGTGAGTATGAAGATAAAACTTACATATTCGGATTCAGCATCATTTACACTATACAACACTTACTCTAGTTCAGGGGGTGTTTCGGCGCTGACAGGTTCCCTTTAAGATCCCAGTCCGCCCCTTTGTTAGAGAACAAGACAGCCCTATACACAGCTGACACCTTATGTTCCCCTAAGATTACCCGCTAGGGTTTTGGTTTTACCTGTTGTATTGCAGTTGTAATACTTTGGGCCTCTCTGGCGTTTCCAATTGCAGTGCCAGAATCTTTCTCTGCCCCCTGCAGACCGGCTTCTGCTCTCGCTGTAGTATCTACAGCACCTTGAGTCATGCGCATGATCTCTGGCAGACGTCTCAAGGCGTCTTCAGCTTCTGTGCGCCGGTCCCCTACCGTGTCTCCAAACCCTAAGAAAGGTAAAATACAATAATTAGCTTCAAGTATATTAGGAAACCCTCGCAACCCATTTAAATACTCTTACAGGCAATAGGGGGATCCCCCATTCAGTACTCTTCTCTATTAGGACTGATCAGTTGATGTCCATCTATTACACAGACAGTCCTTGAATTCAATGGTCCCAATGTAATGTAATTCTCTCCTTGCTGCCAGTCTCCCCACATTTTGGGACTGATTGTTGGGGTTAGTTGTGATCAGTTTATTTTTGGGAGAAACCCTTTTAGCACCAGTATGTACCCTAAAGTGATGCCTAAACAATGTGACACTCATCCGCCAGGCCTCAAATAGCAACATATTCATACTAATAAAAAAGGTTATGGTTAACGGAGTACTGAGAGGAAAAAAGAGAAAAATGTTTGCAGTTACCTCCCCTGACATGTCTGTTTTAGTAACTACTTGCATACTCCGTGTAATAACAATTCTGTATCACTTATTGTTATGACTCTATGTTAGGCTATTCCTCTATTATTCCTGCTAGACGTCTATGAATGAAGGTCCAGCTGGGCGTTACCATGTGGGGCTGTGTCCCTGCACAGTCTGACACTAGCAGCACTGATTAGTGTCAGACTGTGCACCCCCCCAACTGGTAACATCCATCTAGACCTTCATTGTAGACCGCTGGCCATTCATATACAACTTCTAGAAGGAATAATAAAGGAATGGCACATAATTCAGTTATAAGAATAGATGCTGCAGAATTTTTATTACATGGAGAATACAAGTAGTTACTAAGACATGTCAGGAGAGGTAACAAGTCCTCTTTAAAAGTGGACGTGCACAGGTTTTGTACAGATTCTCTGGTTGGCCCAAGGAACCCCCAGAGACGTTGGGTTGGAACATGTACACTAGATTGGAATTGCACAATGGGGACTTCTAAAAGGGTCATATATGGCCCAGGAAATAAGAAAATAAAATGAACTTGTAACATGTGAAGATGCCTTGATAAATAACTTCTTCTTGAAGTATACCCTTTGAAAATGAAGTTGCGTTTGCCCATACTCACCACGCAGGCTGCCTAGCATCCCTTCAATGGCATAGTAAGTGCTGTTCCCTGTCTGCATCGCCCTTTCCGCTTTATTCTTTGCAGCATTTGCTCGGGACAACAATTGATCTGCAATCTGTAAGAAATGCAGGAAGATGAGTTTTCAAATCTCCCTATAAGAGCTCATGAACCCAAGCACCGTAAGCGCTCAGTGCCCGTATATTGCTGCCCAGCTGCTTACAATCCGCAATATACGGGCACTGACTGATCAAGTGACATCATTGTGTCTGCTGAGACTAGCTTATGGGCAGACAGTGGCAGATTTGAACTGAGAGATCTGTTACGTTTGGCGTGGGAATATGGGTTAGGTGAGTAATCATTTTGGAGACACTAAGGCCCCTTTCACACGAGCGGGAGACTCGCATGTCTCCCGCAACGGATCTACAGGGCTGGACTCCGCACTGACAGGGATCGCATAGCATTATATGCGATCCCTGTCCGTGCGGAGTCCAGCCCTGTAGATGCGTTGCGGGAGACATGCGAGTCTCCCGCTCGTGTGAAAGGGGCCTAAGGCCTCTTTCACACGAGCGTCGCGGATTTGTTCAGGATGCGTTGCGGATGCGTTGCGTTAAAAACGCATGGATTGCATGCGGATGCAATGCGTTGCGTTTTTAACGCACCCCCATTCATTTCTATGGAGCCTGGGCTGCGTGAAAAACGCAGAATATAGAACATGCTGCGTTTTTCACGCAACGCAGAAGTGATGCGTGAAAAAAAACGCTCACGTGAAAAGCCCCATTAAAATGAATGGGTCAGGATTCAGTGTGGGTGCAATGCGTTCGCATCACGGAAATCTCGCCTGTGTGAAAGGGGCCTAAAGGGGCACCGTGTGGTGTTAGGGGCTCATAAGGGTGCACCATATTGTTTTGTGGGCATCATATTGTGCTGGCGGAATTATTCTGTGTTAGAGGCACATCTAAGGGGGCATTCTATTGTGATGGAGCACATAAGGGGGACATTTTATCGCACAGGGGACCTGGGAGACATATAAACAGTCATCATATTAGCATTGCTTAGTGGCTTGGCAGGGAACCCCAGACATAACATTGTTTGGGGCCCCAGTAATGCCAAATCCACCATTGCCTATACTGTACCAGTACCTCTGTATGTCTCTGATGGTATACAGCGGCGCGTTTTTTTTCGTTCTCTCACAGATTCATATGGAATTAAAGAAAAAATGGGGGCACCTTCTATTGCATGCTGTGTTACCCTGGAAGCATTGTTTTTAAAAGTGAACATGGTGCTTAATGGGTGGCACCATGTGCTGGCACAAGGAATGTCAATGGCTCCATAAACCCAAATGCGGGTTTGGCAGACAGTCTCATGTGTGTGGAGAGGTGAAATCGAGGTAGAGAAGGTCAGTGGACTGAATATTTTCATCCAATCCTTTTGTTCTCCTAGGAGATACGTCACCACCAGAAGTGTTTTTGTAGCAGCTTTGGCCTCTCTTCCCATCCCATTGAATACACATACACGCAGGGGCAGACAGACCACAGACCCTAGAGGGAATTTTCCTGGTAGGCCAATGCCCATAGGGCCACCTGAGCCCTCCTCACTGCTGCAGGCCGGGAACATACAACTGGAGGGACTAGAGGGGTCATTATTGGAGGAAGTCCAGGCAGCATGCTGAAGGTAGGGCTGGCTTGTTGTTATGGCTCAAGTCACCTCCTAAGTCCCCTGCTCCATATCCATATTAGAGACAATTGGAGGAGAAGGAGGACGGAACATGGCAGCTATTGATATATTATATAGTATATTGTGCTGTGTCATATTTAATTTTGTGGGATAGTATTCTGTGCTGCACTGTGGTATTACTGACCCCGCCAACTTGTATTGGCCCCATCTACTTGTGTTCCCATACTTTCTGTAAGTTTCGACCCACCTACAACATTAGGGCCACTTGCCCAGTCCGAACCCTGAATACACGTTTAGCAGAGCTGAACGCGTATGTGTGAGCCGGAAGGGAGTCAAGATGGAACGATGATTTGACTGACAGCTATTGAATGTGTATGGCCGCCTTCTCACAATGTCTGCTAATTCACTAACAGTCTGTTCCCAAAAAAGCTCTAGCCCCAACATATCCTGCAGTCATTTACGTCCCATCGGGTACATATATAAAGACAATCAGACATTGCAGAATCTAAAAAACTGTTCAAACAAGAAGAAATAAATTTGAACACTTGGCAGAGCCAAGTGAAGTAGGTGCTTGTATGGAGAGGTTGGCTGGAGATAGCTGCTAGCCGAACAAGCACACATATAAATATATATACATTGAGATTCCTTGCAGAGGTATAAATGAAGATTGGAGGTCAGTGGTGGTTCATGCACATTTCCTTACCAGCCGTTTCTCTCGTCCCTCCCGGAGCTGCTGCTCTACATCCTGTTCTGTGATGGTAAATTTGCTTTGTAGAGTCTTGATCTGAGATATTTCTCCTTCCACTGAAGTTCTCAAGGACAAGGATTCGCCTCTCAGACGCTCCATCTCCCCCTAAGAAGATGTATGGCCGTGAGTCTTAGCTTTATAGCAAGCAGATGGCTCCCAATCATTATTACCAGGTAATGAGAACCATCTCCACGTCTGACAGGTTAGAATGTCTGGCATTTCACCCATGGTTTGTCACTGTGATAGAAATGGCAGTCAGGAAATATAGCTGTATACATAAAGGCTGATGATTTCACACTGACCCTATAATATATGTTAAATTTAGAATTTCGCTCCTGTGTCTTATCATGCAGCAATATCTTCTGCTGAGATGTGCACAGACCGAAATCACATCAGTCCCTGTCTGACATAGGGCTCACTATCTAGTTTCCCTATATCACATGCACTAGGGCCAAATGGTTTTATATGAAAGAGGAAATCCATACAAGCATGCCCCTGCCCCATTAAACCATTTCTGCCTTATGTAATAGGGGCCCCTTCCTTTCTCTCTTCATAAATATAGAGTAAAATTACTTCAATCTGGCATAAATGGGACTCGATATCCCAATAGAACCCAGAGTATCAAAGATTATGAAATAAAGAGACAGGTAGTCTCAAAAAAGAAGAAAGAACACCCAAAATAATCTAAACAACATTATAGATCTGTGTTGCGCTGGATTATCAGACACCAGATTAAAGGAATTTCACTGTATGCCTTGATATATACAGTATATATCTCATGATTCCTTAGTAGCTTCATGCCATTATATGGTGTTTTACATCATAATTTAATGTTTTTGTACTGTACATACTGACAGACAACCCCTTTATTATTTTCAGTGCATATTAAAGGGATTGTCTCACTTCAGCTAATTGCATTTATCATGTAGAGGAAGTGAATACAAGCCATTTAGTAATGTATTATTATCATCCATATTGCTTCCTTTGCTGGCTGGATTCATTTATACTTCTCATTTCCATGGTTACGACCACCCTGCAATTAGAGATGAGCGAATCATCCAAAATTCGCTTCGCTGAATATTCGTCGAACTTTTCAAAAGATTCGTACCTCATATGAATCTATTCGGTGAAGCTGCGTACAAATCATACGTTATTATGTGGTGTTTTGCAAACATTCACGCACTAATAACGAACATACAGTTGTTAAAGGTACGCAACTTATGTGAACACATACGTATGAGCGTACAAATTGCGTACGAAAATGACAGGCTTTGCTGGAGCGGAATGGTGGAGCAGGAGGAACGCTCTGAGTCTGACCCCTGGTTACATATGGATACTGTATCAGCAGATGACAGCAGATCATCCGGCTGAGACTGAGATGAGCGTGCCATCCATTCCACTACCTCATCCACTTTCTCCTCCACTACAATTTTGAGCCTTGGTGGGTTAGCCTGGTGGAAAAGTGGTCAACTATTGCAAATTCTACAAGTAGAAGCTCTGGCTACCGGTCCTCTGGCACTGTTGCCCTGTGCCACCTTCTCCTTTTTTTTGGAGCTCGAGGTCTGGCTGGACCCCTTTTGCTATTCCATGCCAGACATTTTCACTTGACTATGGCCCTGCAGCTGGTCTTTGTCTCTCTCCCTGTCTCTCTCCCTGCCTGAATAATTACTAGCCCTGCACTGGCCCTGCAGTATAGCTGATATGTGTAATATGGATTCCCAGAACAATTACACCCCAATTTTAACAAAACAGTTCTCTGTCTCTCAGAACTTCACAGACAGTGCTTCTGCTCGTCTCAGCAATTGATGCGTCACTGGCTTACCGAGCCTGAGCCAATCAGAGAAAGCCCTTCCCACTAGGTCACGTGACCGCTTTTTTCCTGGGCTTTATGCCGCACAAATAACGAACAGTAAAAGTTCGCTAATCAACTGAATTTGTACGCATCAGCGTATAAAGTAACTTATATGTAGCATTAGCGTACAATTTATCAGACAAGTACGTAGAGAATGCGTAGAAAGCTTTAAGAACATTTTCGAATCTAGCTAAGCGAATCTCAAAAAATCCGGATTCGCTTTGCAGCGGAAAATTTCCAAGATTCGTATTGAATCTATGAAGCAGCGAATAGATTCGCTCATCTCTACCTGCAATCCATCAGTGGTGGTCGTGCTTGCACATTATAGGGAAAAGCACCAGCCTATGTGTGCTCCCTTGGTCCCGGCCAACAGGGAGGCTGGCGCTTTTTCCTATAGTGTGCAAGCACGACCACTGCCACTGGATTGAAGGGTGGGTCATAGACTAGTTTTGTCTTGATTAAATGGAGGAAACATTATTTGTATCTTTTATTATCACATGAATCTATTTGTTTTCTGACCTTAATATATTCAGGAAGGATTCAAGGATCTATTATGTTTCTAATAAACGGATTATGTAAAAGGGAAAAACTGTTGGCATCAAGGGCATGTTAGAACATCAAAGTGATTAATATGAGGACCTCACTGACGCCATTACCTGGAATCCCAGGGGATCCATACGAGAAGCTTGTGCCACCTCCCGGGCTGTTTGCATGCTCTCACGGTAAGACCTCTCTGCCGCTGCTGCAGCCTGAATGGCCTCGCTCTCTATTACTCCAGTTTGAGTGCGGATATCACCCAACCTATGAACACAAAACATTCCTACGATGAAAGCTTCTTGAGTGACCTTAAAAACCAACAATAGCTAAGCATTTAAAGAAATAATCCTTGAAAATATAGGTCCTTAAAGGGTTTGTCTCATGAAGATGAATTTTGTCCATATGTTCTATTGGGGCTCATGCCCCCCTCTTGTGAGCCAGGCTCTGGTGGACTTGAGCTGCCATTCATCAAGGAAAGATTTGGGATAAAGAAGGCTTCCCTAGAAAAATATTTTTTTTTGCCCAGACCTTGGACAATCAGCTGAATATCGTTTTCAAATATCCCAATAGGAAATTCAAAGTTAATAGCAACGTCCCTCATTCAGTGGTCTCATCTATTAGCAAAAGAAGAGAAAGGTTACAAAGACCACCTGTCAGCAGTTTTGTACCTATGACACTGGCTGACCTGTTACATGTGCACTTGGCAGCTGAAGACATCTCTGTTGGTCCCATGTTCATATGTGTCTGCATTGCTGAGAAAAATGATGTTTTACTATATGCAAATGAGCCTCTAGGAGCAATGGGGGTGTTTCCATTACACCTAGAGGCTCTGCTTTCTCTGCAAAAGCTGTGCCATCTGCACTTTGATGGACAGGGCCAGGTGTGATGATGCTTACACTGCCTGGCCCTGACAATCAAAGGGCAGAGGGCACGGCAGTTGCAGAGTGCAGAGCATCTAGGTGTAATGGTAACGCCCCTGTTGCTCCTAGAGGCTCATTTGCATACAATAAAACATCATTTTTCTCAGCAATGTGGACACATACGAAAATGGGACCAACACAGATGCCTTCAGCTGCCAAGCGCACATGTAACAGGTCAGCCAGTGTCATAGGTACAAATCTGCTGATAGATACCCTTTAAGGTCATCCTCTAAGTTGTTAAAATGCTATTCAGCAATTTATATATTCTTTATGTATATCAATTTCTGAGAAAGCTAATAGACAATCAGTTAAATATTCATGACCATTACTAAAGTGCTATATAAATAGCCAAATTTGGCTTTTTGGAAAGCTAGGAATACTAAGTGACCACCTATTTTGGAGGATGTGTTAGTGGCCATTCTGGTTGTTGCCCAACTTTTACCATGAAATGAGATATCACTTCTGGTTATTAGCAACAAGACTGAAGAGGATCCTTGAGGGAGCTATATTTTTTCTATTTTAGATGGAATTGCTCTATAATCCTCCTTTAAACATACCTATGTGATTACAAGTCAGGACGTTACAGGAGGTACGTATTAGCATTTGAGGTATTGCTATTCATACAGTAGATGTTAGTAACAGAGGTAGGGCAGTGACAACCACTCATTCTATTTTAAAAATAAGTCTGGTTGTCACCCTTAGGCCTCATGCCAACAATAGCGTATCATGGATTTGTGTTGTATAAGTATATATAATCCTGTATATATAATACACTGCTGATAGACAGCTATGGACCCATACTGCACCCCCTCAGGCCCTATGTGAGGTGTACAGAGGTTTATCTCATACGCATCCATGAGAAAAAAACTGTAGTATATTCCATCACACTGCGTATTCAGGGAGATATATATGAGGGCTGATTATGAGGGCTCCTACATTTATAGCAGATTTTTTGCAAATATATACATTTTGTGCACATATTGTCCATAGCCACCACTGATATTCCAGCCATCATTTTGCAAATAACAGTTAGAACCGAGAAGGCGGCATCTGGCTGGCATTAATCGCATTAGCACTAAGACCATCACTATCGCCACTATCCCGTACCTTGCTCTTAGACTCTCTGCAGCACCGAGGTCCACATCTCCAGAACGAAGGATCTGCATTGCCCTCTGGGTATCGGCTAGGGCATCAGCTGCATCCTGTGTTATCATCTGGGCGTCTTGAGAAAGTCTGTATGACAAGAAGATGGGTTAGCCACCTGAAGACACATACATTTTTTTTCTACTAACAGGACTTGAGGCGTAGTAGTATTATACAGCAAAGATCATACTGTTTGGAAACTAAGGGGGTTGTTTGAAAAAGAAAAAACTCGGTGTAATGGTGTAAATTAATATAGGTAGTAATACTAATGCAGTACCCCAGAAGGACTACTGCAAAGGGTTAATTTCCATTAACAGATTTAATGCAGTGTTTCTTGATTTGTAATCCACATGCACTTAATGGCATTGTATAGACACATACCTCCCAACTCTAAACAGAGAAAGAGGGACACATTGTGCGCAACTCTGCCCAAAACATAACTATACACCTAATCCCACCCAGTCCCGTTACTGTCCCACATAGTGATTATTCCCCAGTTATGTGCCCCCAGTAATATGCCCAGCTGTGTTCCCCCAGTAATATGCCCAGCTGTGTCCCCAGTAATATGCCCAGCTGTGTCCCCCCCATAATATGCCCAGTTATGTGCCCCAGTAATATGACCAGCTGTGCCCCACAGTCATATGCCCAACTGTGTCCCCAGTAATATGCCCAGCTATGTTCCCCCCCCAATAATATGCCCACATTGTGCTCCCCAGTAATGTCGTGCCCCCAGTAATATGCCCACATTGTGCTCCCCAGTAATGTCGTGCCCCCAGTAATATGCCCATATTGTGCTCCCCAGTAATGCTGTGCCTCCAGTAATATGCCCATATTGTGCTCCCCAGTAATGCTGTGACCCCCAGTAATATGCCCATATTGTGCTCCCCAGTAATGCTGTGCCCCCCAGTAATATGCCCATACTGTGCTCCCCAGTAATGCTGTGACCCCCAGTAATATGCCCATACTGTGCTCCCCAGTAATGCTGTGCCCCCCAGTAATATGCCCATGCTGTGCCACTCACAGAAAATTGAAAAAATAAAAAACCATGTACTTAGATTCTTCCTAGCAGCATCACCAGCAGGACATCTTCTTCTTTAGTCTGGAGGGGGCGGAGCCAAGGCTGACTGATGGCCGACCCCGCCCCCCTCCCAGCCCAAAGGTGTGGAGAGTGGCAGGGAGGTACGGAAAGCCTGCAGGGGGGGACGGGAGGGAGAGTGGATGAAGCAGCAAGCTGATGCCGGCTCTCTGCTTCATCACCATACAGGCAACTGTCTCTGCGTCCTACGGACACAGGGACAGCTGCCAGAGAACGGGACATACCTCCCCCATACCGGGACAGTGGGATAGCCGCTGCAATCCGGGACAGTCCCGCTGGATCCGGGACGGTTGGGAGGTATGTAGACAACACATTGTGTTAAGTTGTCAAGAGATGGACTAGGTCTGCCCTGACTAGTTAATGCTCAGAGACTTTAGTCTGAAGCAGCCTGGAGGGAAGATGTATCCGGTCAAACTCCTGCACAACTAGGCGCAAGTTCAGAGAACCTTAAACCCTACAACTGCCCAGAAAGTAGCCATACTACCTATGTCTTCAAGAGACAGAGACCTGACATCTGAGAAGGTCTAGAACTCACAAGGCTATGCATTGGACTCAGACAGCAAGGTATTGTGCTCGTTTATGGCAGAAAGGCTTTGCTGCTGTGAGAGGGACGATTGCAAAAGCATTCTCCACACTTTGAGACAGATTGGCCACTCATATCTCAGTTCTGCACCTCTCAGTCTGGGAATTACAGAAGGACTTAACAAAACCCTTATTACATGCCCGTAGTTCTGCTGAGAGACTGCAAAGTGTCTTTAGAGAGAGGGAGTACTATAACCACCATCATTGTTACTGTCAATACTGCTATTGAGAGAATATTGCACAGTGACATACTGTCAGAACTGTGCCTTTTGCTGCTATTTGTCATCAACTTAGTGAAGAGGGACTTTATTTATTGCACACAACGAGCCTGATCATTGTCTCCACTGTTCACCGATCCTGCACCCCAATCAACACCAGACAGGAGCCCCAATGCCAGGGTGTGTCCTCAGGGAACAAAGGGTGCACCCTTCGGTCACTGCACGGCCCTAGAGAGTGCAAGAATGGAGCTCGCCGCCATGATCTGTAAATACTACCACCACCCTCAGAGCCGCAACCACCACTCCCATTCTCCACACACTCCTCAGAGGTCAAAAAATTCTTAGTGGCTGGAAACTATAATAGCACATGGATCTCCTGGGCTCAAATTTCATAGCTGAATCAGTTTGCTGACTGCACAGGGCAATTGGCTAAAATAGTTGCCATGGATACAATGACTACATATTTGTAATCTTTTAAGAATCCATGGCAACAGCAAAATAGTCTTGATGTATTGTTGCTCCCTAGTGACAAAACCTCAGCCAATAAAAAACTCCCAATTAGGAGCTTCTGTTCCATGGTATAATATAAATCTGGGTGGTGGCGCTATGGCAGCGGCCCCCCTGCTGTCCTGGGTAGGGAGGGGACATAGCTCTATACCCTACCTATATCAGCTTGATGCAGCACTGGAATGAAATAAAACTGCAATCCACCCTTATTTATGTTGATTTAGCACTCATACACATAGCTGTATTAAGGCTCCGTACCTCCTCCAGTTTGAATAAAGCTGTAATATGGCACCCATACAGGTGTATTGAGGTCTGTTGTACATCCATAAGCCTCTGACTTCATATTTGAAGCTTTTTTTCTGTTGGGTTCTATGGTAGGTTCCAGGTTGTACTACAAAGGTATTCTCTATTAAAAGCATTGCCTCTAGGGGATAATAACGCCATAGTGTAATGTGGTGCCATACAGAGCCACCATATGGGAGCACACAGAGTGTGTAGTACAGAGCCATACTTTTGCCGCCATACAGCATAAGTCCTACCCGAAAACCCCTTTAACATCATGTAATATTCAGATAGCATGTGGCCCTGGCCTAAGAGAATAATCAAGTTAATACCTATTTGCTATAGTCTGGGCCTCTTGACCAAGTTGTGAGAAAGAGTTTGAATTCCCGGATGAATCTAAAGAAGAAAATGTCTGTAATAAGAAAATAATTAATAATAATTAATAAAATAAAATAATAATAATTATATATTTAATAATGATTACAAAGAAATTATATGAATGAATTTAAATTAAATCTATGTCACTGCAGGTGTAGATGGGCCCAAAACCCCTGTAACCTAACCATATGAGAAACATCATTAAGGAGATGTCCATAGGTTTAAGTGGCGGATTGATGGAAGCCATATGTATAAATATACAGCATTCCGGTATATAACAAGCATCAATCCAGCAAGGCAGATTGAACAAAAGGAAAAATCCATTACAGTTACCAGTTGATTTAATTCAGCTTGGCCGCTGTTGAGTTGCTGTATTGCAATTGTGATCTTCCCCTTTAAGTCCTGTAACTGGTTCTGGTACTGGCTGGACTGAGACTGTGCACCCTGTAGCTTCATTTGCACTCGCTCAAGGTCATTCTGGGTCTCTGCCTGTAGCCCCTGCAGCCCAGACACCTGTCTTTGCAGGGATAGCTCGGCACCTGTTGGTGATTCAGTTATGAAATATATATACTGTATTTTTATAATGCAGTCACCATGTCTACAAGCATAGGTATCAGTGCAGATCTCACCATGAGCGGATTCGGAATCTCTTAGCATGGCTCTAGATGCCTCCTCAGCTCTTCTCATTTGTTCCTCTAAGTAACGTGTATCTGTCGCCTGGCTTTGGCCATTGGCTCCACCTATGAGGCCCTGCAGCTGTCTTCTGTACAAAGTCATCTAGAAAATACAATAGAATATATGGTTATTCTAATAAAAGGTAATAAGTGGTTTGTACACGAGATAAGTGGACTCCATACTGATGAGAGCTGTGCCTTTACCCAGACATGTACCTTGTTGCTGACTTGAGAATAACAGCTAGGGCATTGCGGCTGATCACAGTTGTCGCCATAAAAATCAGGCTTGCACACGCAGGTGCTTCCCTTCTGACAGCTTGGCGGTTGGGAACCCATTGGATGACAGGAACAAGCTGCATGAAAAGTTGAAAACAACATATTCAGCTGAAAAACATTTTTTATAATTCCTGTAGTCACCACTAGGGGGAGCATAGAAATTGTTTGTTTTGTAGTCTCTCTTGCTCCCTCTGGTGGCAGTGACAGATAGCCAGAATGTTATAAATAAAAGGGTTTTCTGGTACTTAGATAGTGATGACGTATCCTCAGGATAGGTCATCAATATCAAATGGGTGAGGGTCCGACACACTGCACCGTCACCAATTAATTGTTTCAGACAGCCCCCCAGTGCCGGAAGCTAAACACTTAGGGCTTGTGCTCATGTGCCAGCCATTCTGTGCATTGGGGACCGCAATTTGTAGTCCCTAGTGCACGGGCAACATCCGCGCAGTTTCTGCAAATGAATGCAGACCCATTCAATGGGTCTGTTATCTGTCCGCACCGCAAAAAAATAGAGCATTTCCAATTTTTATGCGGGGTGGAGGTACGGAGCGAAATCCGTGGGGTGCTTCTGTGGGGTTCTGTGCCTCCATTCCACATTGCACCTTCCAGATTGAATTTGAATTCACTTGAATGGGTCTGCATCCATAATGCGGTGCAAAAACACCCAGGGCCCGTATATTGCCAAGTCGCTGTTTGCGGGCCGCAATACAGGCCGGCACACGTTTGTGTACATGAGCCCTAAATGGAAGACTCCATGTATAGTAGCTCAGATCTACTAATGTGTCTGCACCAAAAACCTGTCTAAAAAAAGGCTAAAATGCCAGTCTTAATAAATTACCCCCCAAGTATAGTTTCTGGGGCCAGTGGCTGATCAAAAAGCTGATTGGTTAGGTTGCAGGGTGTCAGTCCACCACCAATCTGATGTTGATGACCTATACTAAGGCCATCAATATGTAAATACGTGAAATATGTATGACAAATGCTCCAGTAGCGTAATGTGAAGCTCTTGGTCCACAATGCATCTATAAAATGACTCCCCAACTATCATATGTCATTTACAGTACTGTTCTCAACATATATGTGGGTTTTTGATTTTCCCTAACTATAGTGTCTTTCAATTGTCTTCCTCCATGATCATTACTATGTGCAGTGCTGAGAATTTCCCATAACAATTGCATACAAATGTGTGAATGGCATAAGCAGCTGTTTTTGAAAGATTTACTTTCGTAACTTGTGAACTTTCGGTTTAGGTCGCCTTTGAGCGGCCAACTTCCTGACAACTACATGATTCTCATAACCAAAAAGGTCACACAAACCATATATCAAAAAGTAAACCATGGAAGAAAACTCAGAAAATCATGGGAAGAACATGCCAACTCAGTGCAGATGTTGCCCTAGTCGGATTTAAAGGAGCTTTCCAAGATTTTTTCACTGGTGACCTATCCTCTGGATCATCAGTCCTCAGGTCATCAGTATCTGATCGTCAGGGGTCCAACACCAAACAGATACTACTGTTTGAGAAGGCATAAGTGATGCCTCAGCTTATCAAGCACAGCGCTGTACATTGTATAGCTATCAGAGCTCATCCCCATTCACTTCAATGGGGTGGAGCTTCAACAAGGCCATGTGACTGATGAAAGTGACATTACGTGACCTAGGCAAAGCTGTGAGAAGGCTGCAGTGCTACTGCAAGCACCGGTGCCTACTCAAACAGCTCGTCGGCGGGGGTCCTGGGTGTCAGACCTTCACTGATCAGATACTGATGGGTAGGTCATCAACTAAAAAAAAAATCTTGGAAAGCCTCTTTAAGCCCATGATGCCAGTGTTTCAGGCAACAGAGAAAAACCATTGAGCAATGCCACCCATTCATGGTGATGCAGCACCCTGACACAATGAAATGTTAACGAACATTACCTTTACATTTGCCTTCAGGGTTTGGATCCAAAGGGTCTCCAAAGTACCCTTCTCTGCAGCGGTCACAGTAGAATCCAGCTGTGTTATGGATACATTTCAAGCACTCTCCAGTCACTCTGTCACAGTTTCCCGCTGCATTTGGGTCAATATTGTTGTTGCATGCACAAGGCCTGCACTGACGCCGAGGTCCACGTTCTCCCTCAGGATCTCCAAAATATCCATCTGCACACATTTCACAGCGAGGACCTGGTTTGGGAGTTGTTACAAGACCCGTAATGAGATGTTTGCCGTTAACTGCACAAAGTACGTCAACCTGCAACTTTAACTAAATATGTTACCTGCAACTTTTACTTATATTTTCATCTAATTAAAATGTAGTAAAGGAAAGAAGAGATGAATAAATTAAAGTGGTTTCTGAGATGGAAGCAGATCTACCTGCCATCTCCACTCTACATAGCACAAATGGACAGTGGGTTCCAGAACTTCGCCCAATATCTCTTCTGTTTGTCCGGCCTGCTGAGTATCAGACTACTTGCCCCTATGTGACATAAAATCCCTTACCCCATAAAATCCCTAGTACTTACCACTTAGACCTACAGGGCAGTGATCACACGTGGGTTCCTGAGTCTCAGGAGACAATAAGCATCCTACGCCAGGTCTACAAGGACATGGCAAGCATCTCTGGGGGTCCCGGGGGTCATTATACTGTCCATGTGGGCAGTCAGCGCAGTCAATATTCTGATTTTCATCACCAGAATAACAGTCGCCTAATGGATAATCAAAATACAAAAAAAAATCAGCAAAAGTGGATGTAAATGAACTCATGGCCATACAGGAATGATAATTACCACTTTCTGGGTCACATCTGCCTCCTCCTTGGCATCTACAGGGAACACATGGGCTGAATGCCCCAAGTGCTGGAGATTCTCTGTAGTATCCTTGGGCGCACTGCTCACAGGAGTCACCTATATAGCCAACAGGGCAATCACATTTCTCCACCCAGGGAGCCGAATCCCCAGGGTCAGGACGGGCGGAGACAAGAGTAACACTTTGCAGGTATCCTGTACCTGATGGAGATAACAAATACAGATATTTATCCTTACAGTGGCTTTTCTATGTCAATCTAACATCAAAGATATTCTAAATAGTTCAATCCATTAAAAAAATGGGTATTCTGGTTTTAACTATTGCATTTATTTATTTAGAGAATAGGATGTTGAAAGATTTTCTAATATAAATCTATTTAAAATTTTGCTTGCAGACCTTTATTATAGCCATAAAGTAGCCTCTCCCTAAATAAAAAAAATGGTATGGCCGATTTATAAAATGCATCCATAGGAGAGCTGGATAGGAATAAACATGGTGTCAGTCATGTGACCCTGACACGTATCATGTGATCAGTTAACTGCTCAGCTATCTAACAGGTGAATAGTAGTGTATTGAAGATCAGAACATGTACAGTATATACCGTTTTACTACCTGCAGTAGCACCTCACCATGTCAGTGTCTGAGCAGAAACAAATTTGTGTTTGCTTTTTTTAACACTAAACTTTATTAACAACATGAAAACCTCACATAAAGACAGGCAGCCATTTTACATCACTTAGAGAGAGGCAGCCATGTAAATACAGACAGTAATGTAGTTACTTTGTAATAACCACATTAAAAATCATTATTCCAACACTAGTAATGTTTACTTATCACATGGATCTGACTTGTGTGCTGACCCATGCCACGTAACACTGCTGATTACTGAATGCCAGGGATTATACGATGTGAAGAGTGTCACATGACTGATGCCATGTTGTAGTTAGGCCACGCATACATTACACAAGACTGATACATGGGATATACCATTCTACTGCATATAGGGCTCAACTGTCTGATATAAGAATGGTATGTATGCAGAATTCTACAAATACATGTATATTAGAAAGTTCTATGATCCCATTACATAAACTAATAAATAATAAAATCTGGAATACCCCTTTAATATTTTAGCCAGTTAAAAAAACTGACAGTTCAACAATTTTTTTTAAAGACTCTGCATGGGTAAATGGTTTTCTTCATGGGTAGATCACATGGTACTTGATCTGCCCAGACTAAAGTCAAAATAACAAAACAGGATGGAAATTTGTATGAAAATGAACAATGTACCGAGTCTATTTGTTTGAATGTCCTAACAGTGCTTCTAAAATGCTACCATACAATGTGAGCAGCAATGGTATGGAAATAGTGAGAAATTATATTCTCTCTTCAATTCATCAATTTTGGCTTTTTAAACTGAAAAAAAGCTGCAGTAACCAATTGCACCGCTAGAGGGCACAATAGTCAGTGAATGAGTTCACGGTAGTATCTTGAGAAAAGAAGAAAAAATGTATCTTAAAGGAAATGTGTCATCAGAAAATGAGCTATTGTTTAAGGCCACATTCACACAACGGTGGGACGGCCGGGCCTGTGTTGCAGACCGCAAACCGTAGACCTGCAAAGCACGAGCACCAGCTGTGTGCAGTCCACATCGTGGTGCAAATCCATTGACTTCAATGTGACCGCGATCCGCAAGATGGATTGTAAGATAGGACATGGACCCGGAAAGATATGTAAACACACGGAAGCCCTTCCGTGAGCTTCCTGGGCCATGACTTTGCGTTGCAAAAGATAGGACATGTCCTATCTTTCATAGCATCTCGTGGATCCATAGAAGTCAATAGGTTTGCGCCACAATGCAGAGTGCAAACGGTGGTGCCCATGTTTTGCGGGTCTACGGTTTGCAGTCTGCAACACGGGCATGGCCGTCCTACAGTCGTGTGAATGCGGCCTAAATAATGGTTTTGTTTTTGTTTTTTAGAATTGTTAGTGTTTTTTTTTTTTCATTTTCTATGTCACTATATATATTTTTTCAAAAAATATCTAAAATATAAGGCTTAGTGCAGTTTTCACACTGGCCACTAAGCCTTAAAAGAGGTGTCACTTCCCGGTCTGTACATGGAACTTTTCAGTAGCAAACACATCATCATCATTGGCAGAATTACCATGACAATACCACCTTCGTATAGATAACACAGGATCCACCATTCAAAAAAAATATATATATAATATAGAAATATTGAAAATTAAAAAACAAATTCTAAAAAAAATGTTTTATATAAAAAAATAGATTTAAACAATAGGTCATTTTCTGGTGGCACATTCCTTTGAAGTGGCAAATTCTGTCTTTTACTAAACTTACTGTATTCTCCATAAGTAGCACGAATCCTTATGGACGTCACATTGCTTAACAGACGACGAAAATCATAATGACTGATTTTGGGAGTCCATGGACTGAAAGAGAGTTCATCCAATCTGCAGGGAGGACACGGTGTTGTAAATGCTTTTTATATCGGGAAATACAAGAAAACTTCATCCCCAGTATTAATGAATAATTGTGCCTTTGCCTCCTTACCTGAAGGTGTATGTTTGAGGTATCCTGCAGGGCAATGATGTTTTGGATGAAGTAAGTGGCGCTGTTACTCTCAAGCCTCCTCCTTCTAGGATTAAGTCTTCAGCACCAGCTCTGTGACGCCCTCGATCCACACGGAAACTGATGGAGAACATCTGTCCATAACTCCGAGACTGATCTCCTAAGAAAGTGCCTGCAATATGATGTAGATGAAAAATTAATTTCTGTTGTCCTTTTTTTTTTTTTTGCAAATCCACGTGCCCGTTCCACAAATCTCAGCCCGGGTCCTATTTTGTCCGTATTTACAGAATGTACGAGAAAGCTATCCAGAATTTGTTTATCAATTGTTTGATGGACTGAAATACGGACACGGCTGTATGCACAAGGCCTAAGTTGTATGAAGACGGAAATAAAAGGAAAAGATTTCTTTTTTTCTGTAGGCCTTGTCCACACTCCTGTTTTTTTCACGGACGTGTGCTGTTCTCATTTTCCAGGGACAGCACACGTACCCATTGCTTTAAATGTGTCTGTTCACATTTCAGCAAAAAAATATCACGGAGACATGCACTACTTTGATCCGTGATCCAGACCAAGCACCCCCATTGAAGTCTATGGATCCATGAAAATCACGGACAAAGATGCCATCTGTGATGCGTCAGTTCTTCACAGAAGACAGATAGAAAATGCTCTTGAAATTAATTTTCAGCTGAGCAACGTCCATGAATTACGGATCACATACGGAGGGGAAAAACAGACACAAAGACCCATCACAGATCCTTCACGGATGATACAAGGACGCTTTTTTCACCCAGAGCTATAAAAAACTGCTGCTAAAAAAACAGTCATGTACCACAGTTCACTTTACCTGGGGCACTGAAGTAGAGCGGTTCCAGCTGCCGTGAGGCGAGGTACACCTCTTTATGATGGCGAGACATGCGGACAGGGACTGAAGCAGGGGAGCCATCTTTAAGAACTGCTGTCCAGCCCTCGACACCTATAAGAAATTGGACACAGACAATATGAGACAGAGGGCACATCATGTTCAAAGTGTAATTTTTGTCAGCGCTCAATCTGGTTTGTAGCCCTGCAGCTGGAAAGGGCTGTCCCAACATACAGTGTAAAGAAAAGCAAACCCAAAGTCCCCCGTCCAAAGCAGTCAAAGTACATGAAATAGGAGAAAAAGCAGCATTCGCAGGTGAAAAAAATTTCCAAATTTATTCCATAATTAGATATCTGGATGATGCAACGTTTCGGCTAGTTATCAGGCTACTTTCACACTAGTATTCAACACAGTATGCGTCCGTTCTGTTAGGATGCGGTTGTTAATGGGTTTTTAGGCTCCTAAAAAAAACATTGACTTACATTGTTTTCAGTGACGGATTCCTTTTTTTCCCGTTTTTATGACCGGACACAAAACCGCAGCTTGAAGCAGTTTTGTGTCACAAAACTGAATGCTGACGGAACTTTAGACATCCTGGTGTATCCTGAACAGATCTCTTTCCATTCAGAATGCATGAGGACTAAATGGAAACATTTTTTTTTCTGGTATTGACATCCTCTGCCGAATCTCAATACCGTAAAAAAACAACGCAAGCGTGAAAGTAGCCTTAACCTTTTTCCAGCATACTTGAAAAAGGCTAATAACTAGCCAAAACGTTGCATCATCGGGATTGCCAATTACGGAATAAATTTGCACATTTTTTTCACCTACAATGGCGAGTGCTGCCTTTTCTCCTATTTTTGAATAGTCTAAATCAACTTATGCTTTTATTTCATGAGGTAATATGCAAGGGACGGGACGGGCCAAAACACGTTCCTGAAACTTGGCATAAATTATAACTGAAAACTATGCCAGCTCATGGCAAGGGTAGATTTCAGTTTCGCACAAGACCGCACAAGATGCCATGAACATATAAAGAGGCTTCTCTTAATACAATTGGTGCATCTTGCTCCAGCTGACTTTTTGCTAAGCTAAGTGATTTCCATCAGTTATTTTGAGCCAAAACCAAGTGCGGGTCAAAAATCACAGAACAGGCACAAATCTTTCCATTATACCTGATCTCTGAGTAGGCCACAATCCTGGATTTGGCTCACAATGACTGATGGAAATCACTGATCAAACACTGACGTGTGAATAAAAGCCTCTTTACACAGACCAATGGTTGCGGAAATTATCGGGAAGGAATGCTTGTTCCTGAAAACTGCCCTATGTAAAGGTTTTGTTGATCACCTAAGGAATGAATAGACGCTTGCAGTGGCGTAACTACAACTAACTGGGCCCCACAGCAAATTTTTGAATGGGACCCCCCAGAAACTTCCTCGCAACCCCGAACTCACATGCAACCCTCACTCTTGTGGCTAGTCAAGATTGAGCTCTCCCAGATAAGGCCTGACAGCCGCTCCATCCGTTTCCTATAGTGTCACTGTATATAATGTCATTGTATAATACTGTTGAGGGGGCCCTGACAATAAAATCTTTTAGTCTCCCTCCTGAGGGGACCCCTTGTGGGTCTGGGCCCCAAAGCAGCTGCTTCCCCTGCTTCCCCTATTGCTACGCCCCTGGACGCTTGTTCATGGGATGAAAGCACCATTGATGTGGGCACCTAAATCATCGATTCTGGGCAACAGATCGTGCCATGTAAACAGCAATCTGCTGCCCAAAAGCAACGCTTCTCAATGGGGATGAATGATCACAGTAGAGATGGCTGATTCCCATACACCGGGGATGATTGCTGCATGTTCCTGCAGCGTTTGCCTCCTCTGATGACATATCAATTGGGAATGAACAGTTCTTTACCAATAATTGCCTGCAATGTCAGTCCATGTAAAGGACTCCGGAGGGATCCTAATGATTATAATGGAGTCCACTGGGTTTCCATTATGATTTCTGTCATTTTTACTGATCAAAAAGCTGCAACATGCATTAGCATTATGGGGGAAATTTATCAAGACTGGTGCAAAGGAAAACCGACTTATTTGCCCATAACAACCAATCAGATTCTACCTTTCATTTTTCAGAGCTCCTTTGCAAAATGAAAGATGAAATCCGATTGGTTGCTATGGGCCACTAAGCCAGTTTTCCTTGCCACCAGTTTTGATAACTCTACCCTAGTAAGCCTTGGACCCTGTATGAGCAGCACAGTATTAGTGCATGTTGTTAGCCTTTAAGGATAAATGATAGTGGTTTTCATTCACTGACAGCAAGCGGGAGTAGTGAAACTGTGAAAAAAGTATTTTGTGCATTACACAAAAAACAAGCCTTATTTACATACAGTACAAACCCTTTAATGTATTGGGGCAAAATATATCTTTTAACCCTTTGCACATTGATTATTTCTTTGTGGCTTTTACTTTCTATTATAAATTGACACAGGACAATAGGAAGTCACCGCTGGCAATGTGCGTCTTATAACGACTCAATGTACGGAAGCCATAGGAAAGTTCACACAGAGGCAAGACTGTCCAGGAGGAAGCCCCCATTGAGAGGCAGTACACATAGGAGGAAGCATGGGAAGACATTGGTGTAAATTACCTTTCTCGAAAGAAGTTGTGATGTCACTCCTGCTGAAGTAACTGCTGCTGCTGCATGTCGCCGAATGTCCATAGCAAAAACACTGCAAGCATCCCTCTGATCGCCCGGCCTGCAGGTCATAGTATCCAGGCTTACACCTGCAACAATCACCATGACACTGAAGCTATGAAGCTGAGGAGCTGCTCTTACACTTTGTGGATCCAGAAAAAGAACATATAGGGTGAATTCACATGCAGAAATTTCTGCAACTGGATCCATTCATCGAAATGGGGCTTTCAAACTTCCATGTAGAAAAACAACTCCTGACAGATGATTTTCAGTCACAGAATTTTCTACAACAAATCTTCTCCATGTGAATACTGTATATCCTTGCATTCCACTTTGTGTTGTGCGATTCCTTTATTATTCCTGCTAGACGTTATGAATGAATTGCTAGCAGTTTGGCTGAATGTTACCAGATGTGAGGGTGTCCCTGCACAGTCTGTCGCAGTCCGTGGAGGGACACCCACCCACCTGGACCTTCACTCCAAACTGCTATTTATTCATCACTTGTAGCAGGTATAAAAAAGGAATGGCACAAAACAGAGGCATAAGAATAGATGCTTCAGAATAGTTAATACAAGGGGGAGGCAGATAGTTGCTAAAACAGACATGTCAGGAGGTGACAGGTCTTTAAATGTGTTGTTTAAGGCAAATACTCTAAAAGTATTATACATTTATTGGTTATGCAACTTCCTGTAAGATGCCCTATTGTGGCAGGTTTAGATCAATAGTCAAGGGTACATCTGATTTGGTAAAACGGAAAGCCATGTCTAATACAAGACATACAGTCGGATGCCTATTTAGTTCAGTGGGCACTGTATGATGTTTAATTTTGTGTGAATGTCTACCCTTTAACCATTTTTCATATCTAAGTAGGTCAACACTATATTTTGATAGCAGAGATTTGTGTTAGGAAGCTCACAAAATTGCTGCATAGTCAGAGGTAAATTATAAAATTCAGTATGCCTGCAGTCACCACTAGGGGGAGCTTAATGGATACAATTAATACATTGAGCTCAATAATACATCTTTATGCAGTAAGCTCCTAAGCACCCCCTAGTGGGAGTTGCAGGCAGCCAGAAATTCATAATTTAACTCTGTCTATACAGGGGAGTTTGAACTTTGTATGAGAAAAACAGAACATTGACCGCTATCAAAGAAAACTTCTGACGTTGTAGTTGATGAGAACCTGAGTGCTGAGATGCCCACTGATCTCCAGAACAAAGGAGCTGTGGCGCCCTGCTAAGCATGGTGCACCTTTAGCTACTCCTGGCTTTCTACAGCCAGATACACAATGCAAACCAGACAACAATTTCAATTTGTATAATAATGCTTCATTTATAATATAATGATGCACTTCTTCCTCACATTGTGCTGCAATAAAATATCCATTGCCATTTATGCAGAATATTGTTCATATCACCAGATCCCAGAATACATTACCTGTCACAACTCTCTCCAATGACTTGGGGTTTGCAAACGCAATTTCCTTCCCTGTCGCATCCCTGGCTGCTGCCTGCTGGGTCACACTGACAGCCTTGTCTCCTGATAATTCGAGAAAACAAAGAGAGAATGTGCAGTATTATAGTGATGCTCATGTACATGTACAGTACA
The DNA here is from genome assembly GCA_900303285.1 of Rhinella marina. Classification (NCBI taxonomy): domain Eukaryota; kingdom Metazoa; phylum Chordata; class Amphibia; order Anura; family Bufonidae; genus Rhinella; species Rhinella marina. Next base: position 44,493 of record ONZH01008000.1, on the reverse strand, counting down.
TGCTGGATTCCTGTTACAGTAAAGTCAATAGAATCTGCATACAATGTATGCTTCATGTCCTCAGGGGGCGGATTTTAAGGTCCTTGGGGGTGGATCTTAACTGTTGATTTTCATGGCAAACTTTACCTGATGTTGAATTCGACTTTAGTACAACATCATAGATACCTTCTATGTATGTGCTGAAGCTCCAGAGCGGTACTACTAGAGGCAGAAGATTGAAAGATCTAAGCTAAATGTCCAACCCTGTCAATCAAACAGTGGGTGGGCGCATCTTCACCTGTGGGGACGGCCCCTCACTGGTAAAGAACTCTGGCTAATGAGACTGATTCATTAGAAGCAATTTGCTCATCTCTAGTTGCTACCCCAAATTGACCCTTCAGATCTACTGTTGTCACTCACATTCAAGATGTTCTACTGGCAAGCCCCTCGAATATGATGATCCTTCTGGATTAGCATGGTAGTTCATTTGGTTAAAAGGGTTGGCCACTTTCTGGCTATTGTTGACCAATGTGTTTGTAAATTGATTATATGGCACTTACTAGTATAACCTTTGTTGAAATTCTGCACCATTGTCTATATTTCATAAGGTATGCTCCCTTCTGTGCAAAGTCTTTTCTGCTGTCCATACAGAGGTCCTGTCCATAAGATGGGTGCTGATGGAGGGTCATGTGACCAGGCAAATTACCTCCATGTGATGTCCCCTGCATTCAAATCCACTGCACCTACACTAAGCTCTCAACAGAACAAGTACAGATGGTAGGTGCAATGTATTTGAATGGAGACATCAGATAGAGTTGATTTGCCTGGTCACATGACTCTCCATCAGCGGCCATCTTGTGGACAGCACAAAAGACTTTGCAAACAAGTGGGCATACCTTATGAAATATAGAAAATGGTGCAGAATTCCAACAAAGACTATATTAGTAAGTGCCATATAATCATCTCATAAAGACATTGGTCAACAGTAACCATTAAGTAGCCAATCCCTTTAATCTTCATATAAATGATATTTACCTGCAGCCAGCCTCAGTGAGTGAATGGAAGCCAGGTTGGCATCGGTCACACTTCTCACCCATCACGCCAGGCTTACAGCTACATCGTCCATAGTTATCACATTGAGAGCTTAGAGAACCTGAAAGAAGAAACATAACCCAAGGCTGAATCATTACAGGTGGAAACTGTTTCCAGTACATATATAGTGATGTCTGCCATAATTACTAGTCAATTAAAGCATCAGATAGCTCAGTGCTTCTTCTTAACATACCTTTATCATGGCAGTGGCAGGGTGCACAGGCACCATCCAGTTGTGGGTAATACCCATCTTTGCATCTCTCACAGTTTGGACCATCTGTGCCTCCATTGCAGTCTATGCAGCGGAACCCAGAGCCTGTCTGTGCCTGCAGTTCTGGGTCAAACACACAACGCTGGGAGTGGCCATTACAGTCGCAAACGGATATATGGACTGAAGGATGGAAAAAAGAAATAGATAATGAAAACCTGCAACAATTACTTGTCCGGATCTTTGTGTACTGGGGTGGCAATGGCACCTTACATGTAAAACTTGGCTTTATTCAGTTTCATGCAGATGCCTTTCCACCAAAATCCCAGCAAAGTAGAGGAAACCCATCTTTCCTTTATTCCTTTAGCCCACCTAGCTTTCCCTGGGTGAGACATACAACCCCTCGTTTTGTACCTGCTGCAGACTCACCTACTTAAAGGGGTTTTCTGGAATTACAATTTGGATAACCATCCCCTCAGGATAGGTTTTTAATATGAGATTGGTGGAGGTCCAGCTCTCAGCACCCTAGGTGGTCAGATGTTTGAAGGGGCTGCAGTGCTCACTTGAGTGCTGTGGCCTCTTTATTGTTCACATCAGTCCATACAAACAATAGCTGCTGTCATGGGCATTGCTGCGCTGCCCATACAAGTGAATGGATAGGTGATACATGTATAAGCTCTGGGGGCCTGATTTTCTCCTGAAAACCCTGATTGTGGTGGGCAGGCATGGCCAAAGCTCCATCTACTTCTATGGGACTGATGGCGATCCGAGCAGTGTACTCGGCAGTCCCTTATACAGGGAATGGAGCAGTAGTCACTCATGCACACTACTGCTCCATTCACACAGGGGACTTAGGAACCCAATTCTTGTTACCCCATTCAACTACCAACCAGGCAAGGGTCCACTAAAAGAACAGGGTGTGCCCCGAGGTAGAATGGGTGCACCCATCCATCACTGTATGACTTGGGGAATGCCAGGGTAAGGACTGCCACTATGAAGACTACCACCTTCATCATTGTCACTGCCACAACCATTCTCCTCCTGGGCTTGCTGCACTACTGGTTGGGCTTCCTCACACCTGCTCTAAGCCTATGGCCTGAATCACCCAAGTTCCCTAATATACAGGCACTTTAAACATGAGCCTTCTGTGCATATAATCCACATTCATCTGCCTGCACATGTTACAACACATTTGCTTTCCAACACCAGTCAGAGAAAACGTCCTTAACTGGATAATCAGGGTTAAGAACTAGTAATTTGGGATGTTTAGGTGACGTAGGCGTACTGATTATTCCGAGTTCTGATTTACTATCATCATTTGCTGATAAATGTTTTCCGGCTGCTTAAAACTCATCTGCAAGGGTCTGGTAATTCTAAGCCAGCAGAACTCAGGTTGGAACATGATTACATTCCACGCCAATGAGATGCCAGCCATAGAGTAGCTCTCTTCTCACATCATAATAATACTCCTTCCCACCCATATGGTCCTATGCAATTAGCGACTAGTTGTTCTCCGTAGAAAGGAGTCACATGACACAAATATCTTGCCTCTTGCCACTTCCGTCATTGAGCAGCAAAATCTGCTACAACAATTCCCATTTGTCTTTTGCACCTCGGGTTTTTTTTCCTGCTCTACTGTCATATTTTCCATCGTATCTCCGTTATCCACCATAGTTTTTATTTTAGGCTAGAGTCACACTTGCGTTGAAGGCTCCATCAGATCTCATGGTAAGAATAGCACACTCTGTGCACTACTGACTTGCTGTCAAAACGCTCAGACCACAATATAAGTCAATGGGGTCTGTCAACCATCACTGGAACCTGTCTGTACCATGGATCCAACTGGTGGCTTTCATGATAGTAACAATTAGGATTCATCACTTCAGAAGGTAACTGGATCTATGAAGGGACTGATAACATAATTTTTTAATCGATATGCTTAAAAAAATAATACATTTCTTGGTATGAAAGGATACCATAAGACCATCCGGGGCACAAAAATCTCAGTACAAACCTCAAACAAAATGTACCCATTTGTTCTACAATGCAAGGAAAACATAAGGCTCCAAAATGTAGAACCAGGCATCAGATGTGCCCTCCTCATTTAGGAATTAGTGACCATACACTGATTTGTTCACTCCATCAGGCTATCCATATACTGTAATCTGGAAGTTCCTTTTTGAAAAATAAGGTCAACCTAAAAGGGAACCTAGACAACACCATCGACTGGGCGTGCTCCTTGTGTTCCTTCTGTGCTACTGCAAGCACTTCTGTATTGATGTCACTACCAGCTCGACCATTGACCATTGACCCACTATTATCTCATTCCACTGATGACTTAGGGACAACTCCACAAAGGAAACACTTTGGGGTACAAGTCACCATATAGGGTCACCTTTCTTTGGGTCAAATGCTCTATATTTCATCACCCTCCAGATTACAGTGCATGGATAGACTGGTGGAGATGACGGTTCAATTGAGGATCTCGGTAAGGGCTCATGCACATGAACGTATATTCTTTCCGTGTCCATTCCATTTTTTTTTTGCGGACCCTATGTGGAACCATTCATTTTAATGAGTCAGCAAAAAAAAAACGGAAGGTACTCCGTATGCATTCCGTTTCCGTATGTCCGTATTTCCGTTCCGCACAAAGATAGAACATGTCCTATTATTGTCCTCATTGCGGAAAAGGATAGGACTGTTCTATTAGGGACCAGCTGTTCCGTTCCGCAAAATACGGAATGCACATGGATGTCATCCGTTTTTGCGGATACGTTTTTTCATACGGTTGTGTGCATGATGCCTAAGAGGGCACATGCGCATTCTGGTTTAACCCCTTACTTTTTTGGAGTCTAATGTACTGTATGTTCAATATGCATTGTAGAACTAAAGGTTGAACTTTATTTGAGATTTGCACCAAGACTTTTTGTGTGAAAATTATTATTTTTTATAGAGTTAGAGAATATTGTGATGAAAGTTACACTTTAGGTCTCTGAATTGATCCAGCGATATCCATTATGAATGGCAGATGTGAACAGTCTAACCTTATTAATCTACTACTAATGGATTACTATGTTGTCTACATCCTATTAGTCATATAATCCCAGGCCTGGAAATTAAAAGCGAATTACACTGACCAACCTGGTATGAATGGTCATTAGGCAGTGGTTGTTTGGCTAGAGTCCAGGTCAGTTGGCCCATTGGTTTATCCTGGCCCTGACAAAATAAAGAGTCCTAGCAGCACAACCTCCCATAGAGATGACTTTGGAGCCAATCACGTGCCAACAATAATGGGTCCTAGCAGGACAACCTCATATAGAGAAGACTATGCGGCCAATCTCATACTATTTGGGTATATTACTAAAGGACGAGAGAGAATAACCTATTAGGTCTTATCGATGATATGTCATGTGTGTGCAATAGTAAAAGCAAAGATTACAAAGATATAAGAAGAGGACAACGTTCTGTATAGATGGAGGCTGGGTCCTCATTACTATTTGCACAAGAAACCCAATTCCAACATTGGCTATAGTGGTTGGCAAACTTGTAGCAAAGCTATCCGGCATGCTGTTCTGGAAGAGAACAGCCTACTAGAGTTCTCTGGATCCGGCATAACCAGATAGTGCCACATGCCAGCTAGACATGGGAACTTGCTGCTCCCCAGCATAAATGCAGGGATTGCACTGGACAAAAACCATTGCATAAAGCGATCTTTGTTCGTCCAAATCCCTGCAAGATCCCATTATGGGCAGTAGGAAAATGGCACTTTTTGGCTATGCTGGATCCGGAGAACACCGACAGGCTGTCTGCCAGATCATACTCCCAGATAGCTTTGCCGCCAGTGTGAAGTTAACCTTAATCATATAGCATTTCTAGTGGCACTGCATATGTCCACACAAGAGAGGATGCAAAATCGAATTGTCCAAGTCTCCCCACCCAGTGGACTCCTAAAACCAGAAAGAGCAGGGATTTAAGTTAGGCCTCATGCACATGACCATATTTGTTTTGTGGTCTGTAAATTACGGATCTGCAAAACTCGGATACTGGCTATCTGCATGCCACCATCTTTTTTCAAACTCCACAAAACTGTATGTCAATCTACTCAGCTCCTCCTGCTCAAAACCATATTGTCTGTAGATTATATACCATGTCTACTGTGGCAGGTTCCCTTTAGGTCACCATCCTTTGCTGCACCTTAAAATACATTTGGCACCCTTCTGAAAATGTGTTCCCAGAATGGATGTGTTCACATCCATTTAACAACACATTGCAAAGAACCACAATTCCATGCAGAAAAGCTGACAGAGAGATTAGGCACTACTATGCAAGTCCACAGAGCTGTGCTGAATTGGTTTGCGAACAGTGATAATTCAATAAGTTAAAATATCCTACATGATATCGTAAAAATCTTGACCCTGCTACATTGACAAACCCAGCTTTTCTATTACCCTGAAATTGGGGGTCATTTATGAACAGCACTACACCTGTTTTTGGCATTTAAAAAGTTAAAAGGGTCTCTTTTATGACTTTTTAAATACCTGTGCAACAGTATCTTGATGCACTAGCGTTTTTACGCTGCAGTCTACACCTGGGAGTGTCGAGGGAGTAACGGGGACCAGGATATCTGCCCCAACAAATTTACCAACAAATATTGGCAAAAACGATTCCAGGCAGGGGAGTGGACTGTTTAAGGTGTGCCTCATTTATGACAAAGTGCATGCCCCATCATGATGGGGGCCGCACTGTCATAAGTGGGGAGCCTACTGACTGCGAGGGGAGGGGTAGGATAGGTAGCAGGGTTATGCGGGGAGTAGCACTTGCCTGAAGGGGTTAAGTAGGTTAGGGGGTGGGGATATGATATTCCCATAAGGCTTTGGGGAATGGGCTTTATAAGAGGTTCCCTCCCCAGGGAGGGGCCTCTTTGCCTGGAAGACCGGTAAGAGAAGTGGCCCGCCCGCCCTGGTAGCGATGTTTTTCGGTACGGTATGGGCAGTCGTTTGCGGTTTGTTTAGCCGTGTCCTCATGCTTAGCCTTGTAAGTCACAGCTGGCGGTTTATTTGTTTGATGCTGTCATGGAGTGTCTCTGGCCACCGCTTAGGCGGGTTGAGGGCCCCATCGACCTCGTGACATTGACAAAGTTCTTTATTAAATAAAGGTGTTCAAAGTTAAAGGATTTACGAGAATAGTTATAATATTATAAGAACAAGCTGTGGCCGAACCCCACCATTAAAGGTTTCTATTTAAAATTACCTCTTTGTCCCGTGTTTATTTGGCAAGTGAGTAGATGGTGTTTGTTGGGTGGAAGTGTTCCTCCTCGCAGTCTAAATTATATGCATCTTTCTCCAGTGCAAAGGGAGAACAAAGACCGGCGTAAAAAGCTGGTCTTTGTAAATGACCCCCAGTATGTTACATAGATCATCTCCTACAGCATAGATGTGACTCTATATTTGTGATTCCATATCTAGATGACTACATAAGGTCTACATCACCAGTCATGATCCATAAAACACTATAAAAGGAAAGGTAACATCTCGTCTGACGCGGAGGGTTGTTTAACGATGCCACAGGGCACATTTTACTAGAGTTACTTTTCACTGTGCATCTGGTCGTGCCACTACAGGTATGGCTAGTTTTAAAATGATGTAGTGGTAGAAGGCAGCAAAGCAAAAATACCCTTCATTACTGTGTTTTCCACCATGCAGCTTTCCAAATGCTGCCAAACCACAGCTTGCAGCTTCTCGGGCATTAGAACATGCTGGGAGTTGTAGTTGTAGTTATGCCCCAGCGGGAGAGCTGCAGACTACCAGGACAAGCTCCATTACAGCTCACATAGGGACTGTAATCTTTCTTGACTCCTAAATAAGACATTTTCAGTTGCCGTTCTCTATAACTAGACTTATATACCTTCTCCAAATCTGGGCAAACAAAGGGACAATGACGGCGTGCATTCCTTGTTTATATATTGGGAAGAAATGGTTATATCTTAGATAGCTGCCCATGATTAGAAAAAGAAGCAGCGCCGCTCTCGTCCATCGGTTCTGTCTGGTACTAGAGCTCGATTCCGTTACTTGAAAATGAGACCCCTTTTGTCTAACACTGGACATCCCCTTTAAGTAAAAGTTTTTGCCCCTAGTCGCTCCTTTCCTTTGCACATGAACCACCACCCATCACCATAAGTAAAATCTTGATTCTCACCATCTACGGATGATGCAGTGAAGAGTGAACCCAGAAATGGGAGCAGCAGTAGCAGCAGTGGTGGGTCCAGGCTCCTCCATAAAACCATCCTATTGTGGTTGCTGTTCTTGTTTGGGGGGTTCTGCGTACTGTGCACCGTACACCCTCAGTCTGGCTGCTTCTGTCTCCTTCAGGTGTGTTTTATGAGTTCTCTGTAACCTGACTCATTACAGACACAAAGATCTTCTGTTGTGACTCACCCTCTGAATAACAGCCCAACCCTTCCCATTTCACAGACACACACTAGATCCCGCTCTGCACAACCTGTGTAATGAGCACCAGGGGCGACCGGCTCAGCCAAACATAGAGCAGCAGTAGCTCTGATCTGAATGACTTACATGGAGACACTTCAAGCAGGGTGTAGCTATAGGGGGTGCAGAGGTAGCAGTCGCCCAGGAGCCTGAGGGGACCCAGAGACCCTTGTGCCGCATAAGAAGACACCGGTATTATAGAAAGTTCATGCTGGGAGGTCTTTGCTATAGATTCTGCACTGGTACCCATTTTCAAGTTAGTCCTCTGGCTGGATGGAAAAAGTTAGGCCTGCCCCTGGCCACAAAGTACTGAGGGAAGGGGGGCCCAAGCTGAACTCTTGCACCAGAGCCCATAAGCGTTTAGCTACACACCTGACTTCAAGGGGAGCTTTAACTCTGGCATCTACAGCATCATGTACGAAATACAGGCTGCCATAAACAGCAGCTAGGATTCCGAAGACAGACTTGGAGGGCAAGAGAGGCAATTTGATTTTCACAAGCAGGACATTGTATTGTCCTGTTACAAAATCATTTTCTAGATCAGAGATCCCCTACCTTTTGTATGTTGAGAGCCACATTCAACCTTCCTGATGATCAGGAGCAACAGCCAATAAAGGAGAGAATTTTTGAAAGTGGAGAACCAAAAACCATGAAATTGCAAACATTTGCTGATAAATATTTCAATGTGAAAAATTAACATTACCATTATACTATCCAGATTGGTATGTTTGGTGGTAAGTCAAGGATAGGTCTGCAACAATGTCAATTGCCAGTACATATGGTCATAACTCTGGACTCCCAGGGCAAGCCACACAGCAAGGGCTGAAGAACCACATGTTTCTCTGGGGACCACTGCCCTACATAGGCAGGTAGATAAGATATAGGAAAATAAGGTAGCTAGCTGATTGATAGATAGATATTGTACTCTGACCACAAAATGTGCAAGTTGCTGGCTGGTGCAGAGTGTTGGAAGGGTACCATGAAACCATTTTGCATTGGCCTGGGTAGTTAGGGACAGGTCTAGGGCATCTTTACCCCAGGTGAAGAAAGCTCTATAAAAGTTTCAATAAAACTTCTGCAATCATTGAATGATATAAGCTTTTATTACCTGAAAACGAAAATCAACCATCGGTTGATTTTCGTGTGTAGAGACGTTCAATTTTGCTTACTTCAGTCAGTGATTATATATTTTATTACCTAAGCATTCAAGATTTTACTTTAGTATTTCAGGGAACAGCAGTCTCTGGCACTCCAGCTATGGTGAGACTACAACTCCCAGCATGCACACTTGTTTGGGTGTTCTCAAATCTCCATAGAAATGAATGGAGCATGCAAGGTGCTGTAGTTTTACAACAGCTTGAGTGCTGACCCCTGTGGTGCTTTTTTAGAGCTGAAGGACTCCTGATATTTGACCAGACCTGGAAATGAATGAGCTTTCAGCGGGAGTCCAGCGAATGAGCAGTCTGCAGGCTGCTGTGTGTGGTAACCTGCAGATCAACTGTTGTAAGATAGCTTTGGGCTCCATGCACACAACCATATTTTTGGTCCAAATCTGATCCAGATTTTTTTGTGGATTGGATGTGGATCGATTCATTTCAATTAACTGTTTGTTCGTTCCATCAATCCACAAAAAAAGGGACAGGACAAGGATAGGAAATTTCTACGGGGTTAAAAAATTGGCAGCACGTACATGGCCAGGATTTGTGTTTTGCGGACCTGCAAAACACGATGGTGTGGATGAGGCCTAAGTCTGCATCTCCTTGTCTGCACAAGATGAAAACATGATGTTGTTCAAGGAAGCAAATCATAACATAAGGGAATGACTACTTACGCCATAACTGATTGTATTATTTAGAGCTCCAAGGTGGAGCTTACATGGTGAGTGATGGAGATATGTGTGCTGCAGACAGGAAGCAGTAAGTGAATCAGACACTTGAGGTAGTGATTGCTGCAGCGGTCAGAAGAATGACACCCGGCTGAGAACATGCCTGCAGGGAAGGTAGACGAGGCTGTGGTTAGACACTCCCTGTGCAAAGACTGCCTGCCCTGCGGATACACAAAGTAAACAAGGGTAAACTGCAAACAAGCGGAAACCTACCTAAAACATTCTGCTGTCACCCTCAGACGCACCCAGTGATGGGTTACTGGACAAGACCGGAGAATGGTCGCAACACATCTGAAGAATTCATGGAAGCATATGGCCTACGCGATATGAATGTGTGTAGTATGGGTCCATAGACTGCAACTGCCCCAACAAAAATGGTATTAATAAAGAAGAGTGAATGTTTGTCTTAAAGGAGTATTCTCATTTACAGCATTTATGGAATATTGCCCTGAGGATCATCTGGAAAATGACGATCTCTCCACTGATTTCAAAGGTAAAAAACTAAAGTGGGGCCACAGTATCCTGGTCTACTGAACAGGGAGGGTCCAGATGGAAGACACCCACTCATTCAACCTTTATAGCATATTCTGTGCATGCTACCTTATCTTTTGCAAAAGTGACAAAAAGATAGGCTGCCATATTGGTTGTTAATTTTGCAGTAGGAAATGTTGCAGATTGCGGCACAAATAAGCTTTGTGCAGCAATCTGCACCAGAAATATGACAAAAGAAGACGCATTTATGTTGGTAAATGACCCCAAATATCCGTGTTACATCCTTTTGTTTTTTTTTGTCAGACCCATTGACTTCAATGGGTATGTATTTTTCATCTAAGTATAGGACATGTTCTGTCCCATTGCGGAATGGACATACGAATGCGGAAAAAAATGGATGCAACACAGACGTCATCCGTATTTTGAGGATTGTGTTTTGCGGACCACAAAATACATACGGTCATGTGCATGAAGCCTTACTTGCAGACACTAGGGCACATTTATTAAGACTGCCGTTTTAGACGCCAGTCAAACCCTATACCTGGCGGTGGAAAAGCCAGTTATGAAGATCCAGGTGTATAAAATGGTGAATGATGCAGGCCTACCGGCCCGTTCCCTTTCCCACCCTATTTTTTGGAACTGGCATGAGTGGGGAGAAGTCGTAGATTGCGGAGCAAAGGACACCCATTATCAGTACTATTGTGGCCACTGTGGAGTCTACAAATCTAATTAAAAAAAAGAAAAGAAAAGAAAAACAAATTTGTGATCTGAGACAAGACGCTTACATCCGTCACATAAAGAACAGTTGATTGGGAAACACCCTGTTCCTGTGCCAGGAGAGATGTGTTTTGACCTGCCTGTCAGTACTATGTAGAGAACGCTGCATCTGCCTCCAGTTACACCCCTCAGGCCGATTATTAAAATAGTACCCACACCCATTAAAGGTTCCTACAAGTCTTCCCAACTGTATTAAAATATACTGTACTTGGAATACGCTTCGCTTTGCAGCCCCTCAAGCATAGGAGAGGTAGTTTTTCTTCTTTAAAGGAATTTGCCTGGTGCCGACTGCCCATTTTTACATGCCCTATTTATGGGATTCTGAGCTAATTCAAACTAACCCCGTTTTGGATTCCCCTCCTTTATCCAGTGGAGAGAGGGGCCATAAAGAGTGGTTCAGCATCCATAAAAAAAAATCCAGCGTTGAAGATTTTTATTTGCACGTTAGGAAAACTTGCCAAATTGCAGGTTAGTCACGTGTCTCGCGCAACTTCCATTAAAGTCAATGGAGTGAAAACCAAGCGCAACATGCGATTTGTGATGCAAAATCCGACAAGTATGGATTTTTTCCAACTGTCACATCGCAGTGGCAGCATCTCATGCTGCGCATTGCAACACCATTGACATACATTACATAAAGTGTTGCAGTGTAGCCCTACCCTTAGGGTTTAGCTACGTGTCGCTCGACATTTCATGTAATGATTGTCAATGATGTGCCAACGTGACTTGACACAGTCTCAAAAAATCGAGACATGCTGAACTCCATGTCGTAGGTCACGTTGTGCAATACTTCTCACCCATTGACTTTAATGGAAGTTGCATGCAACACGTGAATCGCCTGCAATTTGGCTGTGTTTTCACACTAGTCGTGCGGCAGCAAAAGGGTACAAAACAGGACAAAATAAGATGACTACGCGTTTCAGATCGCTCTTCAGTGATCCTTATTCATGGCATCACTTGCCCTGAGTAAGGCTACTTTCACACTTGCGTTTTGGCTGGATCCGGAAGGGTTCACGTTCACGTCACATCACTGATAATACAACCGTCTGCATCCAGTTGTATTATCTTTAACATAGCCAAGATGGATCCGTCATGAACTCCACTGAAAGTCAATGGGGGATGGATCCGTTTTCTATTGTGACAGATTGTGTCATGGAAAGCGGATCCGTCCCCATTGACTTGCATTGTGGGTCATGACGGATCCGTCTTTCTCCACATCTCAGGACAGAAAGCAAACCTCAGCATGCTGCTCTCCGGTATGAGAACGGAACGCATTTTGGAGCACTCTGTTCTGTTCAATTACATTTTGTCCCCATTGACAATGAATGGGGACAAAACGGAAGCATTTTTCTCCAGTATTGAGACCCTATGACGGATTTCAATACCGGAAAATATTAACGCTAAAGTGAATGTAGCCTAACAATCGTTGAACAGAGATCCGAAATATGTAAGCCTCCTGTTTTGTCTTGTTCCTGGCTTTTAAGAGGCAGAAATAAAGGTCTTCAACCTTTATGGATCTATTGTACACTGCGTGCTACCTTCACATTTCTGTGCATCCTATGGTGTTCATGGTGGGTAAGCTGGATGACTGAAGCCTTCTCTTTACAAATGAGTCAATTAACTTAATTGAAAGCTATGTAATTCTTCATTTCATCTGTGGGGGCACTGCAGGGAAATTGAACACATGCTGCTAGGATGCCTGAAGGTGGCTCGGGTAGATCGCAGATGATTGGTAGCAAACCATTTATCAAGACCAACACTTTCTGTAAACAGGAAATTAAGTGATAAATCAGAATGAGGCGCACTGAAACCTTTGCTTGGAATCACTATAATGGCACTCCTAGGCTACTTTCACACTTGCGTTTAATAATTCCGGTATTGAGTTCCGTCATAGGGGTTCAATACTGGAATAAAACGCTTCAGTTATGTCCCCATTCATTGTCAATGGGGACAAAACTGAACTGAAGACAACGGAATGCTCCTAAAAGCATTCCATTCCGTCTTCAGACTGGTCCAGGCATCCCTACCAAGACAGATCCGTCATGACCCCCAATGAAAGTCAAGGGGGACGGATCCGTCCTCCATTGACTTTCAATGGAGTTCATGACGGATCCATCACCTGCACACATACAGACATACACAAACGTACACAGACATATACACATACATACTTACATGCTCCCGGCAGGTCTCCACAGCGCAGGAGGAGCAGGACGGCGCACACATAGGACGATTCCACCTGGCGCCCAGCAGAGGGTGCTGTGGGGCCGTCCTGCGCTGTGGAGACCTGCCGGGAGCATGTAAGTATGTATGTGTATTTGTATGTGTATGTGTATAAGTCTGTGTGTGTGTGTATGTATGTATGTATGTATGTACTGTGTGACGTGTGGGGCCAGAGCGCGGTTCCGGCCCTACACATGTCCCTGCGGCAGCACCCTTCACCTGCCGGATCCGTGCTGCCGCTAATGTGAAAGAGGCCTAACATGACTGTAGCATGGACAACCCCTTTAAGGTAGCAATAACTGTTCTCTAAATGGATCAGAAGAACGGAAAAATAATGGCGGAGAACTGTTGAGCCTGTGCACATTTCCCCTCTCCCTATTGGGGACACATTCAAGCTCTGCGAAACCAAGAGTGAATGCGTATTGGTTGATCAAAGCAATAGCTGCCTGTTCACTTACTAGCTACTAGAGGCGTACGACCGCCTTCAGGGCTCATTTATTCTATCTGTATCCCTCATACAACAGTCAGAAATTCATCGCACCAAAAATGGTGACACCAGCGTTTTGAGGGCAAGTCTTTACTTTACAGTTTTCCTCGTCTTGGATCTTCTACTGGCTTTGGCTTAAAAAAAAATAATAAACAAACAAAAATAAACACCCCCCCTAAAAAAAAACCCTGCCACAAAATCTCCAATTATTAACAGCCTAAGGTCTCATTCACACAACAGTGTCTGTTTTGTGCCCACATGTCGCAGATTTGCAAAACATCCCTCAAAGGCTTCCGTGTGCTATTTCAGGGTGTGCAGGGAATAATTTGGAATAACTTAAAGGAAAGTGCAGAGGAAAATACTGAGTGTCCAGTGGAGTTTACCACAGATGATGAATGGCTTATCAGCCCTGATCTGGGGAATCCAGTCAGAATGTAGTCATTGGGGGAATCCTCTGGATACCTAAGCAGGCTGTGTACAAGAGGAGGAAGACACTTATTTACTTGTGTCTCCTTCTCCATCCCATCGGAGAACAAACACATATAAGATCTGCATTGATTATATAGCGTCTGTCCTGATCGATACACCTCAGTTGATGGATGGCCCATAGGCCTGGTTTGAACTGAATATAGTCAATTGGGAAACTCTCTTTAGACTAGCAAATTATGTTCAAGAGGAGGAAAATGTTAAAGAAATTTAGTTAGTTGGTGAACAAAATTGTGCTAGGGTTGCATTTCATTATTAGGTGGTCTCCATCTCCTTATATCCATATCTCTTATATTTTATAATCTCCATTAGATGTCACATATGCTTAAAAATAAAAATGACTCAATCACTTGATATGTCCATAGGAAAACAGGAACTTAGCAGAAGTTGAAATATGCATATGGAATTTCCCAGATAGATGAAGTAATGTGTACATGTCCTCATTGGCATTGGGCGGCTACCATCATCATTCTTTTGATTTGATGTTACATGTATACTTGTATGATTGTGATTGGATATATTAAAATTGATGACAAAGGGGGGTGTGATTACACCAACATGTATTTCTAATAAAATTAGCTCTCTGGGTGTAACCAGGAGAGATATGCATGATCAGCAATGAGACGACTGGACGTGCATTCCTTGTGCTGCGGCCGCACCCTCTTACCATGAAGGGGGAAAGTTAACATAATTTGAACACCACAGACAACTGAGTATTGAGTCCAATTTGGGACTTATCCTAAATTGTATTGACACTATCTTTGCCCGCATCTAGCAGATTGGAGATCCATTAACGTCTGGTGTCAGTTCTTTACAAATCTGCGGTTTGCAAAACAGACAGTAGTGTGAATGGGGCCTATGGACTCGCCCTACAGGCTCCATGCATCACCTTGCCATGCACACAAGACCTTATTCAAAGTCTCACGAAACACTAAAATTAAACTGACGACCAATACGAAAAGAAATAAAAAGTACAAATTTCAGTAGTAAGGGGTTACAAATATTCAATTTATTATAAATAAGAAATACTGTTTTATACATAAAAAATGTGTTGTGTTCTATTGAACCCCTTTCTTCCCTGGACAAAAATAAAATTGACCACAGATGACCCCCTCCCCCCTACTGAACAGTCTGCTGTCCGTTATAAATCCAATATTAGACATGGCTAACAAAGAGAGCAAATTGGGCGCACAGTTTTGTGGCCGCAAGAGCTTGCTTAACCAGTTGCTTCTCTTTTCAGGAAGGGTTTATGATGAAAGATGACACGAGGAGGTTAGAGCAGAGAAAGAAACACTGACACGAGTTTTTAGGGTCTTGTGAGGAGTTTCAGTGAGGGAGTAAAATTTAGCTTTGTGCTGTAACCCTACACAAGTGTCTTTCTTTGACAGGGGTGTAATACATAATGTTTTCAGAGAGACTGTCAGGTGGAGGACATGGAGAACAGGGGGAGAGGAAGAAAGGGCCGGGGGTGCACCTTAGCTATGAATGAACCCCGATCCCCCTTTTCTCTCCTCCTAATCTTACCTCCTCCCAGCCAGGAACATATTTACAGAAATAAAGATAAAAACTGGAACAAAATAGACATTCAGAGTTATAATCTGGATACAAATAAAAAATAAAACACACAGGAATCAAGCAAATTCAAAAATCACTTATAGCACCAGTGTCATTTAAAAAGGGGGTTAAACCCTCCAACAGCACCCCAATAAATAGTGGGGGGCAGGGATGGAGTATGTCCTTCAGATGGGGGATTGCTGTATAGAAGACCAGGTGTAACAGATGTATGGTTCTCAGAACTGTAAAGCTAACGTCAGACAGAAGCCGCTTGCTCTGCCGTTACGAGTAAAGTTAACGAGGGTTCCCTAACTCTAGATGGAAAGTAGATAGTTCCTCTCACGTGGACACGATACATATATGTGCAGAGATCACGGAATTCAACATGAAGCCAGCGTCAAAATCTAAGCTGTTGCCCTTGCATTGTGCCAATCTTTTGCTCACACACCTATGGTTGGCTTTTTTAGCCACATTCATGCCACTTGGATCGCCCTTACAAGGAGAAACGGATCCTGAAATGAGGATAAGGATAAAGAAGAGCCAAGCGTCTTCTATTTCTTCTTTTCCAGCCTTGGTTGTCTATTTTTCTTAAAGGAACATTCCAGGAAATGTGCTTTACCTAGTGAAGGGCTCGATGGGGTAGGCGCAAGACGCAAGGATTCTCTCTTTGGTGTCTTTTGGAGTCCTTGTGCCCCTGAACTAGGCATAACACAATACAATTAGGCCCAGAGTGCTCCTTTAAGAAAACCTGAAGAGCAAATTACAACGTAAAGGGGTTCACCCATCTTATCAAGTGATGGCATATCACTAGTATATTACATCACTTTTTGATTTGTGGGGGTCTGACCTCTTGGACCTCCACTGATCCTGAGCGTAGAGATGCACAGCTGGTTTAGCCCTCGGTCCCCTTACAAGTTTTCCCTAAACAGTGGTGCTCCCAACCACAAGGCCATGCAGGGAATTGGAGCCGGCCTCATTCACTAGCATGGTGCTATGCTGCAGTTCCCCCACAGAGCGGATGGCTGGGACGCTGCTGTGCAGTGGAAAACAGTGAAAGGGAAACAGTACTATGTCAGCAGGATCATTTGGGATGCCATAGGTCAGACCCACTCCAGTCAGGAAGTGGTGGCATATCCTAGTGGGATGAGCCCGGTTCTCTTGCTGCTCTGCGAATTTACAACTTCCAGATTCTCCTTCGTTGGGATGAGACTTATAAGGGTATACAGTTTACATGTATACTCCTCCCTTTTCAATTCAATCCTAGTTCACAAAAACATAACTTTCAGGCCACCAACAATACAAGGGTACCAACCATACGCTGCCTGCTGTGCTCAGCTCATGGCGAATGCAAGGGAAAAAGCTCATGCGTGACATTAGCTGAAGACAGGTTAGTTTATAAATGTGTGTTAACTTTTGTTAATGCGTAACAGTATGTCTCACAAGCACTTGGCAACTTATTGGAATTTTTTTCCCCTCTTGAGGAAAAAAAAACCTGCCACAAACTTAAAAAAAAAAGGCACGTTGGAAATTCCAAGTAAAGGTCCTTTTACATGGACTGATGTGTCGGGCAATTATTGGGAACGAACCAGACATTTCTGATAATTGCCTGGTCATCAGTGAAGATGAAGGTGTTATTTACATGCAGCAATCACCTCCACTGTATAGGGGAAGCAATTGATCAACATAGAAAATCACTATTCCTGGGCAGTAGATCGTTTTTTAGATTCTGTGCAGCAGATCGTGCAATCATGATTTTGGTGCCAACAGAACGACACGATCACCCGATGAATGATAATTTACTTGTTTGTAGGGTGATTGCCGGAACCTTTTACACAGGTCAATTATCAGGAACAAGTGTTTTATACAAGCTCCTATCCCTGATAATCGGCCTGATCATGAGTCCGTCTAAACAGGGATAGACAACCTGCGGCCCGCCAGCTGTTGCAAGACTACAACTCCCAGCACTCCCAGACAGCCTACAGCTAGGCATGGTGGGAGTTGGAGTTTTACAACAGCTGGAGGACCGCAGGTTGAGCATCCCTGGTCTAAAAGGACCTTTAAAAACCCTGGCAGCATGCCACGAAACGAAAGATCATTAACATCATCAATTACATGTTCCCAATCACTTGAGAGATGAACTGAATTACTGATTAATAACATTTTTAGGCGTCTTGTAGCCTCATTGTTCTATGTTACCCCTTATCGATTAAGATTAATTATTATTTTTTGTAATTTTAAGTGGATATTTCATTAAAAATATCTGAAATAACCATTTTTATAGGGGGAAACTAATTCATGCAATTAGATTTGTGGCAGATTAAACCTTTATACATGGGTTGTAGCTTAAAAAGGGTTTAGAGGATTGGGGGAATCTGCACCACATTCACTTCAATGGGACACAGTTGCGCTTTTTCTGGAAAAATAAGTCTCCTTTGTTCTGAACAGCAAGTGGCCATATAATATTAAAATAATAATAATATTCTACTATACTACAGAGTGCAGAAATCTCAAATATATAGCTATGGACTGGATATAAACACCTCCTCTGGTACTGCCGACATATAAACTATAGTAAAGGTATATACAAATTATGGCATCTAAATAACATTCCAGTGGATTTTCTCTTTTTTTCAATGGGAGGAACAAAAGGTGTTAGGCCGTTGGCTACCTGAAATAATGACTTCAATCTAATTATGGAAAAGCTTTAAAGAATATGTACATCTTTGGGTCCATTTTTAATTTTTTTAATATTTGCATTGTACTCATTTTGAGCTAGAAATCATTGTTTCAAATGGTCTTTATTAAAAATGTTGAGCCTCTTTCTCTGTACAGCCTTGAGATTCTCTTGTAGCAGGCTCTGTATTTTTACGGTTTCCTGTCAGGCAGCTCAGCTGTGGGCTCCTTATCTCTGACCTTAAAAACACTCATTATGGCTCAAACCCTATCTTACTGATAAGAATGTGACTTAAAGGGAACCTGTCATCTCCGAAACACCCCCTGAACTAGAGTAAGTGTTGTATAGTGTAAGTGATGCTGAATCCTAATATGTAATTTTTATCTTCATACTCACTTCCATTCCGACGCTGTGCTCCCACAAACTTGCAGTAAAATGCACTCACTGGACTCTTCTTTGAGTCCTCTCCATTATATGAGTGAGCACTGGAGTCCAGTGAGTGCATTTTACTGCAGGTTTGTGGGAGCACAACATCAGAATGCAAGTGAGTATAAAGATAAAAATTACATATTCGGATTCAGCATCACTTACACTATACACCACTTACTCTAGTTCAGGGGGTGTTTCGGAGATGACAGGTTCCCTTTAAATAAGTGTTTATGACCTTTTAGTAATTGAAATAAAAATGACCAGAGCAAAGTAAAAGCAAATATGTTAAAAAAAGACCAATTGAGAAAATGAAATTTATCCCAAAATGAATAAAATACAAACACAAAAAAAATATATAAATTGCCCCCAAAGATGTACATAGCCTTTAAAGATGCAAATAATGCCATGTGGCCCCTTGGTACTGTGCTATGACTAACTTGCTGGTTGCGAGGGTAGATTTCTCTCTTGGAGTACAGTTCTGAGACGCCAGGACAATCATTCACACCATTACGTGATCAGAATACCTTGCCCTGGCTTCTGTGCGCCCACAATTGCCGCAATGCTTTAGTCACTTACGTATTACATAGACCAGCTAACTGCCAAGATTGGGAAATTAATTATAGTTTCCCAGTCTCTGCATTACAGGACCCTTCTATAACAGCAAAGATCAAAAGCCCATGCCCTTATATTTCTTGAGGGCTCTGTGCTGTCAGGGATAATACTGGCTGCGTGGCTACATTAAAGGGCAGGAGGCCTGGCAGTAGGTTAGTCAAAGGGAACAGAAGGAAAAAAAAAAAGGAGCTGTAGACGAGGAACATGTGTATTTCCAAGACTTTTTTGGGGCACAGGCCCCAAGTTTTCTAGAAGGCTGAAAGCATGGCTTTATTAACCACCTCTGTGCTGCAGAGCACTTGCATGTATAGCACTTGGAAGGCTGCAGCCATCCTCTTGAAGCAGTTAACCCTTGCTAGAAACAGTCCCTTGGCTAATTACTGCAGAGCCATGGCCATGGCGGCATTACTATGCCGCGTAGAGAGGCCTGAGCATTTGTTTCTCTCACCATTACAGCAAAACCTTGATTTCCCTCTGCAGTAGCAAGGGACATCATCAACTCGAATGGATGCCTCTTGTACGCAGAGCATTGGTGGTAGAGTTCTGGTAACCATAATACGGTTTCAAATACTGCCTCCCCCCCTTAAAGTTCAATATGTGGAGGGCATGGAGTGATCAATGTGTAGGGCAGATAGTCCTGGGGGTGGGTGGAGTAATAAGGCACTTCACAGCCCAAACATGGAGGTTGGCGAGGAAGGAAGTGTGGCTGAAGTCCTTCCTTTTTTTTTTTTTGCCAAGCACTTAGGGCTTCTCAATAATGGGGGTGTTGTAGCAGCCAGGAGGCAGAGTGTTTTTAATGTCCTCGAGATTATCAATGTCTTTCAGGATCTGGTCAATGTCTTGCTGATACGAGAGGAGGGCGGCATCTTGCAGTCGCGCCGACTCCTCCAGCTGTGCCACCTTTTTGTCCAGATCGCTTTCATTGAGCTGGGTCTTTGCGTCCTCTAGTGTCCTTTCAAGCTCGTTGAGTTTTCCCACATCTACAGAATCCAGTTTACCTGTGGTGGAGAGCGAGACAACCATTATTTCTGCAGTTCAATCATTCACTATCCATGGATTTTTCCACATCCATTTATTGCAGGTACCAGAAAACCACTGAATATGTCAGGGAATCCTTAAAGGGAACCTGTCATCTCCGAAACACCCCCTGAAGTAGAGTAAGCGTTGTATAGTGTAAGTGATGCTGAATCCGAATATGTAAGCTTTATCTTCATACTCACTTCCATTCCGACGCTGTGCTCCCACAAACCAGCAGTAAAATACATTCACAGGACTCTTCGAGTCTTGTCCATTATGTGAGTGAGCACTGGAGTTCACTGAGTGCATTTTACTGCTGGTTTGTGGGAGCACAGCGTCAGAATGGAAGTGAGTATGAAGATAAAACTTACATATTCGGATTCAGCATCACTTACACTATACACCGCTTACTCTAGTTTGGAGGGTGTTTCAGAGCTGACAGGTTCCCTTTAAAACGGGGTTTTCGTGGATTTTACTACTGATGAACTATCCTCAGGACAGGTCACCAGTATCTGATCGGTGGGGGTCTGACACCCAGGACCCTCGCCGATCAGCTGTTTGAGAAGGTACCGTCGCTCTCATGCGCTCCGCGGCCTTCTCTTAGCTTTTCCTAGGCCAGTGACATCACGTTCATCGGTCACGTGGCCTAGGAGCAGCTCAGCCCCATTTAAGTGAATAGGGCTGAGCGAGATACCAAGCACAGAGACGCTGTACAATGTACGGTGCTGTGCTTGGTGAGCTGCAATAAGGTAGCAATGCTCACAGGAGCGCCGGTACCTTCTCTAACAGCTGATCGGCGGGGGTCCCAGGTGTCAGACCCCCACCGATCAGATACAGATGACCTATCCTGAGAATAGGTCAGCAGTAGTAAAATCCTGGAAAACCCCTTTAACATCTTACGAGACAAATTGTAAAGAACATTGAATACATTTATTATTTTTTTTAAATGTACAGAACTGAATGTGTTTGCAGCACAAGACACCAATGTTTTTGCATTAAAAGGGCTATCTGTTTTTTTTTTTTTTATCTTGCCCACGTGGATGTGTAAGGATGAACATTGCCTTACTGGGGCTGCGATGAACTCCATGGTCTAAATAAGTGGCTGGCACTTCTAGGATCACGTGCTGTACATTCGGCATGTGATTGTAGCCCGGTTACTACCTGCAATGTATGAGGGTTGTGCATGTGCAGTCAGGCAGCCTCAGGTACTTTGAGGAATCAGCGCCCGAGGCTGCCTGACTGCACATGTACAACCCTCATACATTGCAGGTACCCGGCTAGAATCAGGTGTCAAATGCACGTCACGTGATCCTGGAAGTGCCGGTCACTTATCTAGACCAGGGAACGCATCGCAGTCCTGATAAGGCAATGCTCCTCCTCCTCATCATTACATACATCCACAGGGGCAATACTTTAATTAAAACCTCAATAACACATTTAAACATAAAATAATGTGGTTGTTGGCCATATACTTAAAGGGTTTGTCCCATCTGGACACTGACATATTGATAGGATGTGTCATAAATGTTGGATAGGTGCGGGTCCTCATCCTCTTCATTCTGAAAATAGCCGAATAGAGGGACACTGTGCAAAGCGCGGCTGCCCTTCCATTCAACACTTCCAAGAAGATAGCGGGACATGTGCTTTCCATTCATGTTTAGAGCCTATACTTCAGAAAGAAGCAGATCCCATGGCATATCCTATTAGACATTGACAGCATATCCTATCAACGTGCCATAAATGTCCAGATGGACCGATCCCTTCAAGAACAGAGAAGCTATTCCTCTGGACCTCCAATACACATATGCTTGCTTGTCTGAGCATGCATGTATTTTCAATTAGGAGATGGGGAATAAGCTGATGCCAGATACTTCTGGCAGTGGTTTATAATACTAGATTTCATGGTTTCTTACCAAGCTGTCCCAGCAAGTCGTTAATAATTCCAAGGACATTATTGACCGAGTTCTTTGCCTTCTTTGCATTATCTTCTGCTTCTTGTGCGGCTTGGGTGGTCTGGACAGAAAGGAGAATTATTTCCTGTAAGCGTGCAGCACCCACAGTTTTCACCCCCATGGACAGTCTCTTCACATTTACTTACCATGCTTGCCATCATCATGTCATTGTCTGCTTCCGTCTGCTTCTTTTTCAGCTGGTTCTCTGCATCTTGCAGCTGACGCAACATATCCTGCAATTCTTCATCTAAATCAGTGACATCCTTAAAAGTCTTGTCAGCCTCTGCTTTGGCTGCAGCAGCATTCTGGACGGGGGTAAAGAAATACAGAGAAATTATATGTCTTTTATATTTCCTCCTTACCAGTCACATTCCTGCAAAGGTCATCTATTAGGCCCCTTGCACACGAGCGTGATGGATTAGGTCCGGATGCGTTCAGGGTGCATTCAGGAAAACTCGCACCATTTTGCAAGCAAGTTCAGTCAGTTTTGTCTGCGATTGCGTTCAGTTTTTTCTGCGCGGGTGCAATGTGTTTTTATGTGTTTTTCACGCGCGTGATAAAAACTGAAGGTTTACAAACAATATGCATCATATCCGCACTTGCTTCAGGATCCAATGCGTTTTTCACTGAAGCCCCATTCACTTCTATCGGGCCAGGGCTGCGTGAAAAACACAGAATATAGAACATGCTGCGATTTTCACGCAACGCAGAACTGATGCGTGAAAAAAACATGTACTCATGTACACAGACCCATAGAAATGAATGGGTCAGGATTTAGTGCAGGTGCTATGCGTTCACTTCACGCATTGCACCCGCGCGGAAAACTCGCTCGTGTGAAAGGGGCCTTACTCAATTGTCTAGATATGTATTCACCACTCAATGACTAAAATAATCTGATTGTAGAAGATACACAAGACGACATATACCGCACACTCCCTTGTCTCAATGTCACGTCTGTTACACAAGACGACATATACCGCACACTCCCTTGTATCAATGTAACATGTCTATTACACAAGACACTCCCTTGTCTCAATGTCACATGTCTGTATATACTATTCCCCCCCACATGCCTGATACTCATGTCCCACAAGATCTGCTATCAGGGGACAGTGAGGACATATGCGCATTAGGTAGGAGGCAAACTTCATGGTAAATCTAATGTGTACAGTCAGTTTCAGTAAAATAAAGATGGCAACCACTTCCCACCTTTTGGACGGTACTGGCAATTTTCTCTGCTTCCTCTGCTTTGCTCTTTGCTCCTCTGGCGTCGGCATTGGCATTGCCCAGGGCACTTTCAGCTTGACGAGTCTTGTTGTTGGCTTCGGCAATTGTTTGGGTGATGGCAGGGATTCTCCGTAAAGCAGCTTCTGCTGCAGTTTTATTGTCATTAACTCGTTTGTCAAAATCTGCAGTGGAGATGAGAAAAGTTAAGACCACGGAGCTCATTTAAATGGTGGCGCTCTGATTCTTCAATATCAAAAACATTTCCTAACCTCTCAGACTGGTCAATATGTCGTTGGCCTCTTCTAGCGTGGCACTGCCTTCTTAGCAGCCTCTTCCGCTTGTGCCTTTGCCGCATCAGCCCGGGCCAGCAACTGGTGCGGCAGTCTAAAGAGACACAGTGATCGCAGGTAAAATATATTTAAACTGAAAATCTCACCAATCTTACATTGAAATGTAATAACGCCAAGGGCTTAAACTTAGCAAGGTAGTCACACACGCCATAACAAGCCCCCCAGACATTCCATCATCTTACGGGCGATCCGTTGACACGTCATATTTCTTAGGAGGAAATGCCTTCAGGAAATATCATTTGTCAAGGGTGGGGACGTAGCCGAGGACTATGCAATGTGACTTGCTCACTGCTTCGGCATGCGGCAATCGAAAAGATAAGGATTTTGAAGGGGAAACCCGAATTAGACTTTATGGACGTGCTTTTGTATCCACATTCTTATCTATACAGACTCTGTAGACTGTACATAGATATAGGAGGATCAGCCATTAAGCTGGCCATACAATCTAGAAGGCTGTCAGCCAAGCATGCATGTGTCCCTAATTGGGAGAGGGGAGCAAGCTGCTGCTAGACACCTCTTATCTGCCTTGAAAACAAAAGAATTGGGGAACTTGAACAGCCAGGTTAGGGATGAGCGAATTGACTTTGGATGAAACATCTGAAGTAGATTCGAATAAAACTTTGCTTCAATACTCGCGAGACGTCGCATAATAACTTTAGAAATTGATTTATACTGTTAAAAAAACAACAAAAAAACATTTCCCGAACTTGGGTTCGGTTCCAAGTGGTACCTTGGAACCGAACCAGAGTTCGGGAAATGTTTTTTTACAGTATAAATCAATTTCTAAAGTTATTATGAGAAGTCTCGCGAGTCTGGCTCATCGGAGCCAATACATTCTAATACTGTACGGAGCGCTCCCTCCGTACAATATTAAAACAGTTTTATGCGAATCGATTTCAGAGGTTTCATCCGAAGTCAATTCGCTCATCCCTAAGCCAGATCCTCCCCCCTCAATTTTTGGGGAAAGAACAACGTTGTCCTTTACATCCGGACATTCTGTGTGGCCAGTTTTTTAGCCTGCTAATCAGCCGTATAATTAAAGGGGTTGTCTACCCACAGAAAACTCCATTAATCATGTAGATAAAGATAATACAAGGCAGGGGTGCACCTAGCCTTCCTGCTGCCTGAGCGAAAACTGAAACCGCACCCCCCTTGTCAATTTCTCAACCTAACCCCTTCTCTTCAGCCCATGGCCCTTCGGCTGCCCTCCCTCTTGCCCCTACCTGGTGCTGCCTGAGGCGATCACCTCACCTGTCCTC
This sequence comes from Rhinella marina, assembly GCA_900303285.1. NCBI lineage: Eukaryota > Metazoa > Chordata > Amphibia > Anura > Bufonidae > Rhinella > Rhinella marina. Next base: position 19,305 of record ONZH01008000.1, on the reverse strand, counting down.
ATTGGTGGTGCACCCCTGGCACTTACTACCTCGTATCTGCGCTGCAATACAATGGCAATGGCGCAACGGAAAAATGAATCAAGCCAGCAAGGAGGCAATGTGAACGATCACAATATATTAGTAAGTGCCTGGTATTAACTTTCTCTACGATAAATGCCATTTTCCGCAGGGAGACAACCCCTTTAATATCTTCCTACTGGAGTCCATCTTTATAAATGAGAGTATGCTGCTGTGCAATGCAAAGGCTGTGATTAGCATCTTATTTTCTGCAATATTAGATGGTGAAGATGGAATAATATCAGGTACAGAGGAGCTGTCACCTCGCCTGGGATGTTTTAGTAACTACTTGCATTCCCCATGAATTAAACATTCTGGACCATCTATTCTTACAACTCTGTGTTGTGCCATTTCTTTATTATTCCTATTACAAGTTTATGAATTAAGTGCCAACTGGTACTACCATTCCCCTTGTGAAAGAGATGTGTGGCTGCACGGTCAGCCATCGTCAGCGCCAACTGGATATTGTTATGTGGCCTAGGGACACAACCCCAAATGGTAAGATTCAGTTGTCAATTTATCAATACACTTCTAATAGGAATAACACAGGAATGGTAAGAATAGATGCTCAAGAATCTTCATTTTATGTGGAATATCATCATTTTTTAGTAAAACAGACATGACAGGAGTGATAACAGGATACAGCAATATCTGAATTGATGGGTTGACTCCACTAATGGACTTACCTGCTGCTCGCTTCTGCCTTTGTCCAGCAGGCGTTTAACTTCCATCTCCTTGTTTCTTCATGTCATCACGTAGGTCTTCGTAGTCTTTAAGCTTTCCGATCAATCAGCAGATCTAAGTCTTGTGCCTCCTTCTGGATCTTTCCAGCCTCGTTCTGGTAGGATATTTAAAAAAAATAAAATAAAAAAAAAGGTATGGGTATTCTTAGACTCCAAAGCATTAACAGTCTAGGTCTATCTTAAAGGAATCCGGCAGAAAATACACTGGGCCCCTCCTCATAATCCCTTCCTTTGTGTTTTGAATTTCAAGATGATAACATCTGCATTACACATCTGCACTGTTCATGGCATATAAATCTTGCGTTCAAAGGATGGCAGCCTGTGGTATCAAACAGATCCTAGGTCTGGGGAACATCTGTGCAATTGTATGCATGTCACTTGCTGGCTTTTTTGTATCTTAAGGTCACATTCACACGACAGTAAAAAAAAAAAAAAAAAAAAAAGGCCATTAGAAACGGACAAAATGTCAGTTTTTCACGGCCATTTTGTAATCATTTTTGATAAAAAACAGATCAATGTCATAGTTTTCTTTTTTTTGGAACATCCCAACAACTGCAGTGGCCTCACTATATATTATACACCCTAAAGTGCCAGTATATATAACAGTCATCATATTGCCCCAGAGTCTATAAGACCCCCACTGTGCCCCTGAATATAAAATGCACTCCAATAGTGCGCTGCAGTATAAATAATGCCCCCAATAGTGTCCTTCAGTATAAATAGTGCCCTCCAGTATTAATAATGCCCCCAATAGTGTCCTTCAGTATAAATAGTGCCCTCCAGTATTAATAATGCCCCCAATAGTGTCCTTCAGTATTAATGCCCCCAATAGTGTCCGTCAGTATATACAGTACAGACCAAAAGTTTGGACACACCTTTTCATTCAAAGAGTTTTCTGTATTTTCATGACTATGAAAATTGTAGATTCACACTGAAGGCATCAAAACTATGAATTAACACATGTGGAATTATATACTTAACAAAAAAGTGTGAAACAACTGAAAATATGTCTTATATTCTAGGTTCTTCAAAGTAGAGACCTTTTGCTTTGATTACTGCTTTGCACACTCTTGGCATTCTCTTGACGAGCTTCAAGAGGTATTCACCTGAAATGGTTTTCACTTCACAGGTGTGCCCTGTCAGGTTTAATAAGTGGGATTTCTTGCCTTATAAATGGGGTTGGGACCACGAGTTGTGTTGGGCAGAAGTCAGGTGGATACACAGCTGATAGTCCTACTGAATAGACTGTTAGAATTTGTATTATGGAAAAAAAAAAGCAGCTAAGTAAAGAAAAACGAGTGGCCATCATTACTTTAAGAAATGAAGGTCAGTCAGGCCGAAAAATTGGGAAAACTTTGAAAGTGTCCCCAAGTGCAGTCGCAAAAAACATCAAGCGCTACAAAGAAACTGGCTCACGAGGACCGCCCCAGGAAAGGAAGACCAAGAGTCACCTCTGCTGCGGAGGATAAGTTCATCCGAGTCACCAGCCTCAGAAATCGCAGGTTAACAGCAGCTCAGATTAGAGACCAGGTCAATGCCACACAGAGTTCTAGCAGCAGACACATCTCTACAACAACTGTTAAGAGGAGACTGTGTGCAGCAGGCCTTCATGGTAAAATAGCTGCTAGGAAACCACTGCTAAGGACAGGCAACAAGCAGAAGAGACTTGTTTGGGCTAAAGAACACAAGGAATGGACATTAGACCAGTGGAAATCTGTGCTTTGTTCTGATGAGTCCAAATTTAAGAACTTTGGTTCCAACCACCGTGTCTTTGTGCGACGCAGAAAAGGTGAACGGATGGACTCTACATGCCTGGTTCCCACCGTGAAGCATGGAGGAGGAGGTGTGATGGTGTGGGGTGCTTTGCTGGTGACACTGTTGGGGATTTATTCAAAATTGAAGGCATACTGAACCAGAATGGCTACCACAGCATCTTGCAGGGGCATGCTATTCCATCCGGTTTGCGTTTATTTGGACCATCATTTATTTATCAACAGGACAATGACCCCAAACACACCTCCTGGCTGTGTAAGGGCTATTTGACCAAGAAGGAGAGTGATGGGGTGCTACGCCAGATGACCTGGCCTCCACAGTCACCAGACCTGAACCCAATCGAGATGGTTTGGGGTGAGTTGGACCGCAGAGTGAAGGCAAAAGGGCCAACAAGTGCTAAGCATCTCTGGGAACTCCTTCAAGACTGTTGGAATACCATTTCAGGTGACTACCTCTTGAAGCTCATCAAGAGAATGCCAAGAGTGTGCAAAGCAGTAATCAAAGCAAAAGTTGGCTACTTTGAAGAACCTAGAATATAAAAGACATATTTTGAGTTCACACTTTTTTGTTAAGTATCTAATTCCACATGTTTTAATTCATAGTTTTGATGCCTTCAGTGTGAATCTACAATTTTCATAGTCATGAAAATACAGAAAACTCTTTGAATGAGAAGGTGTGTCCAAACTTTTGGTCTGTACTGTATGTGTTGCCCCCAATAGTGCCCTTCATTCTACTGGGTGCGAAAAAAAAAAAAAAAACTTATCCTCTTGAGGGAACACATACTCTGCACTGGAGGAACAGGACCTAATGCGTCCAGGTGATGTTATCTAGTGCACAGCGAGTGTTCCCTTGCGTTCAAGTGGATGCGTTTTGTTTTTTTTTTACTTGTGAAAAGCATTTTTACCCATTTTTAATGGCCATTAGATGGGTGCACTCCTGCCTAAACAGCCGCTAAAAATAGTCCCACCGATTTCAATGGGGGTCCTTCTGGCCACAAAAAAAGGGCCAAAAATAGGATGTGTGCCTCTATTCACTGGCCACAAAAAAAAACAGCCTCACAGACTTTTATTGGTTCCAAAAATGGGAGTGCAACAGAGTTCATCAGAGTCTATTAATTGACATACAAATGATCCTCAAGGTAATATAGCTATTCTTCACCTGTAAAGCCGTAGTGTCAATCGGTGGAATACTGGTGAGGTTGGCATAGATCTGCAGTGCCCGGTTTCCTGCTTCCTCTGCCTCGGCATGCACTTTGCTCGCCTGTTTCTCCAGCTCCCGAGAAAGCTCCTTAGCTTGGTTATACCTGATGGACAAGGAAAACACATTCGGTCTATAGAAAGATGTCACCGTTTCTTGCATGCCAGTGAGAAGGGCTCTGCATAAAGTTTCAGCATGAGGTGGATATAGAAGGTGCTTCAACTTACTTCTTATTCAGTTCCTCAATATCAGATGCAGTCTGGTTCTCCGCAGCAAGAGTCTTTAGGAGCAGGCGGTAGGCTTCGTTGGCGGTGTCGTTTGCTTCCTTGGCCATTTTCTCTATTTCACGAGCTTCTTGGGTATGCCTGAACACATGAACAGGTACATTGGAATGGAGTCAAGACACAATTGGGGCAACATATGTGATGCACTTTGCTACTTTTCTAATGAATGTATATAAGCAGTGAAAGTTCTGATATCAATAAAGTGCACTCACCTTTCGGCTAGTTTTCTTGCCTCTTCTGCCAGCAAAGTCATATTATTAGGGTCACCGCTAGTTTCCGGTGGGGTGATCGACTGAAACACAAAGTGAAATAAGTTACCATCATCAGGAGTATACAGGTATCACTTTAAGCGCTCATGCACACGACCGTATGTATTTTGCAGTCCGCAAAAAAAATACGGATGAAGTCCGCGTGCATTCCGTATTTTGTGGAACGGAACAGCTGATCCCTAATAGAACAGTCCGATCCTTGTTCGTGATGCGGACAATAATGGGACATGTTCTATTTTTTGCAGAACAGAAATATGGCGATACAGAAACGGAATGCACTTGGAGCAACTTCTGTTTTTTTTCCCGGATCCACTGAAATAAATGGTTCTGGATAAGGTCCACATATAACTAGAACGGACATGGAAAGAAAATGCGTTCGTGTACATGAGGCGTAACAAGGAAGGTTTGGTATTGAGAGATTTCCATGACACACAGATGCAATGTCAAGTATATTCTGCGCCAAGTACAAAAAGCACAGATTTATCTTAAAACGGTGCTTCACATCAAACCTGTGAAGAATTTTTCCCTGGTTGGATTAATAATCAAATAGGTCATCAATATCTTGGAGCGTGTCTATTTGCACAGATCGTTTGTCCCAAATAACTTCATCTCTGCACTGCCCCATGTAGAGAAGCAGTCGGATCAAGAATAGCTCCATGCATGCCCAATACATAATCACAAGTCATGGTAAGGACTCAAGTACGCAGCACAGCCCTGTGCATGAAGCTTGTATGGCCATGAATGGGAACCATGTGGCTCCCAAATACAAGGTCTTACAGCCTCCATGCATTGGTATACATTATCTGACAGACTCCGTATTTCTGACGCTATTCTCCAATGCAATGTACAAGGAATCTGCACTGATTATTCTGTCTGATTTCTACAGAATCTGATAGGGAAAAAAAACTGTATGCATTTGTACAAAGTGGCCTACAGTGGTATAGTTGAGGCCTCATTGACCTCTATAGCAGTTCTACTGCGGTTCCTGTACAAAACAGAACTATAATATTGTTTGAATTCCCTTTAGGTGATCTGAGGGTTTAAAGGGGTTCTCCAGGAATTAACAAAATGAAAATACTTCAATATTACTTTATTATAAATATATTCCTAAATAACTTTCATGAGTTATAATGGCTCGTTTTGTCTAGGGAGCAATCATTAGGAATAATAAAATGGCCGCCATCCTATTAGCACACACAAAACCTGTCCTAATCACACAGGAGGACCAGTTACTTCACGACACTGAGGTAAAGAGCTGCCTCATCCTCCTCTCTGCTCTGCTTGTCAGTGGTTATGGTCCTGAATACAGTATAATAAGATCTTCAGCTGAATCTCTGTAGGAATGGAGTTCATGAGGAGACGGGAAGCACAGAGAGGACGGACAGGACAGAGTGTGGTAATTGTCCACACCCCCACCTCCTCTCTGTACTTCATGTCTTCTCATGAATTCCATTCTTAGAAATTCATTTTATTAGTTGCATTCAGGATCATAATCCCTGTCAAGTAGGAGAGGAGGATGAGGCAGCACTTTACCTCAGTGTTGTGAAGTAACTTGTCCTACTTTGTGATTAGGACAGGTTTTGTTTGTACTAATATGACGGTGGCCATTTTGTTTCTCCTAATGATTGCTCCATAGACAAAACAAGCCATTATCAATAATGAAAGGTATTTGGGAATATATTTATAATAAAGTAATATTTAAGTATTTTCATTTTCTTAATTCCCGGAGAACCCCTTTAAGCAAAGCCCCCACCCATTCATAAGCTAATGAAACTAGTCTGCAAACTGGCAGCTTTTTCGTATGACCTCTAGTCATTGGGCTCATCCAAGTTCCTGTAGCGGCAGGGCTTACCACATTAGCAATGGCCACTTTGGCTCTCTCCAGTTGCTCTCTTGCATTCTCAATGATCAGCTCTGTGCTTTCCACGCGGTCTCGAGCTTCTTTCGCCTGTTTGTCGGTCTCCCGGACCATATCTCTGATGTTCTGCAGACGTTCCAGTTGAGAAGCAAGTGTAGCATTTATCTCGGCAAGGCGATCCAGCATTCCCTGATCGACATCTAAGAACAAACAGGGACCACTATTAATAAGAAGTGCTCAGTTTTCACCCAGATCAAAGTTCAAGGCAGGAAGACTGTACCTTTGCTTCCCTGGGCATCCAAAAGGAGATCACTGACCGCCTTCTCGGCATCTCTAAGCCGCTCTTCGAAGCCCTGATCAGTTACAGCGTCATCACCCGTTCCCAGATTCTTCAGGAGTTCTTCCAGTTCCTGCAATTTTTGTCTTTGCTCCAACACCTAAAAACCACAAAATATGCAAATTGATTATATTCCATGCAAGTCTCAATTGCAATAATCAGTGCTTACTATACTAAAAAAAAAACCCAAAAAAACAAAGAAACCTAATTTAGCATGTTTTAAAATTTAGCATTTGATGGAACTCACAAACTGGTCCATTCAGAAGCCTAGCGCCACAGATCAACATTAAACGAGTAGTTGTATCTACTAACATCCGCCTGATGTCAAAAGTCACGCAGCCATGCAACTGCATTATCCATGGGCTTATTCCATTACAGTGATTCGTGCATGCGCTGATGTCTCAGTATGGACTCCAAGGTTTTGGTTCCTATAGAGCGCTATGGAGACATCAGCAGATGTACATAGCAGAATCCACAGATCATTCAGATATATTAATCACATCACTGCATCAAATCTGGTGCCCTATGGATCCTATCAGCTGTGTATTTATCTGCTGCCTCATTTACCAGAATGCTGTGCATCCTAGGGTGCTGCCACATGTCACCGCTGTGCTGCAAGGGAAAAACACACAGCAAAACTGAGTTACATTCATTCCAAAATAGAGTTACGTTAAAGGGGTTGTCTCACTTGAGCAGAGAAAGTTAACCTAAGACACTTACTAATGTATTGTGATTGTCTATATTGCCTCCTTTGCTGGCTGGATTCATTTTTCATCACATTATAGACTGCCCTTTTTCAGGGGTTATGACCACAATCCAACATCGGTGGCCGTGTTTGCACAATATAGGAAAAAGCGCTTTACTATGCACACTCCTGCGCTCTTGGACGCCACAAAGGCCAATGCTCTTTCCTATAGGGTACAAGCATGGCCACCGATGCTGGATTGCAGGGTGGTCGTAAACATGGAAACAAGCAGTGTATAATGTGATGGAAAACTGAATCCAGCCAGCAAAGGAGGCAATATGGAGAATCACAATACATTAGTAAGTGCCTCGTATTAACCTTCTCTACATGATAAATGCCATTTATTGAAGTGAGACAACCCCTTTAAGGTAATTTAAGTCTGCTGTCTGTTTTCCCTCTGCTGGAAGAAAAAGCAGCATAAATGCAGGTATGTTGTTGCATTAACCACATGTGTTTTTTTTAATGCTGTTCTTTGTCGCACTCAATACGCAGCCCAACTAGAACACGAGCCAGCACCCTCAGGGTGTGCCTCCCAGCGCAGTTGGGATGCAGTTACTGCATCAATAAACCTGCATTCAAAATGCAGTTATAGAACTTGGCCAGCTACAATTAATTAGATCATTTAGATTTCTGCTATGCAGTCTTTAACCAGGAGTGGATTGAAAAAAAGGGGAGAGGTTGTATCTGCCCTTAAAGGGGCTTTTCCTCTGTTGCTATAATTGATGCCTATCTTCAGGATAGGCCATCAATATCAGATCGGTAGGGACCGGACTGCTGGCAACCCTGGCGATCAGGGTGTGTGAAGAGTACGGGCGCTGCTTCCCTTCTCTATTTATCATCACAGTGGTGACCAGCTGTAACTGCAGCTCCTCCGTCCCATTCACTTCAATGGGAAGGCTCCCTCCTATTCACTTAAACAGCAAGCAGTCGTCCCATTGAAGTAAATTGGACGGAGGAGCTGTAGTTACACCTGCTCACTGCTGCAATGTAAGCGGCGAGCAGGTAAACCGTGAAGAGAAGGCTGCGCTCGTACTAGAGCTGCGTTCTCTACAAACAGCTGATCGGCAGGTGATGCAGACAGTTGGACCCCCACTGATCTGATACTTATGACCTACCCTGAGGATAGGTCCTCAATATAACAAAAGTGAACAAGCCCTTTAATACTTTCTCTCCAGTTATGACCCACACCTGATTTAGGCTTCAAAAACTAAAAAAAAAAAAAAAAAAAAAAAAAAAAAAAAAAACACCTGATGAAAAATGCACAGAGAAAAAACAAAACGTAAATTTGGCAATGTGTGCAGGTCCCCTACAGGTGCTGCCACAGTTCAGGTATTTTATATGGTTTTTGAAGCCGAAACCTGGAGTGCATTTAAATAAACAGGCAAGATAGTATCGGTACTTTATACTTTCTCACCTTTTATGATCCAAACCTGAATGTGTAGCACTATGCTGTACCAATGTGGTGCCTGGTAGAGATGAGCGAACGTGCTCGTAACGAGCACTGCAGCGCTCGGCTCCCTGCGCTCGCATGGGCGCAGGCCATCCGGATCCGTCCTCCTCACCCGACGGATCCGGATGCCTGCGCCCATGCGAGCGCAGGGGAGCCGAGCGGTTACAGTGCTCGTTACGAGCACGTTCGCTCATGTCTAGTTGCTTGGTACTACACTGGATATTGTAACAGCATAGTGAAGAGACGACCGCTCACCTTATCCTTTACCAGTCCTGTAACAGCAGGACATTCTTGGCAGCCTGGTCCTGAACGGTTGTAGAAATAGTTTTCCTCGCACTGATCACAGCGGGCTCCCACAAAACCATCTTTACACTCACAGCGCCCATCCTCCCTTGCATTGTAAAACTGAGGGAGCCCTCGGGATCGCAGTCACATGCTACGAGACACAACAAGAAGAAATCAAATCGATATAGGATTCGTTATCACTCCTGCTTATCTAGCTTATGACAGAGGTAACAGATAATGCAATTTCCTAGCAGCTGCCGCTCATTGTGGAGTGTAGCTTTTTTCTCAATAAATCTTGATATAAAAGGTGGGATTACTATTACACTCGGACACTTACGTTTACACCCATCAGGTCCAAAGCCAAAGTGGTTGGGCTCACAGTGCTGGACAGCGCAGTCCACTGATGCCCGGCTGGCATTCACACTGCCCAGTAACGAATATCACACTGCCCATTTGGTAGATCCCAGTGGATGGCACTGTCGGCATCTATTAAATGAAAAACGTGTAGTAGTTAGTAGTTAGAAATCTATTATTTATTTAGTTTTAAATCATTAACTAAAGGAAAAATGTTACTATAGCCCCATGCACATGACTATTTTCAGTCCGCATTTTTGCTGACTAGAATGCGGAACCATTCAACGGGGTAGCACAACATGCAGACAAGCAACCCATGTGCTGCCCCATACCTGTATGGTCTGTTCGGCGGCCCGCAAAAAAAAATAAAAAAATAGAACATGTCATACAGGGGCGGACTGGGAACCACTTAAAGTGGCCCGGGAAAAAATAGTTGGGTCCAAATTGATGGAAGGCAGGGCCAGTAATACCATATTGTGGCACATTATACCGCCTCAACAGAGCCAAATACCACAGTCCATCACAAAATACATCCCCAAAAACTTGCACTGGCCGGCTGCGGGGAGGGCCCAGGCGGCCCCCAGGGCATCAGAAATTTCCCTGTAAGGTCTGTGGCCAATCTGGAGACAAGAATAGGCATTTGTAAAAAAAACTGCGGTACCTGCGGAAGGGAAAACGCGGGATGCACACGCCTGCTGTGTTTTGAAGACCCGCGATTTGCGGATCGCAAAAATGGCTATGGTTGTGCATTGGGCCTAAGGCTAAGCTCACAAATTAAGGGTTTGCCATAGGCAGAACCGATGTGCGCTTTTCATAGATGCTACGGAAGATCTGAGCCGGACACTCAGATGCTCTCAGCGGATCTGCATGAGGATTAGCCCCATTATCGATTAATGGGTCTAACCCTGTGGCTTTTTCGTGCAGAATCCATGCAAATAACGATTACGCCACAGATTTTAAAACCCACGGCACGGTCATTATTCCACACAGATCTTTTCCGCAGCATGTGAAAAGCGTATGGAATATACCACTCTCTTGCATCAGATGTCAGAGGAATCCCCGCCTAACTCTCCTTTACCTCTCACATCCTTGACCACTCTGTAGGTTGAAGAATCCCGGCTCACAGGCTGAGCAGTCCCTCTCGGTGACATGTGGCAGACACTCGCACTGGCCGGTCACCTGATTACAACTGCTCTGGCTTTTTACGGTGCCATACGAGTTACAACTGCAGGCTGAAGAAAAACAGTCCAAGGTCACGCGTGTTCATGTACTGGTCGCAGACAAAGGTTGACCTTTTAATTAAGACACCTAATTATGCTTAGTAAATGTCACATATACGATACCTTTGCATTTTTGGTCCGGTGTAGGCCCCAGAGGGTTTCCGTAGAATCCATCTCTGCAGCGGTCACAGTAGAATCCAGCCGTGTTATAGATACACTTCAGACACTCTCCCGTCAGGCGATCACAGTTCCCCACGGCATTCGGATCAATATTACTGTTACATTCGCAGGCCCGACAGGGGCGGGGTGCTCCGTTCTGACCAAGGGGGTCCCCGAAATACCCATCATCGCAAAGCTCACATCTTTTTCCTATGGACAAAGCAAACCATAGAGTAAAGATACAAACATCACTTTTCTGACAAGCAAAAATAAAAGACAAACATCACTCACCTGTAGTTCCCAGGGGACAGTTGGTGCACACCACTTCCTTAGTGCGAGGTACAACAGCACAGCTGGACCCACCAGGGCATGGGCACGGCTGGCAGTCTGAGTTGGTACCTGCGGTGCTGTCTCCGTAGAAGCCCTCGCTGCACCTCTCACAGTGTGGACCTGCCGTATTGTCCTGGCAGTCACACACTCCTACAGAACGAAGGAAGACATTCAGTCCAAGCATTCTCTCATCAGACGTAACGCAAAGCAGAGGAAAGTCAATGGGAGTCATTTAAACTCCGGTCTTCGACTCCTCGCCCCCACAATGCTGGAGAGATGTGTATAATTTACGATGAGGCTTATTCCTGGTCATAAATTAGGCAAATCTATGGCACAGACAGACAGAGTAAAAAAAAACAAAAAAAAAAAAACCTCCAATACGAGTGGAGTAGTTTTTCACCAACATTTAGTAAATTTGCCAGGGCTGACCACTTTCCAAGAGGTGAGGACACGGCGCAAAAAGGGATCTTGTGACTTTTTTATGGCACAGGAATGTTAGTAAGTGCCCCCCATAACTGTTCAAGTCCATTCGAACATGCAGCATCTGACACGGATACCGACACCACAATTCCGCGTCATATTGCGACCCCATCCACTTCCTATGGAAAATATAGGCAGTGATTTTTAGCTGCAGAACAGAAATGAGCAGCACGTTCCTCATCTCTGTGGATTCTGCACAGAAAAAGCAGATTAATATATTAGGAGGACACTGGGGCCATCCTTGTGAGAACGGCACATCTGAGGAAAAAAAAAAAAATGGAAGTGCAAGCTTCCAATCACTGCAGGTGGGTACCTACCATATATATGACATCTGCTTAATCTGTACATTTAACTACTGATTAACCAAGGAGCATATCCTTCCAGGAGTCGCAGCCGTCACCACTCACCTGTCTCTGGGTCACAGGTCTCACTATGGCCATTACAGGTACAGAGCACACACGGGCTGTAAGGTCCTAGGCTGGGGTTCTCTCTCCGGTATCCAGGGGCACAGCTTTCACAGAACTGCCCGATATACCCAACAGGGCAGCTGCACACCTCCACCCATGGCGCAGGATTACCAGCTCCGGCGCGGGCCGTTACTAAAGTGACCTCCTCTAGGAAACCAGCGCCTGTTAAAAAGCAATGACAAGGGATTACATATTGAAGCTCGTAGAGATAAGTACCATATGGCGGTATCTCAACTACATGTAAGGATGAACATTTAACATTTAAAAAAAAAAAAAAAAAGATATTTGGGCAAGTTCTGAAAGATTAGGCACTCTGGCGCTGCCCAGCTGGTACAGCTCAATGTCTCCCAGCAGGCTTGGCACATGACAATGGCCGCAGACTCGGCGGCTGTTCGCCTCTGTGTTAATGTCTTCAAAATCCACTTTGCACGGCTGTCCATTCTACCGAAGGACGCGCAATGCAAAATGAAAGGGGATTTAAGCTGGTTTATGAAAGAGAAGCGTTACTACATATGATGGAGTCAGACAGAGTATCCGTGTGTGTACACGGCACATATAGTAACGACGCTCCGCTGTGACCAGACGGGGGCAGGCAATAAGCCGTCATTTACAGACAAATGAAGCTGTGGGTTTCTGTCGAGCACGGAGGAGCTTCCTTTTTATTAAACCACATACCTCCCCTTAACGCTGTATTCCTGCCATTTTCAGACAGGTAGATTAGCAGATATGCTAATTGGCAGGCAAAGTCCACATCTTTCCTCAGTAGGCGATGTGCCTGCATGGTACTGGTGCTGTCCAATCAGAGTGGACGGGCGCCGAGCGATGCAGAACCTGTCTGTTTTAGTAAAAACCTGCATTCTCCATAATATAACTTCTCCAATAACTCTGGATTGTGTCGTTCCTCTATGAACTGTATGCAGAATTTGACGACTGGGGGTGTTACCTTTCCCCTTGTCAAAGAGGTTCTTTCTTAAGGGCTCATGCACAAGAACGTATTATTTTTCCGTGTCCGTTTCGAGGCCCCGTATGCGGAACCATTCACTTCCATGTATCCGTAATAAAAACGGGAATGACTCCGTGTGTATTCCATTTCAGTATGTCCATATGGGCATTACACAAAAAAGATAGAACATGGTCTGTTTTTGTCCGTTTTGCGGACAAATAGGCATCGTTACAATGGATGCAACACGGACGTCACACAGATCTCAACCGGACCACAAAATACATATGGTCGTGTGCATGAGCCCTAAGAGACATCAGCAATGATTGGACAGTGTCAGACTGCACAAGGAGCCAACCCCCACCCCCTTGTGGTAACACCCAGTTGTCAGTTTATTCATACATTTCTAGTAGGAGTGTCAGAGGAACACCAAAATGCCCCAGAACAATTTAATGGGAAATGCAATTATTTTCTAAAAAAAAGACATGTCATGAAAGGTTTACCCATCGTGAGGATACCTCATCAATATCAGATCGGTGGGGGTCCGACTCCTGGCACTCGATGATCAGCTATTTAAATAAACTGCGGCATTTCAGGAAGTACTGCGGCCTCTTCACAGGCAAGTGACATCACGTTCATCATCGGTCACATGACTTAGGGCGGCACACTCCCATTCAGGTGAATAAGCCTGAGCTGCGATACCAAGTACAACCAATATACAGAACTGCGCATGGTGAGCTGTGAGGAGACCGCAGCATTCACCAGACAGGTGATCGGAGGGCGTGGTGTGAGTCGGACCCCCACCGATCGGATACTGATCACCTATACTGAGGATAGGCCATCGATATCACAATCTCGGAAAACCCTTTAAAAGGGAATCTTTCATCCCCAAAACACGCCCAAATTAGGGTGAGTGTTGTACAGTGTAAGTGACACAGAGTCCGTTATGTAAGTTTTATCTTTGTACTCACTTGTGTTCTGACGCTGTGCTCCGACAACCAGCAGTAAAATGCACTGAGAGGACTCCTGAGCTCATGGACATAATGGAGAGGACTCAAAAAGGAGTCCTGTCAGTGCACTTTACTGCTGGTTGTCTGAGCACAGTGTTGGAATACAAGTGAGTATGAAGGTAAAACTTACATAGTCAGACTCTTACAGTATGAACTGCTTACTCTAGTTTGAGGGACAGATCCCCTTTAAAGGCAAGTTTTACAAGGTACTCTGCTGCTTTTCTCTTTTCATGGTCCCCAAGTCAGGTACCAATCCAAGACCATGGTGTGCAATGTGACCACAATCTAATAGTGACACTTCCACTAGCTCCCACAATCCCAGCCACCAGTGAGGCAAACTAGCAGTGTATAATGTGATAGAAAAAAAGAATCCAGCCAGCAAAGGAAGCAATATGGACAATCACAATACATTAGTAAGTGCCTTGTATTAACATGATAAATGCCATTTCCTGAAGTGAGACAACCCCTTTAAAATTAAAATCTGCATACCAACCATTTCTGGATGTATCTACTCATAACTAAAACAAAGTGCGACCACAGCGTGCAAATAAACCAATGGACGTCCAGTTATTTATTAAGGTGCTTTGCAATGCTGCAGTAAAAATCTGTTTGCCCCCAATTCATAACTCATTGTGGGGGCTTCCAACCATGATATCAGCTGATGACACAAGACCTGCATACCAAGACCAGCAGACCATTACAATTAGCTGTATAACGGTAGCATAATATGGTACTGCATATAGATGACCATTCTAATGTACCTTTACAGTCGATCTCATTATAATGGCAGACACATAATGGAATAGTGCTGAGAAGCCAGAACCGCATCAAAAGCTGCAGCTATAGCAACCGCAGCACAGACGTGGGAATGGCAGAGATCATTCAGCGGCAGCATTCAGAGCTGGCCCATGGTTATTAGGAAAGTAAGCATTACATAAACTATTATGGCGGAGGAAACAGGCTGGTAAATTGCAGCCGCACAACTCACTTCTTTCACTGTATGTTCCTCGGATCTTGATTGCAGTAAGATTTTGGAGCATTTTTTGGAATTCAAAGGGTGATACGGATGGCCTCCAGGATAATAATCTGTGGCTTCATGCAACCTGGGGGAGAATGAGAGCATTATAATTTACATTTCCAGGAGATCATATATGAAGCAATGCCTAAATTCTGTTTGAAAGGGACCTGGGAAATGCTGGATCATCACACCTATTATCCGGATCTCTGGATAAGCATGTTGTATTAAAGGGGTATTCCCATCTTAGACAATGGGGGCATATCGCACCTATATCAAGAACAGAATGGGAGCGCTGCGCCTGGAGGACCCCAGGTTTCCCGGGGTACGGCCACCACCAGGCGCAGCTCCCCGCTGCTCCCATAGAAATGAATAGGAGCGCACTGCGCATGCGCAGCCACTGCTCCCATTCATTTCTATGTAGCAGATGGAAATAGCCGAGCCAGCGCTGGGCTATTTTCGGCGGCCCCATACAAATGAATGGAGGGAGGCTGCGCATGCGCAGTGCGCCCTCCGTTCATTTCCCCACTCCGTTCTCGATATCAGACAATGGGGGCATATCCTAGCAATATGCCCCCATTGTCTAAGATGGGAATAACCCTTTAAAGTGATAATAAAGGGATTTTCCAAGTGCTTTATAGTGTGGCCTATCCTCAGGATAGATCATCAGTATCTGATCAGCTGGAGTCAGACACTTGGCACCCCCTCCGACCGGCTGCTTGAAGAGGCCACAGCTCTCCAGAGAGCGGCGCGACCTCCTCACAGCTTACCCTGGGCCAGTGATGTCATGTTCATTTGTCATAAAGACTAGGCACAGCTCAGTCCCATTCAAGTATGATACCAAGCACAGCAGCTATCCAATGGACGGCGCAGTGCTTGGTGAGCTCACTGGAGCGCCGCGGCCTCCTTCAGCAGCTGAACTGCAAGGATGCTGGGAGTTGTACCCTCACCAAATCAGTGACAATGACCTATGTTAAGGATAAAACACTCGGAAAAAACCTTTTTAATGGGTTGTCTCACTTCAGAAAATGCATTTATCATGTAGAAAAAGATAAAACAAGGCACTTACTAATGTATTGTGATTGTCCATATTCCCTCCTTTGCTGGCTGGATTCATCTTTCCATTGCATTATACACTGCTCGTTTTGTATGGATTGCGGCCACCGCTGCAATACGAGGTGGCCTATGTGTGGTCCCGCAGTCCCAGCGACCAGAGGCCGGTGCCGCTGCTGGATTGCAGGGCGGTCGTAACCCCTGGAAACGAGCAGTGTATAATGTGATGGAAAAATGAATCCAGCCAGCAAAGGAGGCAATATGGACAATCACAATACATTAGTAAGTGCCTTGTATTAACTTTCTTTACATGATAAAGGTCACTTGCCGAAGTAACAAACCCAAGCAAGAAAGACAATTTCAATTGCAATATTTAGAATAAAACAAAGAGAAAAATCTGATTTATACATTTCCCACAGGAAAAACAATTGGCTTGTAACTCGGTCCTCTCATGTGTAACATCTGGGATTCTTCCATCCCCGTAAACAAAAAGGCAGATTTTAAATGTGATTATGTCAGACTACCAATGGCAGGCTCTTTCCTCCCTTGTTTAAACAAATGCAGATGTCTACAAAAAAAAAAAATGTGAATCAATAAAGATTAGTGAACACAGAGGATGGGGGTTTCTCCTTTAATTTTAAAGGAAGGAAAAAGCTGCAGGGGTGGGGGGAGGGTGACTTTCTCCTTGCAGCTCATGCTTAGACTGCACAGTGCTGCTGCTGAGAGTCATATGTTCAAAGGCACATCCCTGTGTCCATCCAGGCCCTGCGCATGACAGAGGACAGGGAGTCTGAAAGCCAGACTGTCCAGCCTAAAACAAGACCTCTGGCCACCCTAGGGGCAGGCTAATGTTAGGGTGGCCAGATGTCCGGCTTTAGGCTGGACAGTACAGTTTTCTGGCTACCTGTTCTCCATCCGACGCAGTGTCTGGACAGACACAGGGATGTCCACCCTTTTCAGTAGCTCACACTCAGACAGCTTCTCTTACGTGTCTTCACCTTCACGGAGTCAGGGGGGGCGTGGCCTCATGTTTAGTGGTGTGTCTTCATGGGAACTGGGGGCGCTGTTTCACGTTTGGGGGGAATGTGAGGTCTGGCTTTCTGGGGTGAAGACAGTGGCCACTCTAGCTGCTTTCTGGTCACAGTGTAAAGGGGCAGGGGGGGCGGCAGCAGCTGTAGAGGTCACAGTTAAAGGGGGGGCGCAGCTGTAGCAGCTGTAGAGGTCACAGTTAAAGGGGCGGGCAGCTGTAGAGGTCACAGTTAAAGGGGCGGGCAGCTGTAGAGGTCACAGTTAAAGGGGCGGGCAGCTGTCACTGAGGGGGCACACAGTTAAAGGGGCGGGCAGCTGTAGAGGTCACAGTTAAAGGGGCGGGCAGCTGAAGGGTAGAGGTCACAGTTAAAGGGCCAGCTGTAGAGGTCACAGTTAAAGGGGCAGGCAAGTAGCACAGTTAAAGCGGCTAAGAGGTTAAAGGGGCGGGCAGCTGTAGAGGTCACAGTTAAAGGGGCGGCAGCTGTAGAGGTCACAGTTAAAGGGGCGGCGGCAGCTGTAGAGGTCACAGTTAAAGGGGCGGCAGCTGTAGAGGACACAGTTAAAGGGGCAGGCAGCTGTAAAGGTCACTGTTAAAGGGAGCCTGAGGGACGCTTGTGGTAGTTCTGAAGGCAACCATATTAGGCCCTGTTCAGACAAGCGAGTGTCAGGGTGCTGACTCACAGCGTAGCACCCGGCCTGACCTTCCAGCACTGCTGGGGGTCACATAGCATTATATTGATTTAGGTCTGGAATGTACTGGATAACACTGACATAAAGCTGTCAGTGTTATCCAATACATTCCAGAACTGTAAGGGTTATACAGCATCATAAAACAATATAAATGCTATGCAACCCCAGTGCAGTGCTGGAAGTTCGGGCTGGGTGCTGCGCTGCGAGTCTGTTTGTCTGAAAGGGGCCTTAGGCTTTGTTCACATCTGCACTGGGGGTTCTGCAAGGAGCCTTTGTAGCAGACTGCAGAGAAAATGGCTAACAGAGTATCACGGCATGGTGCGCTATTTTGTCCGGTACAATGAGAGACACTCTGGGGTCTCTCATATATAATGCATCCAGCACCGCCGGTGCTTTCATGATTCTACTCCTCTATGATGCAACAGAATAACGGAAGTAATTCACTATGATGCAGTGAGTTTTGTGTCAGAGGAGATGCCCTCGGTCTGGGAGATATGGCTGTGTGTTTTCCCCGACTTCACACAGTCATGTGCACGCGGTCCTACTTAGGCTACTTTCACACCAGCATTTCTATTTTCCGGTATTGAGATCAGTCATAGGGTCTCAATACCGGAAAAAAAACTCTTGCGTTTTGTCCCCATTCATTGTCAATGGGGACAAAACGTAACTGAACAGAACGGAGGGCTCCAAAATGCATTCTGTTCTGTTCCCATACTGGAGAGCAAACTGCAGCATGCTGCGGTTTTCTTTCCGTCATGGGATGCGGAGCAAGACGGATCCGTCATAAAACACAATGCAAGTCAATGGGACGGATCAGCTTTCTCGAAAACGGTCCGTCCCCCATTGACTTCTAAAGGAGTTCACGACGGATCCGTTCTGGCTATGTTAAAGATAATACAACCGGATCCGTTCATAACAGACGCAGACGGTTGTATTATCAGTAACGGAAGCGTTTTTACTGAACCCTGCCGGATCAAGCAAGAACGCTAGTGTGAAAGAAGCCTTAACAAGTAGCTAGCTAACTCTAGGATTCAATGTGAATAAAGAAGGAAAATTCTTGTAAAATAAGTGCACGGTAAAGTTCAATCCCAGCGCTGAACGAATCAATCATATCCTGTGGGAGAAGGCAATGGCCCCGGCCATTAATTACGTCCTCCCTGCCTTACGTATAAAATGCATGAACAAATTAACGCCTTTTGCACAAGGCTTTATGGAAATTTATGGCTGTGGGATTGTGGAAAAGAAGTACAAATGAGTGTCAATCTCCTGAAGTTCAGGCAGTGGTAACCCTTTCCTTCCCTCACATCGGCCTGTCTCCACATGTATGCAGAAGGAATGCAGCAAATTCCTGACGTTATTTTGCTTGACTGAAAAAAAGCAACTAGAAGATAAAAGGCCGATCCATCCCACAGACTGGCAGCGGATTCTGCAAGACGTGTCCCTCACCGTCCGCACACATTGCTCATCTTCTCTGCGGTATCTGCCGGAGGCCACAGTGCATTGCTCAATCTGCCGGCCCCAGACCGCTAGAAAGGAATGTGTTAATATACCCTCTGCCGG